>JAYESA010000010.1:138505107-138685107 GCA_036927795.1 Iris macrosiphon | reverse complement strand
TACACACATAGACTCCTAGCCATATACATATATATGAACCATATGCATATAGATACCTATACTCATATATACTATATACAAATACATATACATACATCTATCTATATCAATCTCTCTCTTTATATATATACACATATAACTATATCACATAATACACACTCATATACTTATACATATCATATAATATAACTTACATATATATATATATACACAAGCACACATAGAAATGAGGAGAACAAACCAAACACGTGGAGTGCACCGCACCCGTATCACACATATCATCCTGAAGGACACGAGCAAGTCTAGAATACTAAATATACACAATATGTATAATAATTAGATCAACTACGTGTCCGTGTCAAGTTGTGATATGCACAAGTCCCCGTATCGAAAAAAACTCCTAAATCAACCCGTTTCGTCAAATGGACGAGATACGGCCTACATGTACCCAATTGTGGATACGACACTACTCACAAACAAGCAATTATATGTCATATTGATCTATTTGACCAAATAACAAATACCACGTGCCAATCTCGAAATTCTTCCAAAATTGGCACCAAAATACACACAACTTCTACCATAGGTATCCTATGAACGTAAAACCAATTCCTATGGGTAGCCTATGCATGTGGGTTAGTTTTTCATGGTTAAATCTTAGAATTAGAACATAATAAAAGGGGGAAAACTGAAATATACCTATTGGAAGATGGTTTCCTAATAAAAAATTTCTAAAATTGGAACGTAGCTCCTCCTTGTATATCTTGGCCTCCTCCTTCTTGGTCCTTGCTTCCTTCTTATAGATCCTTGTTGTAGTAGCCTCTAATGAAGAATAGGAAAGGAATTTGGGAAGAAATTTGGTGAGGAATGGTGAGAGAATGAAGAAAATTGGAAAGGGGAAAAGTCTAGATCTATTGCAAATAGAAAATGAAATGAGAGAGACACTCTCTCTCCTCCTCTAATGGCTGGCCATATACCCCTCTCCATGCAATATAAAATATCTCATTTACCCCTTGGGGTCTATCATGAAGAAATAATTAAGTAAAAAATGTTCTAGTCTAATGGTTTCACTAATTAGTTCATCCTCCTAATGAATGGGCTTAATCTTGGGCTCAATCTAAACTAAAATAAAAGTTGGGTCCATGGGTCTAAACTAACTAGTTGGTCCACTGCACAAGTCCAAAATAAATCTAACACCAATAATAAATAAATAATTACACATGCACATCATTTGATATAATAAATCCTAAAATAAAATACCTATGTAAAATTACTAAACTACCCTTAATTGAAAAAGTAAGGGTGACAATCCTACCCACCTTAGAAAAATTTTGTCCTCGAAATTAAAGATGATCGTAACCCCCCTCTAGGTCAACCCCAGTCTAAACTAAAACATACATCATGCAATTTAAAAGAAATCACTAACTATGGTCTTTGTCCATCATAGTTTTGCAGTCTTCGATAAGGTATACTAACTACACAATAACACACCAGTAGTCTATAAGGTACTAACTAAACACACAAACAACGGATGGAAAGGAAATAAAAAGAACAGGATAAAATAAGCTAACTTATCACCTGAAATGCCGTCCTCTCCGAATGTCATTGCAAATGCCCCACCCTGCTGGGGTGGCTCTCTATGCGGGTGCTGAGCAGTCTGTGATGCCACAGGTGGCCTAACTCCACCTCTCTGACAGCGATCTGGTCTATACGTGTTGTTGGAATATTCCTTCACCTAATGGTCAGGTGAACCATAATACAAGCATAGTCTGAGCCTCTTCCGACAGTTCTCCCAATCATGCCCATGCCTTCCATAATAGGCACAAGGAAAAGTCTACTGAATCTGCCTCTGAGGCTGCTGCGGTGCCTGATGCACTGGCTTCTGAAACTGTTGTATCTGTTGAGCTGGTGTCCTAACTGGCACAAGATACTGTTGATGCTGATATACTCTCGGTTGTTGAATGTGGGTACGCTTTGCTGGGCCCGTACCACTACTCACTCCTCTGGTGTCTCTCGGCCTTTTGGAGCCAAGCTCCAAATCATCCTCCGTCCGCTGTGCATGTCTCAAAATTTCCTCAAAAGTAGCGGTACGGTCTCCATTAGTATGAGACTTAATCTCACTGTTCAGTCCCTTCATAAACTTTTTAGCCCTGACTCGAGGACTTTGTCCCTCCAAAAATTGTCCCAATCGGCAATACTCTGCCGCATACTCGTCCACCGTCAAGTTCCCCTGGACGAGGTTCTGGAATTGACTCTCCAAAGTACTCTGAGCCACATCCGGGAAGAACTTCTCTTTGAAAAGCCCATTGAAAGCTCCCCAAGTAATTTTTGGCGCTGATATCCTGGGGTCTATCCTGAACCATGTCAGCGCAATGTCTATGTCACGCCCCAGTCCCAAATTATATAGGACTAGGAACACGTAAGCATGCCAGCCGCATGGATATGGCAACTCCAATATATGGAAACCATATCCCATACGTACGCTGTAATATGAATATCAATCCACAAGTGGTATAAAATGTATCACAAGTCACAGGGCACAATCTAAATCTCATCCACAGAAAATCAATATAAATGAATAACCAGCATCTATATAACTAGATCTCAACATAAGTATCTATATAACCAGCATCTATATAACCAGCATCTATATACCAACTCGAATAAAAGAGCAAATATAATATAAGTACAACACAACAACACCATATAAGAATACTAGCTAACAATCACGGGCTCAAAGAGAAGACATCCACGAAACATATATAACCATCCAAATCTGTGCTCCTGCAAATATTCAAGAACAGATACACCTGGCAGAGGACCAGGTCCTCAGAGGGACGTAACAAGATATAAAAAAGTGAGCCAACTTGAATACAGTTGTAGAAGCATGAAAAATATGCTGGGAGGATCTACGCAGCCTCTTGATGCAGAGCAGCGTAAACAGAGGCCTTCAGAGCCATCAAGCGTGCAACAGAGCTTTTTCTGCTAAAATACAGCATGAAGTGTAAGCTCAAAGGACCATCCGCGTAAGTGCAGTACGTCCAGGCCGCTCCAGCGTAAGACAGAGTTCTTCATCGCCTCCATAGCGTAAAACTCAGCCGCTCTCAAAGCAGCGTTAATGCGTATGAGGAACGCTTCGTTTTCCCCGAAATGAACCTGTCAAGTCACGCAGTGAACCTGGCCTCTGACTCCTGACAAAAAGTGCTGCACGACTACCCAGACGACGGCTGAAAACGATGGCAGACCCCTCAGGATGCGTCCACAGTATGATAGCGGATCTCGGTATTTAATATAAAAGATTTGGTTAAAATATCACCAAACCGTCGGTTACCAAAGTCCCCCCAGCGTAAACCGCTCTTTCGCGTATAAAGGAATACGCCGCCTTGTTTTACACAGGCAAACATGAGCTGTTTTACGCTCCGCAGTAGACAAACCGCCTGCCACGTCAAAAGCTACACTTCGTACAGGGCCCGAGGCACGTCTCTACGTCAAATTGCACAGAGCGGTGACAGTTTCCCTCAAGACACGTCTCTGCGACGGATGCACAGAAGGGCTGCAGACCTTCAAAATATGTCTCCGCATTTAATGCACAGGATGGTGGCAAATCTCTGTAAGAGATTTGATTACACCTTCGAAAGCCGTAATTCCGGCGAAGACGTCCATATCAACACTCTGGCACGGTACGCAGCGGCTTCTACGCCCATCCAGGATCTGTGCTCATTCGGCTTCAAATGCCCACTCAGTCTCTACGACCATTCGGCTTCTATGCCTGTTCGGCTTCTATGCCTGTTCGGCTTCTATGCCCATTCGGCTTCTACGCCTGTTCGGTTTCTATGCCTATTTTGGCTTCTACGCCAGGGGTGACAGTCATTTGGCTTCTGCGCCAACCTCTTCTACACAAGGGATACCTACCTACGTGGCTTCTACACCGTGATCTTCGCAGCAGATATACGTGTTTTGTCCTCTTAGTTGGACACGTGTCACATGCTCACTCAAAAGGTCATTTATGCGCAGGCATTGGTTATTTTAACCGTTGTGTAAAAGGGTGCTGTACTGTCCACTCCTCGGTTGTTATACCGACGGAGTGGTCACTGTCACCAAAACTCTATAAATAGAGACCCCTATCGATGGGGAACAAGGTCGACAATTTGGAAGATCGAACCAGGTCAGAGAATTGGTAGAAAAAATAGAGAGAGAGAAGGAGAGAAGAGTCCGGAGCTCAGGCAAAGAGTAGGGGTCGACGGCTCTGGCACCGTGCATCCACCCTCCTTCGCAGCCTTCGAAGCCGCTACCCGTCTTCCACGGCACTTCTTCAACATCGTGTAGTCCAAGGGCTAAAGTGATCGACTGCAGATCAGACACCTATAGCAATTTATATCCAGATTAAATAAATTATACTCCCGCATCCTCGTATAGGATCGAATTATACAAGTTTGTTTGTAAACCAAAGGGCACGGGTCTCGTATAAACCCTGTCATTGAAATACACTTTCATTCTTTCGTTTAATACCACAAACAAGATGGAGACTCTGCTGGGGACGTCTTTCTCTTCTGACGAGGAAGTAATTGCTCAATACGATGCAGTATCCGTGGGCTCCGTAAAGAAGACACTGGTCGTCCAATTCGACCAGTCTGCCTATGAAGACATGCTTCGGACTGGGGGTAGCTCTCACTCTCTCTTCGTCCGAGACAACAGAAAGCTGCACAAAGTGTGGATGCCCAAGACATCCTCCGTCGTTCCTGTGGACTCTCCGATCTCTCCGATCTCTCCGATCTCTCCGATCTCTTCGATCTCTCCGACCAATGAGGTGGTAGCATCGCTCCCTCCGTGCCCCGTACGTAAAATTCAGTCTCCCGCTACGCGCGGTACAGACAAAACTTTGGGCAAAGCCTCAGCGCTAACCCAGGAGTATCCACTACGCTTTACGCGCAGAAATCAGTCTCCCGCTACGCGCGGTACAGACAAAACTTCGGGCAAAGCCTCAGCGCTAACCCAGGAGTACCCACTGCGCTTTACGCGTAGAAATCAGTCTCCCGCTACGCACGGTACAGACAAAACTTCGGGCAAAGCCTCAGCGCTAACCCAGAAGTATCCGCTGTGCTCTACGCGTAGGAACCAGTCTCCCACTACGCGCGGTACAGACCAAACTTCTGGTGATGCCTCAGCGCCAGGACAGACAATATCTGACCTCTACGAGGAACCAGGTGAACGCCGTAATTTCTGCGAAGGGTAGCAGGCAGCGGAATACTCGACTCCTCGACCGTTACGTCAGCGAAGGAGCAATCTGCCTACCCTCCGGATTACGCGGGAAGCCGACGGCCAGCTGAGGACCTCTTCAGCCTTACGCCACTCTGAGCGAATCTCCAATTTACGTCGGGCAAAGTCCAACGACGTAAAACAAGCTCAAGTTGCTGCTCCCCCTGACCTACACAAATACTTAATCCAGAAGCGTAAGGAGAGGGGACCTTCCAACATGTCTATTACGCCCCCTAGCGAACAATGTTGTAATAGTCATAAAATTGTGATTGACTGTTGCTGTTCTAAGGCAAAATGGCCAGTTTTTGACCGATTGAGCTACTCCCAGTCTTTCCCGGAAGAAGAGCCCGCGTATGCGTCCGTGAACATGGCTTCTCACATACCTAGGGGAGGGCCGAGCTCAAGACGTCATCCCGCAGGGCCTCCGAGCCGAAGAAGATTCGAAGACCTCCTCAGAAACACTGAAGCTGGGGTGTTCCAAAACACCCGTGCAAGGTCACAGCAACCGGCTTCGTACTCATCTGATTCCCACACTGGGGGTCGCCAATCTCCCAGATCAGATGCTGAGAGTATAGAGTCGACTTCTGCAGCGACCTATACTTGTCCTTCGAGGACGCCGAGGGAAATTGGAGTCTACGCCATTGAAGACGAACGCGAGGAAGCTTTGCCGTCAGGAAACGTGGAACAACGCATCACTATGCTGGAAACATCTCTGGGACAAATGCAATCCACGATGGAGAACATGCACAAGATGATGCTAGCTCAACACGCCACTGCTGTGGCTCAAGCATCGGTCCCGCCAACTCAGATACGTGTGGGGGTAGACTTACCACCATCCAACCCGGGCTAAGAGCCTGCGCTAGATCAAGAGTCAGCAGTTCCTCCGCTTCCTCACTCAGGGAATGCCTTACCTCCCGCTGGAGTTACGATACAACCAACTCCGCACCACTCCGTAGCCCCGCTTCCGACCGAAAATCCGATGCAGGCAGTACGGGAATTGAAAGCCCAGTTCGACGCCTTGAAGCACAAAGATCAGCTCAAGAAACTGGGAATCAACCAACCCTACCCAGCTATCTGGGAAGAAGTCCCTTTTCCTCCGAAGTACAAGCCCCAGACTATGGTTCTGTTCGAAGGAAAAACATCGCCCAGTCAATACATGAACTATTTCAGTATGATGACGGTGTTGCTACAAGGGAATGACGCCCTCCTCACTCGGGTGTTCAAAGGCTGCCTCTCAGGAGTAGCCTATCAGTGGTACCGTAGCTTGGCGGACAACTGCATTACTTCCTTTGAAGACTTCAAAGCTTTATTCTTCACGCGATTCTACGAGGGTGGGATGGACATGTCTATGTCCTCTCTCATTGAAGTCAAACAAAGGGAAAAGGAGGACGTTCGCACCTTCGTCGAATATTTTTGTCAGGCCACCTTACAAATGCCTCCAGGAGTTCCAGACTCGGCGTTAGTAGACATTTGCAGGAAAAACCTCCTTCCTGTAGTCTCGGTGTTTACAGGACCATATCAGTTCCATGAGTGGCCTTCGTTCATCGTCTCGGCAGTGGCCGCCGAAGACAACAGTCGCAAGGCGCGCGACAATGGCATCATGATCTCTGCCTCCGATAGAGGCAAAAGGACATTCCCAGCAGCGACCATCCTCGCAGCTCCAAGGGAAAAGAAGCTCTGACAGTCAATACGTCTAGACAAAAGACGGCGACGACCACGCAGACGAAGCTCGGGACTTCCAGGCCCGTCGAAGTCTACTCTTTCGACGACGACGATATCCCTAGTATATTCGAATGTCTCGTCAAAAGCAGCAAGATCACCCTTCCAGAGCTAAGGCGGCCCCAAGACGCCGGCAGTACTGACGACCCCAAATACTGTATCTTCCACAGATACGTACACCACCCAACAAAGGCATGTTACATACTGAAGAGGAGGATCCAGGGGTTGATCGATGCCAAGGCCATCACTCTGCACAACACCGAGAAGACGGTCACGGCCAACATGATCTCTCTACGATTCGGCAATCTGCCTTCCCAAGTGGTCATAAACGGTGTCACGCCCATTTCCCGAGCTACGATGGACATTGTCAATCTCCCTCCCTCTAGAGATCAAAATCAAGACCTAGTACCCCTGACCACCCGGCAGGGCGAAATCATGTGGGTTCATCCAGATTTGGTGTCAGAGCTCGAGGAAGAGACCAAGAAGAGCCCCAAATACAGACCATACCACATGGTCGCAACTTCTTCTGCATCGGACGAAGATGAAGTATTTGCCGTAACCCGTTCGGGGAAGGCCTACCTCAACGACAACGAAGCAGGTCAGGAAGGCGCGCCGGCTGACGCTCCAGCCGCCAAACCTTCAGAACAAGGTCCCGCCATGCAAAACATCAGCCCTGCAAAACCTACTCCGGCGGAAAAGGGAAAGCAGAGAGAAGTACGCTTTGATAAACCTGTGTAAAATATTCCAAGCAAAGGTTTAGAGAAGCCGTATGAATTTGACATCCTGGCCCAACTAGCCAATACGCCAGCCAGGTTGTCCGTCTTTGAACTACTCAGGCTCTCCCCAGACACTCGGCTAGTCCTGAGTGAAGCACTGATGCAGGCGGAGGTATACTTGACCCAGCTCAAGTCCCCCGACGAAGAGCCAGTGTCGTGCCCTCAGTGCTACAGCGTGACGGAGGTGGTCCCAAATATCACTTTCACTCAAGACGACATGCTGTTAAAACATAACAGACATGACAGGCCCCTCTATTACACCGGGTACGTCGATTCCATGGAGGTCGACCGGATTCACATAGATCCGGGGTCGTCGATCAGCATCATCCCTCACAGTCTGCTCAGGCCGCTAAGAATTCCTACCAGCGAACTGGCTTACACTACCACTACAATCGTGGGTTTCAACGCTGGAAGAAGTAAGCCATTGGGGAAGATCCGCTTGAGAATCCTGATCGGCAACCTTAGATCGGTGGCCATATGTTACGTCATCGATTCAGAGGTATCCTACAATATTTTGCTGGGAAGACCGTGGATCCACGACCAAAACATCGTTCCTTCAACCCTACATCAATGCCTTAAATATGTAGACGCACAAGGAACCGTACATACGGAGGTGGCTGACCTAAACCCCTTTAAAGGAATATAATCCTACTATTCTGATGCCGTGTTGTACTCCCAAGACCACACGGAAGAAATGCCAGGCGAGGCCAAAGACGGACTACTCGTCCAAGAGCCAGAAGAGCCCTCTACCATACTGCCACTGTCGATCAAAGTGAAAGGATGAACCACTCGTCCAAGAACCATAGAGCCTATGGCTATTCACCTTAACAAGACCAAGTCAGGAAAAGGGAGTGATCCTCTGGTAATCACTTTGAACCGGAAGCCTCCACCCTTGGCCATCAACCTTCGGCACAACAGGCAGCCGACTGATGTAAGCGCAACCAGGAACGGGGTTCCAGATGATAATAAATATCCTCTTTTCTGGTACATCGGTGCTCAAATTCCAAAACAGGAATTCACTCCCCATGACGAAGTAGAACCAATAGCATAAAAATTCTTAGAAGCTATAAACTCCAACCGTCCGTATGTCTGGGAAGTGGCATCATCGTCCAACGTCGTCACGACATATGGGCCACACGAGGATTCTATCTTCATCGTTCCGCCTACCTGCAGCAGCCAACGTTCGATAGTCTTTGGTCACATGCGCAATCAACCGACTGCCCAGGAAGATCCTTTCGACAATGATACTGGGAGATTGCAGGTTCACCGATACAGCCCTCAAGCGCTGAAGATCATGCAAAACATGGGCTACGACTTAAAGCGGAAGCTAGGCCTCAACTACGGAAGAGGAAGACGAACGCCACCGTACGGCAACACCCGCTATCAACAGACCCGTTTCAGATTAGGATATGCCACCGCCCTTGCGACTTTTAAGTCAGACGAGGACATCTCTTCCTCCTCCCAGAACGGCTCGTCGCCCCCCGACTCACCTGATGCTCTCGAACAAACACTATCAGTAAATATGGTGGTGACAGATCCCTCAGGAGCAGATGAGCAGGATTTGGAGCCGTTTGAGAATGACTCTTGGGCTTAGCAAATGGATACACAGTGGGAATTCTACTTCGAGCAAAGAGAACCTCCCACCAAAGATGAAGTTATCCAGATCGATGTTGGGGGTAAACTTTCGCCGAAGCCAATATTTATCAGTAACTACCTTCCCCCAGCTGAAAGAAAAGAAGTTATACAGCTGATAAAGGAATACATCGACGTCTTTGCATGGAATTATGAGGACATGCCAGGCCTGGACCCAAAAGTAGCTACTCACAAGCTCAATATATTGACCGATTCGAAGCCAGTAAAGCAGCACCAACGCCGGTTCTGCCCAGATATGATGGACGCCATCGAAGCTAAAGTCAAGAAGTTGATAGCCTGCAGTTTCATCCAAAAAGAACAACATTCCGACTGGGTCACCAATGTTGTCCCAGTCATGAAGAAAAATGGAAAGGTACGTATCTGCATCGATTACCGAGATCTGAATGCGGCCTACCCCAAGGATGAATTCCCTCTTCCCATCACGGACATTATGATCGACAACACCTGCGGCTTTGAATGCATGTCTTTCATGGACGGGTTCTCAGGGTACAATCAGATCAAGATGTATCCTGAAGACGAGAAACACACCGCCTTCCGGACACCATTGGGAGTATATTGCTACACGGTCATGCCCTTCGGATTGAAGAACGCCGGGGCTACATACCAACGAGCTATGAGTAACATATTCCACGAGCATTTACGCAAAATAGTAGAATGTTACGTAGACGACATAGCCGTCAAGAGCTGCCTCAAAGGCAATCACATTCAAGACCTGAGGACGGTATTCGAGTTAATGCGCCAACATCAACTCAAGATGAACCCTACGAAGTCCTTTCTGGGTGTATCTAGTGGCAAATTCCTGGGATTTGTCATTACCGCCAAAGACATCCAAGTGGACCCTGATAAAGTCCAGGCAATCGTGGAAATGCGACCGCCCCATAATCTGAGAGAACTCAGGGGATTTCAAGGACGTCTGGCTTACATCCGACGATTCATATCCAACTTCTCGGGGAGATGTCAGTCCCTCTCTCATCTCATGAAGAAAGGTGTATCCTTCGTATGGGACGAAACCTGCCAGCAAGCGTTCGGAGATATCAAGCGCTACCTCACCAGTCCACCAGTTCTGGTGCCTCCCGTTATGGGAAAACCGTTCTTGCTGTACGTCCGAGCAATGGATCATTCGCTAGGAGCTCTTCTCGCACAGAAGAATAATGTAGGGCAGTGATGGTCGGAGCCAAACACCAGTACAACCCAGTGGAGAAAGAATGCTTGGCTCTGATGTTCGCTATCCAAAAGATGCGGCACTACGTCACCGGCCAGACTATCCACATCATCTCCAGGATTAACCCTCTTCGAGTACTGATGAGCAAGCCGAGCGTTCTTAATTCCCGACTTGCAACTTGGGCGATGTTGTTAACACCATATGACATGGTATACGTACCGCAGAAGTCCATCAAAGGCCAAGCGCTGGTCGACTTCCTAGCTGCTCACCCGATCCCGGAGACCTCCAAATTATATGAAGACATTCCCGACGAAGTTGCAGAATGTAATTCCGCAATGAAAGGTGACGCATGGCAACTGTTCTTCGACGGCGCCTCCAGAACCGGTCCTAAGGGAAACATCGTTTCGGGAGTGGGAGTCGTCCTGGTCGCCCCTGATCAGCTCGTCATCTACCGAGCATATTCTCTTAGCGAGCCCTGCTCCAACAATATGGCGGAGTACAACGCTCTACTAATAGGGCTCCAAGTTGCTAAAGAGCTGGGGGTAGAGTTCTTGGAAGCTTTCGGTGATTCTCTGCTTATCGTCAATCAAGTCAGGGAAATATATGAAGTTCAGAATCCAGACCTCATCCCCTATCACCAAGCGACGGTCGAGATAGCTATGACATTCAAGGAGTTCTTCCTAGAGCATGTACCTCAATCTCAGAATCTTGAAGCTGATGCCCTAGCCAGTCTAGCGGCAGATTTAGCTACTCCCGTAAGAAGGCAGGATTCGGTAATCCTTCTTAACAGAGACTTGTTCTGTGTGAAGAACAGCTGTCACATAGAACGCAGCTACGCTTTCAACACCGATCCTCCTACGAGAGATTGGACAAGTCCCTTCATAGATTTTATGGCATACGGAATCTTGCCGGAGGACCCCAAAGAAGCAGTATTCGTCAAGAGACGATCACTACGTTTCTACTTCGATGCATCTTCATAAAGCCTATATCGCCGGACCTACGACGGATTACTATTGAGATGCCCCTCTAACGATGAAGCACAGCAGATTATCCGTGAAGCTCACGACGGCGTGTGCAGAGCGCATCAACCCGGTCCTAAGCTACAGGATCGCATCAGGAGAATGGGCTATTACTGGCCTACTATGATCGCAGATGCAATACGGTATGCAAGACATTGCAGAGCCTGTCAGGTTCATGCAGACTTCATACATCAACCGTCCGAACATCTACATCCCACGGTCGCATCCTGGCCTTTCAAAGCATGGGTTATGGATATCATCGGTCCTATTCATCCGTCTTCTTCCAGGGGTCACCAGTTCATACTGGCCATCACGGATTACTTCTCCAAATGGGCAGAGGCAATCCCTCTCGCTGAGGTAAAGGCATCTAATGTGATTATCTTCATCAAGTATCACGTCATTTATCTCTTCGGGGTACCCCGGAGGATAATTCACGATAATGGGCCTCAGTTCATCAGCCAAGCGTTTCATCGGTTTTGCCATAAAAATCGAATACGCAATATTGCCTCTACGGCATACTACCCAGCTGCTAATGGTTTGGCGGAAGCTTTCAACAAAACCATTATTAAACTCTTGAAGAAATTTGTCTCTTCAAACAAAAGAGACTGGAGCAAGAAGTTGGGCGAATGTCTCTGGGCATACTGTACAACGGTACGGACGCCGACAGGCTGCACCCCGTTCTCGCTGGTCTACGGGAGCGAAGCGGTTCTCTCCATTGAAATCCAGATCCCGTCGCTCAGGATAGCCGTAACTAATGAGCTGACTCGAGAAAAGAATGATCTGTTAAGGCTCCAAGAGCTGGAAGGATTAGACGAGAAATGCCCCCAAGCTCAACAGCGCATCGCGCTCTACCAAGCACGCATTTCCAGAGCTTTCAATCATAAAGTGAAGGAAAGGGTGTTCAAAGTCGGCGAGCTAGTTCTAGCCGTAAGAAGGCCGATGATTCTTACTCACAGAAGTAAAGGCAAATTCCAGCCCAAGTGGGAAGGCCCTTATGTGATCGAAACAACGTTCTCGAATGGCGCTACAGGTTAGCCCAGCCTAACGGAGACCTGTTAATGGCTCCTATCAACGGTAAATTCCTGAAGAGGTACTATGCTTAATCTCCCCCGCTCGAGTGGAATATAAAAAGGATCTTGATTCTGACAAAACTATTTCCAGAACACAATTAGTTGGGTTACACTCTATCATGTCCATAAGGCCTCTGAATAGATGTCCCGCTAAAAGGTTATCGAGAGTTTATCATGTCCATACTACCTCTGATATTACTCTCGCCTAAAAAACTGTCATTTATATTCCGAAATGATGGGTCCACAAAAGTCAGAAAGGAGTCGCCTTTATTTATTCCCAAAAGGGAGGTAGAATTACATCTAGGCAAGCAAAAAGGGAAAGGATACATCATAATAGCGGAGTAGTCAGATGGCGAATCAGCCGCTCCAGTGCAGCTATCCTCTCATTCCTAAGAGCCAAGGCGTCGATGCGAGCCTGCTCCAGCCGTGTCTCGGGAGTATTCGTAAGGGTCAGATCGGCCTTCGCCCGAAGACAGCCGGCACGAGCAGCTTCTGTACGGTCCAAATCCTGTCGCGCTGCGCTCAGACGACCAGCTGCTACCTCTAGACCCGCCAGCGACTGAGAAGCCCACTCCTCTGCCAGAGCAAGTTTTTCCTTCAGCTTGGAGACCCTCGCCGCATTTCCTTCATGCTCGGATCGACACTGCGTCTCAACAACAAGAGCCTCTTCCACGACAGCTTTTCTTCTATCCATCTCCAGCTTATGCTTCTGGATGGAGTTGTCTAGGCCTTCCAGCTTTGTAGCAAGCAGCGCAGTCATGAGGTCGAACCGAGCCTGGACATTATCATCGAGGCTGCCCCGAGTCAGCTGTGAGTATTCAGTAATGGGTTGCTCTAACCCATTAACCACCGCCTCCAGGGCGTCGGCTACCCCAGAATCGCCGAGCTCCCTGATGACCCCGATCGAAGCAAAAGAAGTCTTCTTCAGGCGCTCGAAATCTAGACTCTTCGCTAACACCATTGATATCATCGTTCTCAAATCGGTGTAGAAGAGGCTGGTATGTTGCTCGGTCAACGCAACTAGATCCGACTGGGCGTCGGGAGCGGCCGCAATATCAGCAAGTCCCTCTCCAGGGATAATTACAGACGAGGTGGCCACAGGTGTCGCATCGACACATGGCGCGACCGAAGAAGGTGCGGCAACGGCGATCGAAGTCATCGCCACACTCACAAGAGGCAAGGTCACGACGCCGGGTTCATCCTCCTCTTGAGGTGATGAAACTACTCCAGGCGTACTGGCCCCCGAAGCCACTTCCTCATCGAAGTCGTACGCCTCCGTATCATCGTCAGGAGCCCGAGCGGAGCCAGAATGCGCTTTAACGCCATACTCCCCGTGGGCGCTATCCCCTGAAAAGAGGACAAGAAAGTTAATATCAGTATAATGATAATCTTTCTAAAAGGAGACATAAAGACGATATTTACCCGGAGCTAACGGCATATACGACGCATCCGCACCCGAGGTAGCTAAACTATGCCTTAATGATGCAATGCGAACCGTCATACCTGGAGAAGGAGGTGGGCCGACCGACATCACCAAGAGTTCCGTCAAGCCTCCACCGAGATGCGGTCGAGGTTCATCAGCTGGAATCTCGCCAGACGTGCTCGCTGACACGACGGGAGTTTTTTCCTCTGCTGACCTCGGAAAAGATTCTCCCATCTGCCTCGGCCACACAGGCAACCTCGCTCCACTACCTGGAGCAGCAGCCACAACAGCGACCTCTAGCGAGGATTCTCCGGCGCCGCCGGCCGGAACTGTAGAAGGTCCCTCTCTAAAAGGTGAGGAACCTTCAGCCAAAGAATCATGCCTGATATGGGGAAAGGCAGGCTCATTCCCGGGAGCCTCAACACCAAGAATGCGGAGAGGACGAGCAACCGCCTCCTTCCTCCTCTTACGAAGAGAAACTTCCTTTGGAGCAGAAGCCCGTTGCTTCCTAGAAGAGACTACCAAAGCCCCTGCAGGCAGAGGCACTTCGCACCTCGGCACCGATACCAGAGGCTCATCCGGAGTACCAGACTCCTCGTCCTCGTCCGAAGAAACCGAGGGGACGTCAACTCTGCCCCCAGGCTTGGGAGAAGGCACCCTGAAGCTTCCACGCGTGCCAAAATCACGATGGAAGGTATTAATCGCCACATAGAACTGGGCGTAAGAATGGAGAATACGGAGCTCCGTGGAGGTTGTAATGACCGGCACGATAAAGATTGCCCCCATACAACCCATGAGGAAATACCGCCACCCTCTGGCTCCATCAATGAGTCCGCCCCTGGACCTAAAGCTGGTGACGGCATTGCCCACGTGCAACTGATCGTACCCAAACTGCCGGGCAAACCGACTAGGCAAGTAGGGCTCGAAGAAACAATGGTCTTCTCTCCTATACAACAGATGGGAGGGTCTAATATAGACCAACCAGTTAAAAGCTTCCGAGGAAAGGTCGGCTTCTCTCCACCTGAATCCTCAAGCCGCACCCCTGATTGATTGCGATGAACGGAGGGGACAATACAGAGGATCTTCCAGCCGTGGCTGAGGTTCAACACTAGCCGACAGTCTAAGACTGTGTTCACATTCCAGGAGGAATCCTTGTAATTCAGCAAGAATATACCCCCCGAGCTGCTACCGGAGCCAGGAGACATCACCCGGAGATTATGGAGAATTAACCATCCCATCAAGTATAGGTATGGTAACTCCACCCTGGGAAAACTCTTACGCCGAGGTTCATCGACGAGCAACCCATCAGTTATGGCTCTCAAGCCAGCCTGTATACGGCACACCATGGCGGGAAACAAGCCCAGTCTTGCCCCGAACACCAGGCGCACTGCCGGCCATATGATGTTTCTGTGAATACGGTCCGCGGACGCTGTGCCGGGCACTACTACTCGACGCAGCCATATGGAGAGGAAACCAGCCAACTGAGCTTCCTTAGACAGAGGCCGGCGACAGCGTCTCAAGTAACTACAGGCCTTAGTGCCTTCGGGGTACTTTCCTACCCCCTCGACCAGAATCTGATCCGGAGCTGCAGCCTCCTCCATAAGACCCTCGAAGACCTGGGCGCTAAGCATGCCCAAACAATTCACGGGCTCATTTTTGCCCCCCGAGGCTTTCTCCGACTTGGCAGCCCTAGCTCGATGAAAGAAGAGGTAGGACATCCACTTGGTGGTATGAGCCAAATCAGAAGGCTCGTTATAAAAAGCGGTGCACGCGAAGTATTGACACATCAGCTCCTGGTATACTTCCGCCACCCGAGGGTCCAAATCCCCCAACTACCGATTAGTGGGAACATACTCTTCATAGGGGGTATCCTCCATCGGCAGTCTCGAGACAACTGCCATCTCATGGAGCGCCAATCCCAACTCTTCTAGTGGAGTGGCAAAGGTCCCAGTGAGCGGAATATACCGCGCCATCAGCGCCAGGAACAAGTTAGGGTTCAGAGGCAACCCGACGCTCGTCGCACTCACAGTGACATATAGCCCAATGACCTCCAGCTCTCTCCGGAAGTGCTTCAAGGCCCAGCCCACTAGGCATGTCCATCGGGAGTTTGTTGGGGAGATCCACCCATTACATCGAGGATTTTCCTTAGGATATACCCCGCCTCGTCCCATAAAGTCATTGTAGAAGGTCGGCAATTGGACCGGCTGGATCACCGAGCTGTCTTCACTGGGGACACTACCCGGGCACAGTCCCCGAAACAACGTCACTAAGCCGGAAGGGCGACTGACAAACGACCCCCGGTCAGCTCCTTTGAGATGAAAGATCTTCCCCGACTTACCGTGAAGATCAGGAGTCAGCATCCACGACATCTTCCTGGGATGCGTCGCATGGAAGAAGGCCAAGATGGGATAATCCCTCGGCATCGTTGGCAAATACAAAACCAAATTCCCGACAGAGAAAACCCAGGGCTCCCTCTTGGGCCTCGTCTGGGACTGTTTGTCAATCATGTCCCCAAAGAGGAAAGCCGGCTTTATGTACTGCTCCCCGTCTACGTAGGTCAGGGGCTCGCTATTAATCATGCTCAGCAGCGTCCGCTCGCCCTGAACCGATATCAGAAACCCCCTTCCCTCAGGATACTGGGGTCCGGAGATGGGAAATGCCATGTGGGACAGATCCTCCAGGTAGTTCGAGTGCAGCATCCCAGCAGCGGAGCCCATCACCTCGGCCAGTGGAGACTCGTCCAGATCAACTGCAAAAGTGCAAGGGAAATACGTCATTACAAATCTTGCACAAATATACAGACCAAGGAAACGACAGTCTGTGCTCTACGCAGGATCGTAACCATTTGGTTATTTTACGCCGGAAGTCCCCTCCACAAGCGTAAAACTCAAATTTTACGATATACGCTAACTTTCGGTAACCAGAGCTTTTACGCTCAGGGCTACGAAAATATGGAGTCTTTACGCTGGCACATTAGAAATGTGGGCGTAAAAGATGAAAATGCCTCCGTGCATTATCTTCCTCCAAAGAGGCTATCAGCACAGAAGATGACCTAGCGCGGTCACGTTCAACGTGTGCGAAGGATTTTTTGTCATTTTTTGTCACCCCAAAGGCTCTACCTCTAAGGCCGGGTGCACTACTCGTCGGCGGGATACTTTGCTCGGAGGGAAGCTCGCCTTGCCCGACCAGAGACTCCCTCGCTGGGGCAGAAGAATGAGAGGAAGAACCTATGCTCTTTCCCTTAGCGGAGGGGGTTTGTTTCGGCGCCATTTCTGAAAGACTCGAAGTGCTCGGAGAAGGAACGAAGAAAAACTCGAACAGTTGAAAGCTCTCTTTCGCAGAAGACAGATAAAAAGTTTCTCTCTCAAAAAACAACTTGGGGTATATATAGTCCGGGTCGACTCCTCGAATCCTCGGACGAACTCCTCGAGACCCTAACCAAATCTAGCAGATTGGTTATGATTGGATGCTACGTCAGCCCACTACCCTTGGAAGACGGACAGTCAGCGAATTTGAAAGGTTTTTCGTGCAAAATGGTTCAGGGGGTTCTACGCTAAAAGAGCTTTCTACGCTCGACAGCAACGGATCTATGGTTTTTTATGCTCGCAAGCTACAAGTCTATGGTTTTACGCCCGGATGCCTTTGTGCTCGGTAGCTTTTATGCTCGAGAGGCCACAAACCTACGACTTTACGCTCAGCAGATAACAAATCGTCGATCTCACGCTCGGTGGCGCTCAGTTTACGCTCAGAGGCAACAGATCTGCAAACTTCACGCTCGAAGAAACTTTCTTTTCAGGAGCTACAAATCAAACAGTTCTACGCTAAAGGAGCTTTCTACGCTCGACGGCTACGAATCTACAGCTTTACGTTCGACAGCTATAAGTCTATGGTTTTATGCCCGGATGCCTTTGTGCTCGGTAGCTTTTATACTCGAGAGGCAACAAACCTATGACTTCACGCTCAGAAACCACAAGTCTACGATTTCACGCTCGATGGTGTTCTACGCTCACAAGCTACAGATCTCCAGTCCTATGCTAAAGGAGCTTTCTACGCTCGACGGCTACGAATCTACAGCTTTACGTTCGACAGCTATAAGTCTATAGTTTTATGCCCGGATGCCTTTGTGCTCGGTAGCTTTTATGCTCGAGAGGCAACAAACCTACGACTTCACGCTCAGGAACCACAAGTCTACGATTCCGCGCTCGATGGTATTTTACGCCCAGAGGTTACAGACTGATGATTTCGCCCTCCACGACTTTTCGTATATTCGAAACAGTCCCCAAAGCGGTCAATTGCAAAGAGTTCACACAGAAGATACTCGTTCTTGACCCAAAGTATCCCAAGTACCCGAAGCATACAGAGTTCAAACATTGAGAAATTACTCTTCTCGGGTCCAAAATTGGAGGTTCATCCAGACTCCAGTATGAATATCTCGTCTATCAAAAGATGGCAACTCAGTTAGACAGCCATTTCTCGACCCCTTTCCAAGGGATTTTTTGGGAAGTCATTCTTGAAGACGAAGTCTGAACAAAAATTCTGTTTATCAGAAGTTCAGAGCTCTACGCGGTCCCTCAGTCCTAGCAATAGGACAGTTCTAAAGATGTTCAAAAATGCTCTACAGCGTTCTATGGACTATTCGCTATGCGTAAAGGACAGGACCTAGCACTCTTTCTACAGAGTCGGCGTAAAGATTCAGACGTGTTGAAGCTACACATATTCAGACTTCACAGCAACGTATGACAAGATGATCATATGAAGAAGCAAGACAATTTTATTAAAAGATCAAAGTCATGATTACATATAAGGAAAATCCAATCTACAAGGGTTTTCTTTTCATTTTCATGATTACATCTGAGGGAAACTCCGTCTACAAAGGAGATACCCCCTCGTCGTCGGAAGATCGCCCCCAAAATCCGTTCTACCGGGTTCTCGCATCGGTGCAGGTCTTTCTCTTCTTCGAAGGAGATGATCAGTGACGAGAGAACGACAGAGTTGGGGCTTGCATAAATTATGCAGATCCCATGCTCCGTGCACCACGGCAGATTAGGTTGAGGTATTAAACCCAACTCAGTCCTGGGAGACGACTGCTACAGCTTGTCTTCCCTCTCATCCCCGAGAGTATAACAGGAGAAGACACCGCTTGCAATCAGTGTGGTCTAATATGACCCTTCCCTTCTCCTAAAAAGATAGCCACATAAAGTTGCTGATTATCCCGAGCAAGGGAGGCTAAGATATCCTTCCATGATCCATCATTGCAGCGGACATTTGCTCGAAGACGCCATCTTTTTCGGCTCCCTACATGCTGGAAGAACATGATCTCCTTCTTCCTCAGGTCGACCTGACGAACTCCGGCGATCATCTCTGCATGGTGATGGGAATATGGTGAGAACAGTTTCACCTCCCCAGCCTTTTTATAGGCAAAAGAGATCACAACGGTCCCCAATAAATCTGCCATAAAGTCTACACTTCGTACAGGGCCCGAGGCACGTCTCTACGTCAAATTGCACAGGGCGGTAATAATTTCCCTCAAGACACGTCTCTGTGATGGATGCACAGAAGGGCTGCAGACCTTCAAAACACGTCTCCGCATTTAATGCATAGGATGGTGGCAAATCTCTGTAAGAGATTTGATTACACCTTCGAAAGCCGTAATTCCGGCGAAGACGTCCACATCAACACTCTGGCATGGTACGCAGCGGCTTCTACGCCCATCCAGGATCTGTGCTCATTCGGCTTCAAACGCCTACTTAGTCTCTACGACCATTCGGCTTCTATGCCTGTTCGGCTTCTATGCCTGTTCGGCTTCTATGTCCATTCGGCTTCTATGCCTGTTCGGCTTCTATGCCTATTTTGGCTTCTATGCCAGGGGTGACAGTCATTTGGCTTCTGCGCCAACCTCTTCTACACAAGGGATACCTACCTACGTGGCTTCTACGCCGTGATCTTCGTAGCAGATATACGTATTTTGTTCCCTTAGTTGGACACTTGTCACATGCTCACTCAAAAAGTCATTTATGCGCAGGCATTGGTTATTTTAACCGTTGTATAAAAGGGTGCTGTACTGTCCACTCCTCGGTTATTACACCGACGGAGTGGTCACTGTCACCAAAACTCTATAAATAGAGACCCCTATCGATGGGGAACAAGGTGGACAATTTGGAAGATCGAACCAGGTCGGAGAATTGGTAGAAAAAAAAGAGCGAGAGAGAAAGAGAAGGAGAGAAGAGTCCGGAGCTCAGGCAAAGAGTAGGGGTCGACGGCTCTGGCGCCGTGCATCCACCCTCCTTCGCAGCCTTCGAAGCCGCTACCCGTCTTCCACGGCACTTCTTCAACATCGTGTAGTCCAAGGGCTAAAGTGATCGACTGCAGATCAGACACCTATAGCAATTTATACCCAGATTAAATAAATTATACTCCCGCATCCTCGTATAGGATCGAATTGTACAAGTTTGTTTGTAAACCAAAGGGCACGGGTCTCGTGTAAACCCTGTCATTGAAATACACTTTCATTCTTTCGTTTAATACCACAAACAACAATAAACATGCATATAATTTGAAAGTAAATAAGTACGCTGTACAAGACAATCTATATGAATGCAAATGAGGACAACTTTTTGATGTATGGGCAAGGGTAGGCTACTCGATCTATATCACAACTCACACACACGTCAATGGACATCAGAAATTGACATACCGAGGGGGTAGTGACCAGCGAGACTCCAGAAATTGACATATCGTGGGGGTAGCGACCAGCGCAACACACGCCCGTAGTGTGAACTATATACTACGGTTTACCAGAGTGGTTAAAAGTCCATACGCCTAATGATTGTCCTCTCATGATACTAGGTGCCATGTGTGTGTCAACATATCTAATAGATAGTAAGGACTGAAGGAAAACTACACATACAAGAACTATACAGAAATGCAATAAATCAACAAAAATATTAATAGCATGCGAAGTACTATAAACAATTTGGCAAGGTATCTTGCCTGGTAAGAAAGCTGCAAGGTGTACTGTCCAGAAGTCAAACACACAGGATCAGAAGCTATGGTCTTTGAACAAATATCTCCGGATGCTGAAATAGATATCACCAACGTTTCCAGAATAAGCAAAATAGCTAAAAACCACTTCTCTTTCGTCCAATTTGGACACAGGGGCAAAACTATAATTTCGGGTCAAAGTGGGGTCCACGTGTGGCCCGCTTCGTACCGAAAAACGTGTCAGAACCAATGGTCTCCAAATTCGTCCAACTTAGTGTCAACAAGTCCAGAATGATGATTGAACCCAACGGAACTTCCAGAATTGGATTCCGATGAGCCGATCACAAAATCGCCCTTCAAGTGGAGCCGCGGGGCCCACGATACGCGATTTTGTCAACGTTCTCAGAATTGAATCAAACTTGGGTCACAGGACCAGCGTATTGCTACGAGTCCGATGGCATAAGTTTTGTTTCGATCCGACGTGTGTACATAATGTTACGATGTGTTCCAGAATAGGCAGATACGGGCGTTGTCGACGGATACGCGTTGATTCCGGTGTGCACGCACATCCAAATCAACTTCTGCAAAATCTCGCACGTCCGTATCGACGGCGCGCACCTTTTGGTAAAGACCGCGCGCGACCAAGTCGTCCCATTTGGCGGGGCGTACTCAGTTCTGGAAGAATAGGGTATTGTTTTTTCTATTTTTGGATCATGGTTTGCGATCGCCACAGGACGCGATGTACCGAGCGGGTTGCACGGGCATCGAGAGGGTTACACAGCCTACGCATCACAACTGACGGAACAGAAAACGGAGCAATGAGGAGAGAGAATGGGTTACCTGAACAGGGCTCCGTGGAAACTGAAATTCTCGTGTCCGCGAGTCGTCTTGACATGACACGACACAGTGTCTGAGTACTGTGCTGCATTGCCTAGGGTTAGGGTTTCAGTTTGCTGGAGGCGGCTGCGGCCGGAGGGCACGGCGGAGGCGGCCGGGGGCTTCGCCGGAGGTGGCTAGGGTTGTGGAGGTCCGGTGAGGTCGTCACGGGGAAGCGGGTGGCTGTCGAGGTTTTGCGGGGAGACGGCGAGGGGCTCGTGGTGGACGGGATTCTGGTCGAGGGGGTTTCGATGTCGTCGGGAGGCTGGGGCACCGCTGCGGTGGAGCATTGAGGGGGCTGTGGGTTCTGGAGGAGGAAGGCGGA
Source organism: Iris macrosiphon (assembly GCA_036927795.1). Classification (NCBI taxonomy): domain Eukaryota; kingdom Viridiplantae; phylum Streptophyta; class Magnoliopsida; order Asparagales; family Iridaceae; genus Iris; species Iris macrosiphon. The sequence goes on along the minus strand of JAYESA010000010.1, from coordinate 138,662,847 downwards.
GCGGGGCTGTAGGTGATGGTGGTGGTGCTGGGCTGGGGGTTCAACGGTGGGGGGTTGGCGAGGCTATGGTGGTGGCTGGGGCTTGCTGAGGCGCTGCGGGGCGAGTCCGGGCGAGGAGACGATGGCTAGGGTTCCGACGTTGAGATGGGGGAGGGGATTAAATAGGGCGGAGCTAGGCGGCTCAGGCGGATTAGATTCGGATTAGGATTAGGGTTCCGGCGGGTAACGGGTCCCGGTCCGGGTCCGGGTCGGGTTCAATCTGAATCCGACCCGATCCACTAATGTTTAAGTGCGGGTTCGGGTAGGCGGGTTTCGGGTCGGGTTTAGATCCGACCCTCCCGCTAAGGTTGGTTTCGGTTCAGTTGAACCGGGTCTGGGTTGGTTTGGTTTATTTTGAAATAAACTGGGTTTATTTCTAGGGTTTAATTCGGTTTAAATACAACTTAATTTCTAGGGCTTTAAAAATGCTTCTGGGGTCCAATAAATTCTCGAAAAATTATTCTATCTCCAGTTTTTCATTTTACACTAGAAAATATTATTTTTATAATAGTTTAATATTTATTAACATCATTTAAAAATTATTTAGTCATAAAATACCTTTGTTTTAATTCCAGAAAAATTATAAAAAATTGTGTAAAAATTGTTTTAAAAATTCTTGAAAAATCAGGGGGTTTACAATCTACCCAACTTAAAACAATTTTGTCCTCGAAATTAAACTAGGGTAGGGTTTCTCTATCTAACCTCACTTGATTACAGTCTAAAAAATTCTCCTTAAGTTAACATTGCGGTTTCTACCCAACTTAAAATTTACCCATTTATCATCTAAGGCTATACATCTAAGAAGGCTATGCTCTAAATTATTTAATCATGTTATTTAATCCTCAAAGTTTTTAACACCAATCATGACATCTATGATATGCCCTTAATTATAAAAGAATAATCCTCAAGTATGTGATCGGCCTATGGGGTATATCTAGTACTCTCTGTGTATCAAACTTATACCAAGCAAGTGGTTTCGTCTAATAAAGAGTTCAAGGGAGAGGTAATAGAATAGAAGTATCGGAATCAAGGCGTTTAAAGAATTCAAATGGGAATTGTCAAGGCAGTTGTGGATTGAAATCCTATTTTGGTAATTCCTATTCACATGCTCGTATTAGTACAGTTATGTAACCAATATGATCTGCTCAGGCATATCTAGAGGGCAAGTACAGGTGTCTACTAGTCAACTATATATCTCAATCCACGTAATCAGACCATAATATACTGTCACTACCACATTTCCAGATAAGGGCATTTGTGTAATTTCACTATTTTGAATAATTATGTGTTTAATTAATCTGCTGATTTTTTAAAACTATTTATATGTTGTAAGTGATATTTGGGTTTAGGTCAAACCCTAGAACGCATTAGGACAAACCCTAATGACTAAACCCTAATTTGAAAACCCAATTCTAGTGAAACCCTAGAATTCTAATTTTAGGGTGGAACCTCAAACCCTAGAGGAGACTAAACCCTAGTTAACTAATTCTCCATGACTTAACATAAAGGATTAGCCTAACCCTTGCAGTAGAGAAACCCTAAAACCTAGTCTGATATAAAAAGGAGCCTCCCTCAAAACCATTCTTCATGTAGAAAGAAGAAACCCTAGCCTTCATCAAGAAAACCATTTCCCCACCTCCAGATTTTGGAATCTAACCCTAGGGATTCCATCTTCCTCCTCCAAAGCAAGGGAAACAAGGAGCTTGGGTCAAGAAGCCTTGGAGAAGAAGAACCTTCATAGGGAAACCATCTCCCTATAGGTAAATCCGATTTCTAATCCATTTTAATTCTGATTTTTTGTTGTAGTTGGCCTCTAGGAACCCTGTGCTGTGTAGATCTCAAATTATAGGGATTCTACATGAAAACCTAGATCGAATTAGGTTTTGGTGTTCCAACGAGGGTTTTCCCCAAATTCGTGGACCCTAGATCATTAAGGTTTGCAAGTATACATGACTACATCTCCTACATGTAGGTTAGATCTCGATTTTTAGGGTTTTGGTTGAGGATTCATGGGATCTTAATGTGAAACCCGATTTCAGCCCCTAGGTGTTTGTAGAAATGCCCTTAAGAATTTACCTATCTAATTTATTCTAATACTGCATGTTAATATATATATATACACTTATATATTTGCATATATTTGGGAATGGGATGTGTGATTTGGGGAAAAAGTGAACTGTGAATTTCTGTGCACAGTCGGGTGTATGAACATGTATGTGATGTGTAAATGTTGTGTTGAGAGCAGCACGGTAAAAGGGGATCTGTGTGGAGTATCCCCGTGTCTCAGTGTATTGGACACGGTGGGGAGTGATGTGTAGGTGTGTGAGGGCTGTGTGCAGTAAAAGGGGTATTCTTGGTAGGGAATTAGTGTATCAGTATTTCAGTCTCTGAGTATACCAATATCTCTGTGTATACAAATATCTATGTTTAGCAGTGGCCTGTATCAGTGTAGCTCAGTGTGTACCTGTGTCCTTGTGTAGTAGTATTCTGTGTCTCAGTAGAACTGTAGGTGTATTTCTGAGTGTGTGTCAGTTTATGTTGTGTATCAGTTATAACCTTGTACCTATGTGAGTAGCAGTGTCTACTTATGTGTGTATATGTGCCAGTGTGTCAACCTGTATACTTGTGTATATGGCTATATGTCTACCTGTGTGAGTTTTAGTGAAACCAGTGTTAGCTGTGTTATGTGTGTCTCAGATTTTTCCTAGAAATCTGAGTGTGTGAGTGAGTGTACGATACCTGTGAGCACAGTGAGGTATCAGTGTGCAGGGGGTGAGAATTGGGTATAATTCAGTAGGGTGTAGTTTTAGTGTATCAGTATTCAATATAGCTGTATGTGAGGTATTAGGAGAGTGAGGAAAACTGTGATCAGTGCACTGAGTGTATGCAGGGAAGGGGAAACAGTTTGTGTTAGTTTAGATTCTGTGGAGCAGTGTTTAGATAGTGTATCTGTGTATGTGCCTGTAGGTGAGTGTGTGTGTAAATGTTGTGTGAGTGAGTGAGGAAATTCCCAGGTTCTAGACAGTGAGTGTAGGTCTGTGTAGGTGTTCAGTGAGTATTGCCTGTGAGTGTTAGTCTCAGTGTTAGGACATGTGTGCCAGTGAGTGAGTTTCTATGTGTGTTAGATACCTGAGTATAGGACTGTGTTTCATAGAACTTATGTATCAGTAAACTTCCAGTGTGTGTGTAGGAGTTTTATGTCCCTGTGTGTATATGGCTGTGTGTAATTCTGAGAGGAAATGCACATGTGTGCTGTGGGTGTATCTATGTGTATTCAGTGTGTAGTAGTATGTGTGAGTGATACCTGTGTGTGCTTTAGGTTAGTAGCCAATGTGCTGTGTGTGTAGAGTGATTTGTTCCAGGTTCAATAGTGTACTGTGTGTTCTCAGAGTGTGTTAGTATAAGTTGTAGGTCTCAGTGTCTATGTATTAGGTGTTACTCTTCAGTCATATAACAGTGTACAGTACAGGGTTGGGAACTCAAGTAGCAGTTAAGGTAATATATAAGTATGTCTATGACAGTTAAGACATAAGTGTTAGTTATTATAGACCAATGTGTATAGAGTATCATATTACTTATATTATTTTCATTAGTTAGTGACCTTATAGACTAATTAACTAGTTTTGGACCTAAACCTTAGTATGGACTTAGTTTATCTAGGATAACCTAGTACTGAACAGTAAACCACAGAATTGACCTAGAGGCCTCACTTTTAATTAATTAAACATGTTATTTCCTTTAAATTCAGTATCTGACAATTATATTCCACAAATAGGTCATTGTGATCCCACTTTGGACACCGATCCTCACACCTTGCTCAGGACCACAGGCGAGTACATTCTCTGACAGTTTTCATTGTTGATTATTTCTATAATTCAGTTGTATTACATACTTGATTCCGACACTATGGATACACGGGTTAGCACCCTAGATCCCCATCATGAGGAGTCGTGATTGGAATCCATCGTGCTAGCTGGGGGATGGGGAACTATTAATAGATTATGTGATCATATCCAACCATCTACATGCATCATAGCTCACCCCACTTCTCACGTCGGGTGCGGCCTAACCATTTACATGCATCATAGCTGTTATATATGATTAGCCTGACCACTACATGCATCATAGCTAACCATATGGTTAGCCTGACCTACATGAATCATAGTTAATCATATATAACCAGCCTGATCTAGTCCCAAGTCGATCACATAATAAACTGATATTTCAAACACTTAGCTAGATGTCTATTTTATTCAGATTCACTTGTTCTAGCATTCACTGTTTATTGTTTCATTGCTAGATGTTCTATTGCCTATTCATTTCTCCAGTACTTCACATTTTCAGCATATATTCTCATCTTGTATTTCTTACACTGTTTATAGTTTTTGTTAATTTAATGAAACTGCTGTTAGTGCTTGTGCTTCGCTCCAATCCTGACTGGATAACATTTTTCAGAGGACCTGGAGAACCTTTGCCCCACTCATTACGGCCCAGGTTCAGAGAGAGATTTCACTCCGAAAATCCCAGAAGAGTTGCCTATCCTAGAGGAGATCCTACCTGGCTGTTCTTAGATTATTTTTCTGCATTTATTGTTTTAGACTGAGACTGAGTTGTATTTATTATTTTGTGACTTTGTGAGGTCATCTAGACCCAGGATTTGAGTTGGACTTATTGTGGTTGGTTTATATCAGAACTCTTTTCTATTCTCATCGTGCCATTATTTCTTATAGCTTGTGATTGAGTATACTATAGAACTGTAGATTTTTATCATTGTCCTCCGTTCGGAGTTGAGACTATTGACAGGATATATTATGTTGCGACCTAGACAGCGTTCTATCGCTGATGCTGCGGCGTAGGCTGGACGTACCCACGACTCATGCCCAAATTCCGGGTGCGGGTCGTGACATATACTGATTTTGAAATGTATTATTGTGGGCCTCCCCAATAATACATATGTCATGAACAAGCTCGATAAAAAATAAGCTTGCAAAATTAGGCTATAAAATAGCAGCATAAGTCAAGGTAGTATATGAAATATAAATGTGCTAGATCATGATGGAAGAAGTCACAACATATTTCAAGTCCACAAGAAGTTAAGACTATACAATCTCCACAGTTGTCATACAACTCCTTGTCTAAGTCGCTAGTCGACCAAATAGGGCATGGACCTCTAAATTCTATTGTCTGAATAAACACTGTCGTCTTATGCTAGCATACAATTAATGTCATTCAGTTATACTACCTCGATGGGTCAAGGGAACTATGTGGTACTAGGTTGTGAGGCATACTACCCAACTTAAAATAATTAAACTAATACTGTGACAGTCTTAAGAGGATCCTGTAAAATAATCTTGCACATATAAACAAAATAGAAACTCTTATTACGGTATATGAGGAAAGATCTTGGTACTTATTAGGATCTCCTATTGCATTATATAGGTAAGGGTCATCTTGAGTCTTAATCATAGTGCTCATAGAACATGTGCCAATATTAAGAATGGAAAGGTTACTAGTCTCAAGGGGAAGGGAATACAACTTGTATCGAGGTGGGGGTACAATTACGGGATCTATAACTAGGGGTAATCATCACAATATAACTGAACAACTCAACTATCAGGTTCTAACTACAAGACACACAATTCAAAATTCAAGATTATAACTATAACTTTAGCAAACTATATATCCTATCATAGAATACAATCACTTGGTCTATAATTAGAGGTGTCAGATGGCACGAATTAAAAGATGAAGAGAAGAAACGTAATCAATCGTCGCACACTAGCGAGTGCTATGGTCGCAGAGGAATAATGTATGAAATTAAAATAGAGGGCTCTAGATAGCATCATGGTTCTCTAAGGGGGTGGTATGCTAGTTGCTATGTTCGAGGCATGGTCAAGGAAAAAGTGTTTGATTATATTCCTCTAGGCTTCCGAAGGTGCTGTCTACTAATAATAAGACAATGATCTAAGTTTATAATTCTCCAATACTATCTAACTATGAAGGTCAGGTTCAGTCCTAAATTTCAATTTTTGGTTTTCTATTGGTTCCTCAATACTAGGGTCAAACATTATGGTAAACGTCTAACTAACACTAGTAGTGTCTATACTACTCTCAAGTCTTCATAATACATCAGGGGGTAATGGTAAACCAATTCTAGAGATAAGAAATTCTAGGGTTCACTAGATATTCTAAACTTAGTGGTGTATCAACACTCTGGTTGTACCCTTAATAGGGATGTTACCCTACCTATCATCTAGCGGCAGGGACATCTATATTCTAGGAGGGGGCTATACTCAAGGAATTATCAGGGAAGTACAGGAATCAAGCAGGATACAATTATTTGAATAGAACAGATAGGAGGAAGATGAATTATAGTCAAATATGGATGAGATCCTATACTCTAATCCTATTTGCAGGCTTGCTCGGTACAGTAACATAACCGAAATAATATGCTCTCGACCTGCATGGGCCACCACAAAAATATGTCATGCCCCAGTCCCAAATTACGTAGGACTAGGAACACGTAAGCATGCCAGCCGCATGGATATGGCAACTCCAATATATGGAAACCATATCCCATACGTACGCTGTAATATGAATATCAATCCACAAGTGGTATAAATGTATCATAAGTCACAGGGCACAATCTAAATCTCATCCACAAAAAATTAATATAAATGAATAACCAGCATCTATATAACTAGATCTCAACATAAGTATCTAAGGATGATAGTTGGATGGAAACAAATCCACTACCAACTCGAATATAAGAGCAAATATAATATAAGTACAACACAACAACACCATATAAGAATACCAGCTAACAATCACGGGCTCGAAGAGAGGACATCCACGAAACATATATAACCATCCAAATCTGCGCTCCTGCAAATACTCAAGAACAGATACACCTGGCAAAGGACCAGGTCCTCAGAGGGACGTAACAAGATACAGAAAAGCAAGCCAACTTGAATACAGTAAACATGCATATAATTTGAAAATAAATAAGTACGCTGTACAAGACAATCTATATGAATGCAAATAAGGACAACTTTTTGACGTATGGGCAAGGGTAGGCTACTCGATCTACCTCACAACTCACACACACGTCAATGGACATCAGAAATCGACATACTGCGGGGGTAGCGACCAGCGAGACTCCAGAAATCGATATACCGCGGGGGTAGAGACCAGCGCGACACACGCCCGTAGTGCGAAGTATATACTATGATTTACCAGAGTGGTTAAAAGCCCATACGCCTAATGATTGTCCTCTCATGATACTAGGTGCCATGTGTGTATCAACATATCTAATATATAGTAATAACTGAAGAAAAACTACACATACAAGAACTATACAGAAATGTAATAAATCAACAGAAATATAAATAGCATGCGAAGTACTGTAAACAATTTGGCAAGGTATCTTGCCTGGTAAGAAAGCTACAAGGTGTACTGTCCAGAAGTCAAGCACACAGGATCAGAAGCTATGGTCTCCGAAAAAATATCTCCGGATGTTGAAATAGATATCACCAATGTTTCCAGAATAAGCAAAATAGCTAAAAAATACTTCCCTTTCGTCCAATTTGGATACAGGGGCAAAACCATAATTTTGGGTCAAAGTGGGGTCCACGTGTGGCCCGCTTCGTACCGAAAAATGTGTCAGAACCAATAGTCTTCAAATTCGTCCAACTTAGTGTCAAGAAGTCTAGAATGATGATACGAACCCAACGGAACTCCCAGAATTGGATTCCGATGAGCCGATCACAAAATTGCCCGTCAAGTGGAGCCGCGGGGCCCACGATACGCGATTTTGTCAACGTTCTCAGAATTGAATCAAACTTGGGTCACAGGACCAGCGTATTGCTACGAGTCCGATGGCGCAAGTTTTGTTTCGATCCGACGTGTGTACACAAAGTTACGACGTGTTCTAGAATAGGCGGATACGGGCGTTGTCGGCGGATACGCGTTGATTTCGGTGTGCACGCACATCCAAATCAACTTCTGTGAAATCTTGCACGTCCGTATCGATGGCGCGCACCTTTTGGTGAAGACCGTGCGCGACCAAGTCTTCCCATTTGGCGGGGCATACTCAGATCCGGGGGAAAATGGGGTGTTATTTTTCCTATTTTTGGATCGCGGTTTGCGATCTCCACAGGACGCGATGCACAGAACGGGTTACACGGGCATCGAGAGGTTTATAAAGCCTACGCGTCACAACTGACGGAACGAAAAATGGAGCAATGAGAAGAGAGAACGGGTTACCTGAACAGGGCTCCGTAGAAACTGAAATTCTCGTGTCCGCGAGTCGTCTTGACACGACACGACACAGTATCTGAGTACTGTGTTGCACTGCCTAGGGTTAGAGTTTCGGTTTGCCAGAGGCGGCTGCGGCCGAAGGGCACGACGGAGGCGGCCGGGGGCTTCGCCGGAGGCGGCTAGGGTTGTGGAGGTCCGGTGAGGTCGTCACTGGGAAGCGGGTGGCTGTCGAGGTTCTGCGGGGAGACGGCGAGGGGCTCGTGGTGGACGGGGTTCTGGTCGAGGGGGTTTCGATGTCGTCGGGAAGCTGAGGCACCGCTGCGGCAGAGCGTCGAGGGGGCTGTGGGTTCTGGAGGAGGAAGGCGAAGCGGGGCTGTGGGTGATGGTGGTGGTGCTGGGCTGGGGGTTCAACGGTGGGGGGTTAACGAGGCTATGGTGGTGGCTGGGGCTTGCTGAGGCGCTGTGGGGCGAGTCCGGGCGAGGAGACAGTAGCTGGGGTTTCAGCATCGAGGCGGGGGAGGGGATTAAATAGGACGGAGCTAGGCGGCTCAGGCGGATTAGATTCGGATTAGGATTATGGTTTCGGCGGGTAACGGGTCCGGGTCTGTGTCGGGTTCAATCTGAATCCGACCCGATCCACTAATGTTTAAGTGCGGGTTCGGGTAGGCGGGTTTCGGGTCGGGTTTAGATCTGACCCGCCCGCTAAGGTTGGGTTCGGTTCAGTTGAACCGGGTCTGGGTTGGTTTGGTTTATTTTGAAATAAATCGGGTTTATTTCTAGGGTTTAATTTGGTTTAAATACAACTTAGTTTCTAGGGCTTTAAAAATGCTTCTGGGGTCCAATAAATTTCCGAAAAATTATCCTATGTCCAGTTTTTTATTTTACACTAGAAAATATTATTTTCATAATAGTTTAATATTAATTAACATCATTTAAAAATTATTTAGTCACAAAGTACCTTAGTTTTAATTCCAGAAAAATTACAGAAAATTGTGTAAAAAAAGTTTTAAAAATTCTTAAAAAATCAGGGGGTTTACAGTCTAACATTATACTACCTGCTGCCTATACCTGTAAGCTCTCAGAAATCTGCGCCAATCGTAGGTCCCTCTCAATGTCCTCTATCCAGTCGTCTGCGTACAAGATTTCCTTTGTGCCCAAAAAGTTCTTAGGTCCCATCCACTTGAAGTCAATAATAGTCCTTGGCCTCGGTTGTTGAGGGATAAACTGAGGTGGTACCGTCTGTGGCTGGACTTTGATAGCTTTCTCAACTGCTGCGAGCGCGATCTGGTGAGCATTCTCTACGCTCTGTCACAGGACCTCTGACTATCGCTGCTGTGCCTCTATCATCTGCTGAAAGAGAGCAAACATCTGCGTCTGATCGACTGCGGGTGGTGGGGGTCGAAGATCCTCTGAAACTGCCGACGCTGCCCTCCGTACTGGAGGTAGAGAACCTCCGAAAGTTGCTACAAAAAGCCCACCTTGATCGGTGAAGTTGACCTCTAAAATGTAGCTGCTGGAACAACATCTGATGGTGCTGCCCTCATAGGCGATGAAGTGACTGATCGTGCTGACATTGCACCTGAGTACTGGGAACGCGTCTTCGATGGCATCTTGATGACAGATTCAAAATAAGAAATTAATATTGAGCAAGATACGATATCATCAAAGAAGGACAAAATTTTTCAAGGAAAGCAATATGATAGCAAGATTCAATTATGTTAGAATTATTTTTTAGTTGTGATTGAGTATCTCTCTCATCCTAGTATCCTATATCATATCCTATTATAGGCTAGCAGTAGTACAACTAAGTCGTTGCACTACCACGATATCGTACAACTTGAGAAGCCTGACCTGCATGGGCCACCACTAAATACGTGTCACGACCCGCACCCGGTATAGGGGTACGAGTACGTGGGTACGTCCAGCCTACGCCGCAGACGGTAGAACGCTGTCTTGGTCTACTATACTTCTAATATCTCACACAAAGTATATAAAATAATGTTATGCCAACTCAATTCCAAATGATACTCAATCACATATAAAACTAAAGGAAGATGTAAGCACGATATGGAATAGAAAGAAAAGAAATACAAGTCTCAAAACATCACATGTCCAACTCAATATCTAAACATAACTCAAGATCTCAAAATAATAATACAATCCACAATCTAATAGAAACAACTACTACAAGGTAGGAAAATCTATATGGCCTCAGTATCTGGCACTACATACTCAGGTGACACTCTATCTGTTATTCCGTAATAAGTGGGACACATCCTCTCTAACCATTCATCTGAAAAATATATCCAGTCAGGATTGGAGCAAAGTACAATCCAATAGAAGTTCTAATTAATTAATAATGACTATAAACAAAAATAGAGAATATAATACAAGATGAGAAATAATAAACAATATCCTACTATGGTAGAAGAAACAGGTAAACAAGAATAATATGGTATACACTGATCACGGTAAAAGTATAACAAGATAATATAATGAGACAATGAACTAGAATATGGTAAAGAACTGTAACTATGCAAAGTGATTAAAATACTTGTTAGATATGTGATCGGCTTGGGCGAACATTGTCTAATTAACATTGGATAAATATTTTCTAAGTTAAATATTGAACATTATCTAGGATTTGATCACATATCTAGCTAACAGTTTTCCTTTCTCCCGACTAATACAATGGATCCAACCATGACACGTTATGATGCAAGATACTCAATGCCTTGTAAACAATAAACCTTGAACATTGAATATTGTCTAAGTTAAACATTGTCTAACTTAAAATTGAGAACACAAGAAAAAATAAAATAATATATATAACATTCCATGACTGATCCATGTGTATACTAGTTCGTGCACCAATGTGTCAAGAGTCATGTCAAATATTTCTAAATAATTATATTATAGTAATTATCAAATAATAAAAACTATCAGAGAATGTACTCGTCTGCCGTCCAGAGTAGTAAATATCAAACTGTGTCCGAACTGGTGTCACATAGACCTATATATGGAATATTACATTAATACAAGGTGTTGGAATAAAATTAAGTTAAACTAGTCAATTTCTAGGTCATAAAGTCATTTCTAAGTCAAAATAGTCAAACTAGGTCAACTCTATGCCAAACTAGTCAAACTTGGTCAAACTAGCTATTTCTAGGTTACAAGAGTCCATATCTAAGATATTGGATCCAAACACTATGCAACTAGGCCACACTAGCTATACTAAGATACTAGAAAATCAATATGATACCGTATCGCAAGATACGCAAGTTATTAGATATGAAAATAGTAATTCATATATATATACAAAATAATACATATAGTAGCTTAGCTAACTAATACAAGGAGGATACCTTGGCTTTGAACCAATACGTATCTCACTACTAAACCCCCATCTCGATACTCAAACCCAATACCTTGAGTATCAACCCAATACATTGAGTATCGACCGATATCTTAACATTACCTTGCTATCACAAGGTAAGTCAAATTCTAATATATAGCTCACTGCCCAATACTAAACTATAACTAACATACTAAACTATTACATACTACTAAATACCGAATAATAACAACATATAGGTCGCTGTAGAAGTCTCCAGTATAGTGATGCGTTGTTCTGCGTTCCTTGACGGTGAAGCTTCCTCGCATTCATCTTCAATGGCGTAAACTCCCATCTCCCTGGGTGTCATTAAAGGATTAGTATAGGTCACTGTAGAAGTCGACTCTACACTTTCTACCTCTGATTCGGGGGCTTGGCGACCCCCAGCGTCGGAATCAGAAGAGGACGAAGCTGGTTGTCATGACCTTGCACGAGTATTTTGGAACACCCCGGCTTCAGCGTTCCTGAGGAGCTCACTGAACCTCCTTCGGCTCGGGGGCCTGGAGGGATGACGTCTTGAGCTCGACCCTCCTCTACGTATGTGTGAAGCCATGTTCACAGATGCATGAGCGGGTTCCTCTTCCTAAAAAGACTGAGAGTAGCTCAATCGGTAAAAAACTGACCATTTTGCTTTAGAACAGCAGCAGCCAATCACAATTTTATGACTATTATAACATTGCTCGCTAGGGGACGTAATAGATATGTTGGAAGGTCTCCTTTCCTTATGCTTCTGGATTAGATATGCGCGCAAGTTAGGAGGAGTAGAGGAAGAAGACGACGGATTGTTCCTTCTGTTCCCATCAGTGGACATGCAGAGATTGGGCACCATGGTTTTCCCTACGCCACCTGTGTACAACAGATTGGCCATCTGGGTGGCAGATAATCCCCGGGGAGGGTGCCTTCCCGTAGCCTGAGCATGCTTTACGTCGTGGGACTTTGCCTGGCGTAATTTGGAGATTTGCTCAGACTGGCGTAAAGCTGAAGAGGTTCTCAGTCGGCCGTCGGCTTCCCGCGTAATCCGGAGTGTAGGTAGATTGCTTCTTTGCTGGCGTAACGGCCGAGAAGTTGAGTACCCCGTCGCTTGCTCCCCCTACAAAAATTACGGCGCTCATCTGGCTCCCCGTAGAGGTCAGATGTTGTCTTGCGCATGGAGCATGATTTGTACTTCTGACTTGGCGCTGAGGCATCATCAGAAGTTTGGTCTGTACCGCACGTAACGGGAGACTGGTTTCTGCGCGTAGAGCGCAGTGGATACTTCTGGGTTAGCGCTGAGACTTTGCCCGAAGTTTTGTCTGTACCACGCGTAGCGGGAGACTGATTCCTACTCGTAGAGCGCAGTGGATACTTCTGGGTCAGCGCTGAGGCTTTGCCCAAAGTTTTGTCTGTACCGCGCGTAGCGGGAGACTGAATTTTACGTGCAGGGCACGGAGGGAGCAATGCTACCACCTCATTGGTCGGAGAGATCGGAGAGATCGGAGAGTCCACAGGAATGGTAGAGGATGTCTTGGGCATCCAGACCTTGCGCAGCTTCCTGTTGTCTTGGACGGAGAGAGAGTAAGAGCTACCCCCGGTTCAAAGCATGTCTTCGTAGGCAGACTGGTCGAATTAGACGACCAGTGTCTTCTTCACGGATCCCACAGATACCGCATCGTGTTGAGCAATTACTTCCTCATCAGAAGAGAAAGACGTCCCTAGCAGAGTCGCCATCTTGTTTGTGGTATTAAACGAAAGAATGAAAGTGTATTTCAATAACGGGGTTTATACGAAACCCGTGCCCTTTGGTTTACAAACAAACTTGTACAATTTAATCCTATACGAGGATGTGGGAGTACAATTTATTTAATTTGGGTATAAATTGCTATAGGTGTCCGATCTGCAGTCGATCACTTTAGCCCTTGGACCACACGATGTTGAAGGAGTGCCGTGGAAGACAGGTAGCAGCTTCGAAGGTTGCAGAAGAGGGTGGATGCACGATGCCAAAGTCGTCGATCCCTGCTCTTTGCCTAAGCTCCGGACTCTCTCTCTCTCTCTCTCTCTCTCTCTTGACCTCCGGTTCGATCTTTCTGGGAAGTTCGACCTTGTTCGATCTTCCGGTTTTTAGTTTTTTGACCTTGTTCGATCTTCAAGTTTGAAGTTTTTTGACCTTGTTCCCCATTGATAGGGGTCTCTATTTATAGAGTTTTGGTGACAGTGACCACTCTGTCGGTGTAAAAACTAAGGAGTGGAAAGTACAGCACCCTTTTACACAATGGTTAAAATAACCAATACCTGCGTATAGATGACCTTTTGAGTGAGCATGTGACGCGTGTCCAACTAAGGGGACAAAACGCGTATATCTGCTGCGAAGATCACGACGTAGAAGCCACGTAGGTAGGTATCCCTTGTGTAGAAGAGGTTGGCGTAGAAGCCAAATGACTGTCACCCTGGCGTAGAAGCCTGATAGGCATAGAAGCCGGATAGGCATAGAAGTCGAATAGGCGTAGAAGCCGAATGGGCGTAGAAGCCGAATGGTCGTAGAGACTGAGTGGACGTTTGAAGCCGAATGGTCGTAGAGACTGAGTGGGCGTTTGAAGCCGAATGAGCACAGATCTTGAATGGGCGTAGAAGCAGCTGCGTGCCGTGCCAGAGTGCTGATGTGGACGTCTTAGCCAAAATTACGGCTTTTGAAGATATAATCAAATCTCTTGGAGAGATTTGCCACCATCTTGTACATTAAATGCGGAGGCGTATTTTGAAGGTCTGCAGCCCTTCTGTACAACTGTCGCAGAGACGTGCGTCCAGCGAAACTGTCACCGCTCTGTGCAATTTAGACGTAGAGACGTGCCTCGAGCCCCGTACGAAGTGCAGCTTTTGATGTGGCAGGCGGTTTGTCTACTGCGGAACGTAAAACAGCTCATGTTTGCCTGTGTAAAATAAGGCAGCGTATCCCCTTGTACGCGAAAGAGCAGTTTATGCTGAGGGGACGTCAGTAAACGACGGTTCGGTGATATTTTAACCAAATCCTCTGCATTAAATGCAGAGTTTCGCCATCATACTGTGGTGCGCGTCCCGAGGGGTCTGTCCTCGTTTCCAGCCGTCGTTTGGGTAGCCGTGCAGAACTTTTTGTCAGGAGTCAGAGGTCAGGTTCACTGCGTGACTTGACAGGTTTATTTCGGCTAAGACGAAGCGTTCCTCGTACGCTTTTAACGCTGCTTTGGGAGCGGATGAGTTTTACGCCATAGAGGCGATGAAGAACCCTGTTTACGCTGGAGCGGCCTGGACATACTGCACTTACGCGGATGGTCCTTTGAGCTTGTACGTCACATTGTGTTTAGTGGAGAAAGCCTGTTTATACGCTTGATGGCTCTGAAGGCCTATGTTTACGCTGCTCTGCATCAGTACGCTGCGTAGCTCCTCCTAGCGTATTTTTCATGCTTCTACAAGACCCCCTCCAAAGCTTTTAAATTCCTCAGAATTTGAAATGCTTTGAATGAAGCATGAACGGCCCCTCGTAACTCGAAATGTTTCTGAATGGAGCGTTAAAACGGTCGATGCGGACTTTATGGCAGATTTATTGGGGACCGCTGTGATCTCTTTCGCCTATAAAAAGGCTGGGGGAGTTAACCTGTTCTCTCCACATTCCCATCACCATGCAGAGATGATCGCCGGAGTTCGTCGGGTCGACCTGAGAAAGAAGGAGATCATGTTCTTCCAGCATGTAGGGAGCCGAAAAAGACGGCATCTTCGAGCAAGTATCCACTGCAACGATGGATCATGGAAGGATATCTTAGCCTCCCTTGCTCGGGATAATCAGCAACTTTATATGGCTGTTCTTCTAGGAGAAGGTAAGGGTCGTATTGGACCACACGGCTTGCAAGCGGTGTCTTCTCCTGTTATACTCTCGGGGATGAGAGAGAAGACAAGCTGTAACAGC
The DNA here is from genome assembly GCA_036927795.1 of Iris macrosiphon. Lineage (NCBI taxonomy): Eukaryota > Viridiplantae > Streptophyta > Magnoliopsida > Asparagales > Iridaceae > Iris > Iris macrosiphon. The sequence goes on along the minus strand of JAYESA010000010.1, from coordinate 138,647,242 downwards.
CGTCTCCCAGGACTGAGTTGGGTTTAATACCTCAACCCAATCTGCCATGGCGTACGGAGCATGGGATCTGCATCATTTATGCAGGCCCAGTTCTGTATCCTCCTGCCAGCGATCTTCTTGTTCATGACTGTGGTGGTTGATGAACTGCCATGGAAGAAGAGGAAGACCTGCACCGATGCGAGAACCTGGTAGAATGGATTCTGGGGGCGATCTTCCGACGACGATGATGAGGAAGCCCTTTGTAGACGGGATTTCCCTCATATGTAGTCAAAAGAAAATAAAGAAAAACCCTTTGTAGACAAGATTTCCCTCATATGACTTTTAATCTTTAATAAAATCGTCTTTCTTCTCTGCATATGATCGTTTTTGCCATACGTTGCTGTGAAGTCTGAATATGTGTAGCTTCGACACGTCTGATTCTTTACGCCAACTCTGATAAGAAGAGTATTAGGCCCGGTCCTTTACGCGTAGCGAACAGTCCATAGAACGCTGTTAAGCATTTTTGAACATTTGGAACTGTCCCGTTGCTAGGACTGAGGGACCGCGTAGAGCTCTGAACTGCTGCTTCTGATGAGCAAAAATCTTGTTCAGACTTTGTCTTCAAGAACGACCTCTCGAAACTCCCTTGGAACAGGGTCGAGGATTTGTCTGTCAAACTGAGTTTGCCATCTTGATAGACGAGAGTTCAGACTGGAGTCTGGATGAACCTCCAATTTTGGACCCGAGAAGAGTAATTTCTTAATGTTTGAACTCTGTGTATTTTGGGTACTTGGGATACTTTGGGGTCAAGAACGAGTATATTCTGTGTGAACTCTTTGCAATTGATCGCTTCGGGGACTGTTCGGATATGCGGAAAGTCGTGGAGCGTGAAATCATCAGTCTGTAGCCTCTGGGCATAAAATACCATCGAGCGTGAAATCGTAGACTTGTGGTTCCTGAGCGTGAAGTCATAAGTTTGTAGCCTCTCGAGCATAAAAGCTACTGAGCACAAAGGCATCCGGGCATAAAACCATAGACTTATAGCTGTCGAACGTAAAGTCATAGATTTGTAGCTGTCGAGCGTAGAAAGCTCCTTTAGCGTAGGATTGGAGATCTGTAGCCTGTGAGCGTAGAACACCATCGAGCGTGAAATCGTAGACTTGTGGTTCCTGAGCGTGAAGTCGTAGGTTCGTAGCCTCTCGAGCATAAAAGCTACCGAGCACAAAGTCATCCGGACGTAAAACCATAGACTTATAGCTGTCGAACGTAAAGCCGTAGATTCGTAGCTGTCGAGCGTAGAAAGCTCCTTTAGCGTAGAACTGTAGATCTGTAGCTCCTGAAAAGAAAATTTCTCCGAGCGTGAAGTTTGCGGATCTGTTGCTTCTGAGCGTAAACTGAGCGCCACCGAGCGTGAGATCAACGATTTGGTATCTGCTGAGCGTAAAGTCGTAGGTTTGTTGCCTCTCGAGCATAAAAGCTACCGAGCACAAAGGCATCCGGGCGAAAAAACCATAGACTTATAGCTTGCGAGCGTAAAACCGTAGATCTGTTGCCGTCGAGCGTAGAAAGCTCCTTTAGCGTAGAAACCGCCGAACTGCTTTGTGCGAAGAATTTTTCGAATTCGCTGACTGTCCGTCTTTTGAGAGTAGTGGGCTGACGTGGCACCCAATCATAACCCCTTATTAATTGCGAGATTTGGTTAGGGTCTCACGGAGTCCGTCCGAGGATTCGAGGAGTCGACTCAAACTCTATATATATCCCAAGCCTTTGAGAGAAAAACTTTTTATCTGTCTTCTGCGAAAGAGAGCTTTCGATTGTTCGAGTTTTTTCTCGTTTCTTCTCCGAGCACTTCGAGTCTTCAGAAATGGAGCCGAAACAAACCCCCTCCACTAAGGGAAATAGCATAGGTTCTTCTTCTCATTCTTCTGCCCCAGCGAAGGAGTCTTTGGTTGGGCAAGGTGAACTTCCTTCTGAGCGAAGTATCCCGCCGACGAACAGCGCACCCGGTCTTAGAGGTAGAGCCTTTGAGGTGACAAAAAAATGACAAAAAATCCTACGCACACGTTGAACGTGACCGCGCTAGGTCATCTTCTGTGCTGATAGCCTCTTTGAGGAAGATGATGCACGAAGGCATTTTCATCTTTTACGTCCACATTTCTAATGTGCCAGCGTAAAAACTCCATATTTTCGTAGTTCAGAGCGTAAAAGCTCTGGCTACCGAAAAATTGGCGTATATCGTAAAATTAGAGTTTTACGCTTGTGGAGGGGACTTCCGGCACAAAATAACCAAATTTGTACAATCCTGGCGTATAGCACAGACTGTCATTTCTTTTGGTCTGTATGTTTGTGCAAGATTTGTAATGATATATTTTCCTTGCACTTTTGCAGTTGATTTGGGTGAGTCTCCACTGGCCGAGGTGATGGGTTCCGCTGCCGGGATGCTGCACTCGAACTATCTGGAGGATCTGTCCCACGTGACATTTCCTATCTTCGGACCCCAGCAACCTGAAGGAAGGGGGATCTTGATATCGGCTCAGGGCGAGCGAATGCTGCTGAGCATGATCAACGGGGAGCCCCTAACGTACGTAGACGGGGAGCAGTACATCAAGCCGGCCTTTCTCTTTGGGGACATGATAGACAAGCAGTCCCAGATGAAGCCCAAGAGAGAACCCTAGGTTTTCCCTGCCGAGAGCGTGGTCTTGTATCTGCCCACGATGCCGAGAGATTATTCCATCTCGGTTTTCTTCTATGCCACACATCGCAGGAGGATGTCGTGGACGCTGACTCCCGATCTTCACGGCAAGCCGGAGAAGATCTTTCATCTGAAAGGGGCTGACCAGGGGTCATTTGTTAGCCGCCCTTCCGGCATTGTGACACTGTTCAGGGGACTGTTCCCGGGCAGTGTCTCGAGTGAAGACAGCTCAGTGATCCAGCCGGTCCAATTGCCGACCTTCTGCAACGACTTCATGGGACGAGGTGGGGTATATCCCAAGGAGAATCCTCGGTGCAATGGGTGGACCACCCCAATAAACTTCTGATGGACTTGCCTAGTTAACTGGGCCTTAAAGCACTTTCGGAGAGAGCTGGAGGGCATTGGACTGTATGCCACTGTGAGTGCGACGAGTGTCGGGTTGCCTCCCAATCCTAATTTGTTCTTGGCACTGATGGAGCGATATATTTCGCTCACTGGGACCTTCGCCACTCTACTGGGGGAGCTGGGATTGGCCCTTCATGAGATGGCAGTTGTCTCGAGATTGCCGATGGGGGATACCCCATATGAAGAGTATATCCCCACCAACCGGGAATTGGGGGACTTGGACCCTCGGGTGGCGGAAGTGTATCAGGAGCTGATGTGTTAATACTTCGCGTGCACCGCTTTTTATAACGAGCCTTCTGATTTGGCTCACATCACCAAGTGGATGTCCTACCTCTTCTTCCACCGAGCCAGGGTCGTCAAGTCGGAGAAAGCCTCGGGGGGCAAGAATGAGCCCGTGAACTGTTTGGGCATGCTTAGTGCCCAGGTTGTTGAGGATCTTATGGAGGAGGCTAAGGCTCCAGATCATATTCTCGTTGAGGGGGTAGGAAAGTATCCCGAAGGCACTAAGGCCTACAGTTACTTGAGGCGCTGTCGCAGGCCTCTGTCTAAGGAAGCCCAGCTGGCCGGTTTCCTCTTAATATGGCTGCGTTGAGTAGTAGTGCCTGGTATTGCGTCCGTGGACCGCATTCACCAGAACATCCTGTGGCCGGCAGTGCGCCTGGTGTTCGGGGCAAGACTGGGCTTGCTTTCTGCCATGGTGTACCGTATACAGGCTGGCCTGAGAGCCATGACTGATGGGTTGCTCGTCGATGAAGCTCGGCATGAGAGTTTTCCCCTGGTGGAATTACCATACCTGTATTTGATGGGATGGTTAATTCTCCACAACCCCCGGGTGATGTCTCCCGGCTCTGGTAGCAGCTCAGGGGGTAATTTCTTGCTGAACTACAAAGACTCTCCCTGGAATGTGAACACCACTTTGGACTGTCGGCTGGCATTGAACCTCTGCCACGGCTGGAAGCTCCTCTGTACTCCCCCTCCTGTACATCGCAATCAATCTGGGACGAGGCTTGAGGATTCAGGTGGGGAGAAGACCGATCTTTCTTCGGAAGCTTTTAATTGGTTGGTCTGTATTAGACCCTCCTATCTGTTGTACAAGAGCAAAGATCATTGCTTCTTCGAGCCCTACTTGCCTAGTCGGTTCGCCCGGCAGTTTGGGTACGATCAGTTGCACGTGGGCAATACCGTCACCAGCTTCAGGTCAAGGGGCGGACTCATTGATGGAGCCAGAGGGTGGCGATATTTTATCATGGGTTGTACGGGAGCAATCTTCATTGTGCCGGTCGTTACAACCTCAACGGAGCTCCGCATTCTCCATTCTTACGCCCAGTTCTATGTGGCGATTAACATCTTCCATCGCAATTTCGATATGCATGGAAGCTTCAGGGTACCTCCTCCCCAGTCTGGGGGAAGAGTTGAAGTCCCCTCGGTTTCTTCTGACGAGGGTGAGGAGTCTGGCACTCCGGATGAGCCTCTGGTGTCGGTGCCGAGGTGTGAAGTGCCTCCGGCTGCGAGGGCTTTGGTAGTCTCTTCTGGGAAGCGACGGACTTCTGTCCTGAAGGAGGCTTCTTTTCGTAAGAGGAGGAAGGAGACGGTTGCTCGTCCTCTCCGCATTCTTGGTATTGAGGCTCCTGGGAGTGAGACTGCATCTCCCCACATCAGGGATGATTCTTTGGCTGGAGGTTCCTCGCCTTTTAGAGAGGGACCTTCTACAGTTCCGGCCGGCGGCGCCGGAGAATCTTCGCTAGAGGTCGCTGTCGTTGCTACTGCTCTAGGTAGTGGAGCGAGATTGCCTGCGTGGCCGCGGCAGATGGGAGAATCTTTCCTAGACCAGCAACGAATAAAACTCCCGCTGTGTCAGCGAGCACGCCTAGCGAGATTCCAGTTGACGAACCTCGACTCCGTCTCGGTAAAGGCTTGGCAGAACTCTGGGCGATGTCGGTTGGCCCACCTCCTTCTCCAGGTATGATAGTTCGCATTGCGTCATTAAAGCGTGGTTTAGCTACATCGGCTGCAGATGCGCCATATATACCGTTGACTCCGGGTAAATATCGTCTTTATGTCTCCCTTTAGAAAGATTACCATCATATTGATATCAACTTTCTGGTCCTTTTCTCAGGGGATGGCGTCTACGGGGAGTACAGCATTGAAGCACCTTTTGGCTCTGCTCCGGCTCCTGGCGATGATACGGAGGCTTTCGACTTCGAGAAGGAAATACCTTCGGGGGCCAGCTCGCCTGGAGTAGTTTTGTCATCTCGAGAGGAGGACGAACCCGTCATCGTGACTTCGCCTCTCGTAAGTATGCTGATGACTTCGACCGTCGTCATTGCACCTCCTTCGGTCGCACCACCCGTCGAGGCGGCGGCTGTGGCCACTTTGTCTGCAATCATTCCTGGAAGGGGACTTGCTGATATCGTGGCCACTCCTGGCGTTCAATCGGATCTATTTGCGCTGACTGAGCAATATACCAGCCTCTTTTATACCGGTTTGAAAACGATGATATCAATGGTGTTGGCGAAGAGTCTCGACTTCGAGCGCCTGAGGAAGACTTCTCAGTTTTCGATCGGGGCTGTCAGGGAGTTCGGCGATCCTGGGATAGCTGACGCCCTGCAGGCGGTGGTTAATGGTTTAGAGCAACCCATTAACGAATACTTGCAGCTGACTCAGGGCAGCTTTGATGCTGAGGTCCAGGCCAGATACGACCTCATGACTGCGCGACTTTCTACGCAGCTGGAAAGCTTAGACAACTCCATCCAAATACATAAGTTGGAGATGGATAAAAGAAAAGCTGTCGTGGAAGAGGCTCTCGCTCTTGAGACGAAGCTCTGATACGAGCACGAAGGGAGCGCAGCGAGGGCCCGCAAGCTGAAGGAAAAACTCGCTCTTGCAGAGGAGTGGGCTTCTCAGTCGTTGGCAGGTCTAGATGTAGCGACTGGTCGACTGAGCGCAGTGCGACGGGATTTGGAGCGCGCAGAAGCTGCCCGTGCGAGCTCTCTTCGGGCAAGGGCTGAGATGACCCTTACGAACAATCCCGAAGCACGGTTGGAGCGGGCTCGCGCCGATGCCTTGGTTTCCAGGAATGAGAGGATAGCGGCACTGGAGCGGCTGATTCGCGATCTGACTGCTCCCCCATCATGATGTATCCTTTCTCTTTTTACTTCCCCAGATGTAATTCTGCTCTTATCGGGAATAAATAAAAGCGACTCTTTTCTGACTTTTGTGGACCCATCATTTCGGAATATAAATAACAGTTTTTTAGGTGAGAGTGATATCAGAGGTAGTATGGACATGATAGACTCTTGGTAAACTTTTTAGCAGGATATATCTATTCAGAGGTCATACAGACATGATAGGATATGATCCAGCTAGTTTCGTTTTGGGAGTAGTCTTGTCAGAATTGAGATCCTCGCTATATTCCACTCGAGCAGGGGAGATTAAGCATAGTACCTTTTCAAGAATTTTCCGTTGATAGGAGCCATTAACAGGTCTCCATTAGGCTGGGCTATCCTGTAGGCGCCGTTTGAGAACGTTGTCTTGATCACGTAAGGGCCCTCCCATTTGGACTGAAATTTGCCCTTACTTCTGTGAGTAAGAATCATCTGCCTTCTTACGGCTAGAACTAGCTCGCCGACTTTGAACACTCTTTCCTTTACTTTATGATTGAAAGCTTTGGAAATGCGTGCTTGGTAGAGCGCGATGCGCTGTTGAGCTTGGAGGCATTTCTCGTCTAATCCTTCTAGCTCTTGGAGCCTTAACAAGTTATTCTTTTCTTGAGTCAGCTCATTAGTCACGGCTATCGTGAGTGACGGGATCTGGATTTCAATGGGGAGAACTGCTTCACTCCCGTAGACCAGCGAGAATGGGGTACAACCTGTCAGTGTTCGTACCGTTGTGTGGTATGCCCAGAGACATTCGCTCAGCTTCTCATTCCAATCTCTCTTATTTGAAGAGACGAATTTCTTCAAGAGTTTGATAATGGTTTTGTTGAAAGCTTCCGCCAAACCATTAGCAGCTGGGATAATATGCCGTAGAGGCAATATTGTGTATCCGATTTTTATCGCAAAATCGATAAAATGCTTGGCTGATGAACTGAGGCCCATTATCGTAAATTATCATCCGGGGTACCCCGAAGCGATAAATAACATGATGCTTGATGAAGCTGATCACATTAGACACCTTCACCTCAGTGAGAGGGATCGCCTCTGCCCATTTGGAGAAGTCAATCCGTGATCGGCCAGTACTGAATCTTGCCGAGGACCCCAGAAGAAGAAGGTATCCGGTCAAAAGACGATCATTACGCTTCTACTAGGACGATGCATCTTCAGCGGTAGATGCCTATGAAGTCTGCCTGAACTATGACGGACTGCTATGAGATGTCTCTGCTATACGATCGAGAGCACAGTAGATTAGTCCAGGAAGCTCATGATCGGCTTATGCGGAGCGATGCGATCCTGTAGCTTAGGACCGGGTTGATGCGCTCCGCATAAGCCGTCATGAGCTTCCTGGATAATCTACTGTGCTTCGTCGTTAGAGAGACATCTCAATAGCAGTCCGTCATAGTTCCGGCGATATAGGCATTGTGAAGATGCATCGTAGTAGAAGCGTAATGATCGTCTTTTGACGGATACTGCTTCTTTGGGGTCCTCCGGCAAGATTCAGTATGCGACGAAATCTATGAAGGGACTTCTCCAGTCTCTTCTAGGGGGATCTGTGTTCATAGCATAGCTGCGTTCTATGTGAAAGTTGTTCTTCACACAGAATAAATCTCTGTTAAGAAGGATTACCGAATCCTGCCTTCTTATAGGAGTGGCTAAATCTGCAGCTAGACTGGCTAGGGCATCAGCTTCTAGATTCTGAGATCGAGGTACATGCTCTAGGAAGAACCCTTTGAATGTCATGGCTATCTCGACCGTCGCTCGGTGATAGGGGATGAGGTCTGGATTCCGGACTTCATATATTCCTCTGACTTGATTGACGATAAGCAGAGAATCACCGAATGCTTCCAGGGACTCGACCCCCAACTCTTTGGCGACTTGGAGCCCGATTAGCAGAGCGTTATACTCTGCCACATTGTTGGAGCAGGGCTCGCTAAGAGAATATGCTCGGTAGATGACGAGCTAATCAGGAGTGACCAGGACGACTCCTACTCCTGAAACGACGTTTCCCCTGGGACCGGTTCTGGAGGCACCATCGAAGAAGAGTTGCCATGCGTCACTTTCTATTGCGGAATTACATTCTGTAACTTCGTCACGAATGTCCTCGTATAATTTGGAGGCCTCCGGGATCGGGTGAGCAGCTAGGAAGTCGGCCAGCGCTTGGCCCTTGATGGACTTCTGCGGTACGTACACCATGTCATATGGTGTTAATAGCATCGTCCAAGTCGCGAGTCGGGAATTAAGAGCACTAGGCTTGCTCATCAGTACTCGAAGAGGGTTGATCCTGGAGATGATATGAATAGTCTGGCCGACGACATAGTGCCGCGTCTTCTGGATAGCGAACATCAGAGCCAAGCATTCTTTCACCACTGGGTTGTACCGGTGTTCGGCTTCAACCATCATCCTGCTGAGGTAATAGATAGCCTGTTCATGACCCATATCGTTCTTCTGTGCGAGAAGAGCTCCTAGCGAATAATCCATCGCTCGAATGTACAGCAAGAATGGTCTTCCCATGACGGGAGGTACCGAAACTGGCGGGCTGGTGAGGTAGTGCTTGATATCTCCGAACGCTTGCTGACAGGCTTCGTCCCATACGAAGGATACACCTTTCTTCATGAGATGAGAAAAGGGCTGACATCTCCCCGAGAGGTTGGATATGAATCGCCGGATATAAGCCAGACGGCCTTGAAATCCCCGGAGTTCCCTCAGATTTCGGGGCGGTCGCATTTCTACGATTGCCTGGACTTTGTCGGGGTCCACCTGGATGCCTTTGGCGGTGATGACAAATCCCAGGAACTTGCCACTGGATACACCCAGAAAGGACTTCGTAGGGTTCATCTTGAGTTGATGTTGGCGCATTAACTCGAATACCGTCCTCAAGTCTTGAATATGATCACTTTTGAGGCAACTCTTGACGGCTATGTCGTCCACGTAACATTCGACTATTTTGCGTAAATGCTCATGGAATATGTTACTCATAGCCCGTTGGTATGTAGCCCCGACGTTCTTCAATCCGAAGGGCATGACCGTATAACAATATACCCCCAATGGTGTTCGGAAGGCAGTATGCTTCTAGTCTTCAGGATGTATCTTGATCTGATTTGTATCCTGAGAATCCGTCCATGAAAGATATGCGTTCAAAGCCGCAGGTGTTGTCGATCATGATGTCCGTGATAGGAAGAGGGAATTCATCTTTGGGGCAGACCGCATTCAGATCTCGGTAATCGATGCAGATACGTACCTTCCCATTTTTCTTCATGACTGGGACAACGTTGGCGACCCAGTCGAGATGTTATTCTTCCCGGATGAAACCACAGGCTATCAACTTCTTGACTTCAGCTTCAATGGCGTCCATCATATTCGGGCGGAACCGGTGTTGGTGCTGCTTCACAGGCTTTGAGTCGGTCAATATATTGAGTTTGTGAGTAGCCACCTTCGGGTCTAGGCCCAGCATGTCCCCATAATCCCACACAAAGACGTCGACGTATTCCTTTATCAGCTGTATGATTTCTTCCCTTTCAGCTGGGGGAAGATTGTCACTGATAAATATCGGCTTTGGCGAAAGTTTACCCCCAACATCGATTTGGATAACTTCGTCTTTGGTGGGAGGTTCTCTTTGCTCAAAGCAGAATTCCCACTGCGTATCCATTTGTTGAGCCCAAGAGTCATTCTCAAATGGCTCAGAATCCTGTTCATCTGCTTCTGAGGGATCTGTCACTACCATATTTACTGATAGTGTTTGTTCGAGAGCATCAGGTGAGTCGGGGGGCGATGAGCCGTTCTGGGAGGAGGGAAAGATGTCCTCGTCTGACTTGGAAGTCGTAAGGAAGGTAGCATACCCTAACCCAAAATGAGTTTGTCGATAGCGGGGGTTGCCGCGCGGCGGCGTTCGTCTGCCTCTTCCGTAGTTGAGGCCTGGCTTCCGCTTCAAGTCGTAGTCCATGTTTTGCATGATCTTCAGCGCTTGTGGGCTGTATCGGTAAACTTGCATTTTCCCAGTATCGTCATCGAAAGGATCTTCCTGGTTAGCCGGTTGATTGCGCATGCGGCCGAAGAATATTGGATGATGACTGCTGCAGGTAGGCGGGACAACGAAGATAGAATTCTCATGGGGTCCATACGTTGTGATGACGTTGGATGATGACGCTACTTCCCAAACATACAGACGGTAGGAGTTTATAGCTTCCAAGAATTTTTGTGCTATGGGTTCTACCTCGTCACGGGGAGTGGATTCCTGTTTTGGCATTTGAGCGTCAATATACTGGAAAAGAGGATGTTTATTATCATCTGAAACTCCGTTCCTGGTTGCATTTACATCAGTCGGCTGTCTGTCGCACCGAAGGTTGATGACCAAGGGTGGGGACTTTCGGTTCAAAGTGATCACCAGAGGATCACTCCCTTCTCCTGACCTGGTCTTGTTCAGGTGGATAGCCATGGGCTCTATGGCTTTTGGATGAGTGGTTCGTCCTTTCACTCTGATTAACAGCGGTAGTGCGATAGAGGGTTCTCCTGGCTCCCGGTGGGATCCCTTCTCTGCGTCGCCTGACACTTCTTCCGTGTGGTCTTGGGAGTACAACACGGCATCGGAATAGTAGGATTCTATTCCTTTGAACGGGTTTAGGTCAGCCACCTCCGTTTGTACCATTCCTTGTGCGTCTACATATTTAAGGCATTGATGTAGGGTTGAAGGAACGATGTTGTGGTCGTGGATCCACGGTCTTCCCAGCAAAATGTTGTAGGATACCTCTGAATCGATGACGTAACATGTGGCCACTGATCTAAGGTTGCCGATCTGGATCCTCAGGCGAATTTTCCCCAACGACTTACTTCTTCTAGCGTTGAAACCTACGATTGTAGTGGTGGTGTAAGCCAATTCACTGGTAGAAATTCTCAGCGGTCTGAGCAAACTGTGAGGGATGATGCTGATCGACGATCCCGGATCTATGTGAATCCGATCGACCTCCATGGAACCGACGTACCCGGTGTAATAGAGGCGCCTGTCATGCTTGTTATGTTTTAACAGCATGTCATCTTGGGTGAAAGTGATATTTGGGACCACCTCCATCACACTGTGGCATTGAGGACACGCCACAGGTTCTTCGTCGGGGGACTTGAGCTGTAACCTCTGATTTCCAAATTTTTGAAATATTTAGATTTTTATTTTATTTTAAAATATCAAGTTTATAAGATATTTCTCCTTGAATTTTAGTATTAGATTTTTAACAATGTTTGATTTTTTGTAAGTGATTTGAAATCTTTTATAAAATCATTTTTCCTAAATGTCGATTTATTATAAATTAATAAATAATAATATATATATAATACTCTAGCTTCAAATATTTATTGGCTTGAAATCATAAAATTATTTATTTAATAAAATTATTGAAGGACTAGTTGTTTTCATAATAAATTTTCATATCCATTTTGGAATAGTAAATAAATAAATTACATATTTTCTAGGGTTTTGAAATATGGGTTTAATTAGTAGCTAATTTGGAATCAGTTAGCCTTCGAAGCCTCTTAAAACATTTTCTTAAATTATATTTTTTTCTATTAAATTTACCAGTTTACCGTCTCCCATTCACACCCTCATTTTTCCCACATGAAAAACGCATTCATATCTAATCTTGGCCATTCATTAATTGGGCCAATCCTCACCCTTTATCCCACAACCTCTCTCCCTATTTAAAGTCTCTCTCCCACACCATTCCCAAGAAACCCTAGCTAGCCCTCACAAATTCCCACAAGCCAACAAGCCATCACCATTGTTTTGTGTGCTCGTGTCCGTGTGTCCAGCATTGCCGTGTCAGCCGTGTTGGCCTCGGGTCCGACCCCGGGTGTCCTATCGTATCCATTCATTTCCTGTGTCCAGTTATTACAATATTACAATGAGATTGTGTCCGACGACATCTGGACACATCCATACCACAGTCAATCATTCTGTGTCCAACACCCGGACACGTCCACCCCCAATACCATAGCACCACCATCGTGTCCAGCTCCGGACACGAACCAAAACCCTGACATATTCACAGAAATTCAACCCTAACCTAGATCTCGACCGCCGTCGGCGACTGAGATCTCCTCCTCGGCGTCGAGCACCTGTGGCCTCGAGACGAACAGATCCGCCGATGGCCGCCTCGGACCTCCTCAGATCCGTCGAGCCGTGGCTGCCTCAGATCCGTCAAGCTGAGCTACGCCGCCGCTTTCCTCACTGGAGCCGACGCCGTCGCTCTCGGGTTTCCACCGCCGCCGCTCTCGAGCTTCGACCGCCGCCGCCACAGAAGATCCAGCCGTCGTCGAGCTCCGCTGCCGCCGCCGAGATCGACCGCCGACGCCCTGCCCGGCGGACCTCCACCGCGTCGACGCCGGAAACCCCTATGTGAGCCTCCCTTTCTCTGCTTCTCTTCTCGATTCCTCAGAGGATTTTTGGTAAGTTAAAGGGATTAGGTTAGTTTGGTAATTTAATTAGTTAATTTATATTCGTTTAGTTTAGTTAATTATTTATTAATCAGTTAATTATTTCTTAATCAATTAATTATTTATTAATCAGTAGGTAATTATTAATCAATTAGTTTAGTAATATATATAATTAGTTATTTATTATGTGTAAATTTAGTTATGTATTATATATAAGGATTTTTGATTGATATATATATACAAATATGTATTTTGGTATAAAAAAGTATATATGTAAATACATCTATTAGTGTATATACACAAATACGTATTTTGTACAAATTACTAATAGACACTTATATATATATTATATACGTTTTATTGGTATAATAAGTATTAATGTATGTTTCAGTATTTAAATATAAATAAATGTATATTGGTATATATGTATATATAACCATATTTTGGTATAAATATGTGTACCTATATATATAAACATGTATAAACATATTTTTGGTATATATATATATATGGTATATATATATATATAAAAACTGTATTGATATATATGTACTTGTAAAACATATTTTGGTATATTACCTGTATATAGTATTGTATTATTTTGGTATGTATATATACATATATATATAATATAAGTTAATATGTATTTTGGTACTTGTATACTAGTTTATATGTATGAGAGATTTATAATTTTTCACATAAATAAAATATATTTCCACTTATGTACATACAGTTATACCTATTTTGTATACTTTAGAATAACTATATATATATGTATTAAATTATATGATTAATTGGTAAATTACTAGGTGACCCTAGTTGACTAGTGCCATACCTGACAGAGCCCTGAGTTCATGTATTTGTGATGTGTTAGTGTAGCACCTGATGCAAATATTGTATTTGATATATTTTTAGGACTGTTGGTTCCTCCAGACGATACTCTGGGACCGGACATTGGTTTTACCAGCTAAGGACCCAAGGCGAGTATATTCTCTGATTAGTTTCTAATTTATGATATTTCCTATGTTCACTGTATCTAGTGTAAATATCCATTGCTCTTGACACGCTGGTTACACGGATTGGTATACACGGATCTCGTCATGAGATGTTATTCCTTATTCATGGTGTAGCTTGTACGAGACTTGTTTCCTTGTTATCTTGTGCATGTACAGACATTGATTCCCGGGGAGACTTGCTACCTTCCTGGGGAATCCCGTGCCATAGCATACCATGATTGGATCTACTATACCAGTCGGGGGTGGGGAGTATTTTAGTGTAGATATGTGATCATACCCAACTTTCCATGCATCATAGCTCACCCCACATCTCACATCGGGTGCGGCCTGACCATCTCCATGCTTCATAGCTGTTACGTGTGATTAGCCTGACCTCTCCATGCATCATAGCTAACCAACGGTTAGCCTGACCTTCGTGAATCATAGCTAATCACATGTAACCAGCCTGATCAAGTTCCCAAGCCGATCACATGTTAAAGCTAGTACTCAAACACTTAGTCATAGGTTTCTTGCTCATGAACATATTGTTTCTTTTCCTGCAGTTACTTATAATATTTCCAGTATTTCTTTCATTGTACATTTCTCGTACCTATACATGCATCTGGTATATTTCTATCTAGAACTGCTACATAGTTTATGTCATTTATATAGAACTGCTATTTAGAGATGTACTTTGCTCCTTCCTGACTGGAAAATATTTTTCCAGACTGTGACCTTAGTAGACTGGTTCCGACACACTTGGGGATTGGAAGTTAATGATTGCAGGTATGATTATTGTGTCTTTACACTTGTGTTGTATTATTTTATTTCTTCATTTCCTATCGTGCTGTAGTTGTGATTGAGTATTTCTAGATTTATTTTATGATATCCACGTCTCCTTATGGAGTTGGATACTAGCGTGAGATTGTTTAGATAGCACTTGACCTAGACAGCGTTCTACCGCCGATGCTGCGGCATAGGCTGGACGTACCCACGCTCTCGTGCCCCTAAACCGGGTGTGGGTCGTGACACGTTTTTAGTGGTGGCCCATGCAGGTCAGACTTCACAAGTTGTGCGATGTCGTGGTAGTACGACGTATTAGTTGTACTACTGCGTGCCTGCTATAGAATATAGGACATAGGCTAATAGGATGAGAGAAGGATACTCAATCACAAATTCTTGAGAGATTCCTGGGACGACCCCTTGAGAATCTTGTTATAATTTTCAAATTAAATCTTTTTCTTGTTTTCGTCCGTTCTCGCTTGTTGTTATTGAACTTGATCCTTATTGATCAGTTATTAAATTAAAATCTTGGTATCATTGTTGAGTTTGATTCTTGTTGACCAGTTGTTAAATTTAATTCTTGGTATCATTGTTGAATTAATTTTATATCAAGATGAATTTTACGGGCTAAATTTACGGTATCATCTGATGACATATGTTGATGAGGACAGTGAGGAAGGTAAAACGTCTACTTTGGTTATGGACCCTAGAGTTATCGCAGCCATATTAGCTGTGGTGACGAGAACGTAGGAACCTGACTTGGATGTACATACTATAGTTATGAAACTTAGAGTCTCTCGCAGCCATACCGGTTGGCGTGGCGAGGATTCTAGATGACATGATTATAGAGTTGCATACCTTAGTTACGGAACCTGTCGTTTATCGCATCTATGCTTACTGGCGTGGCGAGGATTCTGTGTGTCATGATTTCTGGCAGACGTGTATGATTATCAGGTTGTATCTTAAATTGGTTCTTAAAATATCATCTCAAGACTTATCTATTTCTGTTATTCCAGGACTTTGTTCCATCGCTTCTTTTCTTTACTAGCAGTAAGGATACCTTCCGTCCTTGATCCAGTTCCTTTTTGAGCTTATTTTCCTTGAGGATTCCTTGTTAGTATGATAATTAGTGACTTACAATTTTGGTTGTGTCTTGTATTAGTTTGACTGAGTGTGATTTGTGAGTTTGTAAGTGTTTCTTAGTTGGACATGGGAGCATTAGGCATTAATCTAGAGTTAGCCCTTAGCATAGTACCTTGTAACAATGGTTCTAGGAGAAGTGTCATTAGAGACTGAGAGTTAAGGAGAGTATAGAGTATCAGTGATAGTTCTCAGAGTTAGTATCAGAGCCAATTACCCGTCTTGGATAATCATGATTATGTAATTGAGTGATCTATGTAAACAATTAGGTATCAATAAATTGTGTTAAGAATTAATGGAGCATGATGTTCAATTTGATGATTGATATCGAAAGTGTTAAGGGTAAGGAAATATATACGCATAAAGTTAGCGAGGTGTCCTAAGTAGAGAAATATCGGAATAGGTAATAAAGATGGTGAAGCGTATCACGGATTAGTTTAATAGGCTTTAAAGGATTAAAGGAAATACATATACAACCATCGAGATGAGGAACCATATACTTGCCCATGAGAATAAGAAATATGAGTGTTATAAAAGGTACAACTAATCATGAGTTCTAATGAGCTTGATGAGATGATGCATTAATGAAACTAGTGATATAATACCAAGAGTGCTGATGATTCTATATCGAGGATTAGTCGAGAATAACGTTAATAACAGTAAGCACTCTGTGTAATGATAATTAAATGATATACCAGTTGACATAAATTGAAATCATGAAGAAAATATAGGTGATGATAACTTTGATCATTGGAGATAATGGTACAAGTGATTCAGGCAGTACAATTTTAGTACACAGATTATAGACACTAGATGCATTGAGTGCACCTTGAGTATCAGAGACCGTGAGCACTGATATGTACATTTGTGGAGTTATAAATTAAAAGATGGAAATAAAATTTTATTTTTGGAATAATTGAGGAGTTGAGATTATGTCAAAAAAATTTTTGGATTTCAAATACGAATTCAATAAACATGGTTAATGCTACAAAGATTTTAGAAGTGATTAAATTTTGTTTCGATGTTGAGTATCAAATTTTGAGGAGGTATATACAATTCATTTTTAAGTTGATCGAGAAGTTAAACCTTGATGATTATTTTGAGGATTAATTTTATGGTAGATAAGAGATATGAATATTAACATATGAGTAGATGATATACATGTGTAAGGATCTGATAACTTGAGCAGGATTGGGATGGCACCGCAGACTGACTTGGGTGTCCATCTAGATTTGCATTAGAAAGGGTTAGCACTTAGTATGGTGTTACACTTGGTGTGCACTGGAGCGATAAGAGAATAGTATGGACAATTGTAGTAGAAACGGGAACTGACAGAGGGTATGGTACTAAGAAGATAGAGGTATCAACTTAGATGTATTATTGAATCCTGGTTATATTAGAAATTCTTGGCATCAGATTTAGGTGTTAATAGACATGTGTGTGCACATGGATATATTCCTGGATCTTGTGGATAAATGACTAGTTGATATGGGTACCAGTGTACATGAATAGGAAATTAGTTAGTGAATGTGCTAGAGTTAAGTGTTGTTAGAGATAGTAGATACTACGAGTAATGTGTTAGCAGGTTCTTTCTTTTTTTCATGATGTTTTTGTCTTCTGATTGATTTATTCCCTAGTACCGTGGGTTGTATTCGTGATTTTTTTTTCTTGTTAGGATATAGTTAGTAGTACACCCTGACAGAGACTGCAATACCATGACAAAAGATACATGACCTATATTTTTCTTAAATTGCATGGCTGTAGGTAGAGTTTTCTTAAACCATGATCATTAGGATTTTGACCATAGTAAGGATCTATGACAAGGTTATGACCGACAAAAGAGACAAGAGGATTAAATTTGTGGATGAGCATTAAATTAAATAAAGAATTTAGGGGTTGTTATAACGGAGTTGATGGATCATTGATTTTATGAAAATCAAGGTATGATTAAAATTCGAAGACAAACATTAACTTAAAGGGAGAATTAAGAAATTCACAGAGCCAAAAATTTGAGGATTTATTAATTCTAAGGAGGTCTTGATATGATTGAATTGATTATTAAAATTTGGAAAAAAAATTTGGAAAGATTATCATTTATCTAATTGATTGCAAGATAGAAATTTTATATTTTATATTATGAATGTTGCGTTGAAGATTCTGAAAGTATCGCATCGTTGAGTATTTGAGGAAAAAGAAAATTGGGAAATACAATCGTTAACGAAATGGTGTCGAATTCAATTCTCGGAAAAGGATTTATATAAACATCAATTGAATTTGGGTTAGAGGAGTAAGATGAATGATGGATTAGTGTTTAAAATTTAAATTTGGGATACAAAATTTTAAATGTTATACATATACATTGATTGGAATTCAATTGGAGGATTGGATATTAAAATCCTTGTAATTAGATACGAACTTAAATTTTGGAGGAGATTATGATAAAAAAAAATTTGAATTTGATTTTAAAACTTGAAGATTTTCCGGAATATGATGATATAGAATTTTGAAAGATTGTGAAATAGCAATATGGAATTACTTCATGATTAATTGGTTTGAAATTTAAATTTTGATAGAAATAATATGATTAGTAAAGGCAATTATTGAGAATCCTAAATTTTGAGGACGAAATTTTTCTAAGGTGGGTAGACTTGTAACCTCCGATTTCCAATTTCCAAAATAATTAGATTTTTTAATTTATTTTAAATACCAAGTTATAAAATATATTCTCCTTGAATTTTTGTATTTTATTTGAACAATGTTTGATTTTAGAAGGTAATTTAAAATCTTTTATAAAAATCATTTTTCCTAAATGATGATTCCTTATAAATAAATAAATAAATAATAATGTATATATATTTCTCTAGTTTTAAATGTTTATTGGCTTGAAATCATAAAATTAGTTATTTGATAAAATTAATTAAAAGACTAGTTGTTTCTTCATAATAAATTTTATGTTTATTGGGGTAGTAAATAAATACGTTTCATACTTTCTAAGATTTTGCAAATATGGATTTATTAGTAGCTAATTGGGAATAAGTTAGCTTTCCTTAAATAATTTCTGAAATTTAATCTTTTATTTTAAAATTTTTACAAGTTACCATCTTTCATTCACCCTCATTCCCACATGAATTTATTCATGTATGATCTTGGGCCATTTGTTATTTGGGCCAACCCTCACCCTTTATCCCACACACCCTTTCTCCCTATTTAAGTTTCTCATTCTCACAATTCCCTAGAAACCCTAATCTCCAAATTATTAGCTAGCCCCCACAATTTTCCCACAAGCCAACAACCATCAACATTTTTGTGTGCTCGTGTCCGTGTGTCCAGCATTACCGTGTCAGCCGTGTTGGCCTCGGGTCCGACCCCGGGTGTCCCACCGTATCCATTCATTTCCTGTGTCCGGTTACAACTTTACAACCAGATTTTCCGTGTCCAATACCGGATACGTCCACAGTGCACCACCATCGTGTCCAGCCTCGGACACGATCGACCCCGACACATAGAACCTGACCTAACCCTAGATCAAGCCGCCGCCCTATCGCTGCCCTGGTTTAAACCGCCACCTCCTCGAGCCAGATCCGCCGGTGACCATCGCTGGAACCGAGCACCGCAGCCACCTCGAAGCCGCCGCCTCCTCGAACAGAGCGCCGCCTCGAGCCGAGCGACGCCGCCGCCTCAGGTCTGTCGAAGCCGCCGCCGCGGATCTCCTCCTCGCCGAGTTCGAGAAGACCCGCCACCGCCTCGAATCGAGCCCCGCCGCTGCAGATCCAGCCACCGTCGAGATCGAGCACCCGCCGCCTCGAGTTCGACCGCCATAGCAGATCCGTCGACGCCGCCGGTCGCCTCCTCGAGCCGAATACCCGCCGCCGCTCTCGGGTTCCACCGCCGCCGACGAGACGAGCAGACCCGGCGAGACTCCTCCGCCGGCGCCGAGACCCACCGTGAGCCCTCTCCGTTTCCCTCTTTCCCTCTTTCTTTTCGTTTCAGAGACTGTGGATTAGTATTTATTAGTTTAAGTTATAATTAGTTTAGTGAGTTAATTACATTAGTGAACTAATTAAATTAGTTTAGTTAAATATTTAATTAGTTTAGTTAATAATTAGATTAATTAGTTAATTAAAAATCAGTTAGTAAATTCTTAATAAATTAGTTTAGTTAATTTATAATTAGTTTAATTAATGTATTAGTCTAGTAAATTCATATAATTAGTTGGTAAATAAATATAATTAGCTTAGTAAATTTATGTAATTAGTTTAGTAAATACAACATAATTGGTTTTATTGTTTAATGTATGAAATTAGTTATTTATTATGTGTAAATTTAGTTATGTATTATATATAAGGATTTTTGATTGATATATATATACAAATATGTATTTTGGTATAAAAAAGTATATATGTAAATACATCTATTAGTGTATATACACAAATACGTATTTTGTACAAATTACTAATAGACACTTATATATATATTATATACATTTTATTGGTATAATAAGTATTAATGTATGTTTCAGTATTTAAATATAAATAAATGTATATTGGTATATATGTATATATAACCGTATTTTGGTATAAATATGTGTACCTATATATATAAACATGTATAAACATATTTTTGGTATATATATATATATATATGGTATATATATATATAAAAACTGTATTGATATATATGTACTTGTAAAACATATTTTGGTATATTACCTGTATATAGTATTGTATTATTTTGGTATGTATATATACATATATATAATATAAGTTAATATGTATTTTGGTACATGTATACTAGTTTATATGTATGAGAGATGTATAATTTTTCACATAAATAAAATATATTTCCACTTATGTACATACAGTTATACCTATTTTGTATACTTTGGAATAACTATATATATATATGTATTAAATTATATGATTAATTGGTAAATTACTAGGTGACCCTAGTTGACTAGTGCCATACCTGACAGAGCCCTGAGTTCATGTATTTGTGATGTGTTAGTGTAGCACCTGATGCAAATGTTGTATTTGATATATTTTTAGGACTGTTGGTTCCTCCAGACGATACTCTGGGACAGGACATTGGTTTTACCAGCTAAGGACCCAAGGCGAGTACATTCTCTGATTAGTTTCTAATTTATGATATTTCCTATGTTCACTGTATCTAGTGTAAATATCCATTGCTCTTGACACGCTGGTTACACGGATTGGTATACACGGATCTCGTCATGAGATGTTATTCCTTATTCATGGTGTAGCTTGTACGAGACTTGTTTCCTTGTTATCTTGTGCATGTACAGACACTGATTCCCGGGGAGACTTGCTACCTTCCTGGGGAATCCCGTGCCATAGCATACCATGATTGGATCTACTATACCAGTCGGGGGTGGGGAGTATTTTAGTGTAGATATGTGATCATACCCAACTTTCCATGCATCATAGCTCACCCCACATCTCACGTCGGGTGCGGCCTGACCATCTCCATGCTTCATAGCTGTTACGTGTGATTAACCTGACCTCTCCATGCATCATAGCTAACCAACGGTTAGCCTGACCTTCGTGAATCATAGCTAATCACATGTAACCAGCCTGATCAAGTTCCCAAGCCGATCATATGTTAAAGTTAGTACTCAAACACTTAGTCATAGGTTTCTTGCTCATGAACATATTGTTTCTTTTCCTGCAGTTACTTACAATATTTCCAGTATTTCTTTCATTGTACATTTCTCGTACCTATACATGCATCTGGTATATTTCCATCTAGAACTGCTACATAGTTTATGTCATTTATATAGAACTGCTATTTAGAGATGTACTTTGCTCCTTCCTGACTGGAAAATATTTTTCCAGACTGTGACCTTAGTAGACTGGTTCCGACACACTTGGGGATTGGAAGTTAATGATTGCAGGTATGATTATTGTGTCTTTAGACTTGTGTTGTATTATTTTATTTCTTCATTTCCTATCGTGCTGTAGTTGTGATTGAGTATTTCTAGATTTATTTTATGATATCTACGTCTCCTTATGGAGCTGGATACTAGCGTGAGATTGTTTAGATAGCACTTGACCTAGACAGCGTTCTACCACCGATGCTGCGGCGTAGGCTGGACGTACCCACGCTCTCGTGCCCCTAAACCGGGTGCGGGTCATGACACTGACACACTTGAGGATTGGATGTTACTGATTGCAGGTATGGCTACTTTTGTCATTTTTTAGATGTCTTGTATTTCTTTGCTTGCCTTGATATCTCATCGTGCTTAGTTATGTGATTGAGTATCCAGCATTATTTTATGATATCCACGTCTCCTTATGGAGTTGGGTATTCATGTGAGTTTGATTAGATAGTTACATGACCTAGACAGCGTTCTACCGTCGATGCTGCGGCGTAGGCTGGACGTACCCACGCTCTCGTGCCCCTAAATCGGGTGCGGATCATGACACATTTTTAGTGGTGGCCCATGCAGGTCTGACTTCGCAAGTGGTGCGCTATCGTAGTAGTGCGACATCATAGTTGTACTACTACGTGCCTGCTATAGAATATAGGACATAGGATACTAGGATGAGAGAGGATACTCAATCACAAAATTCTTGAGAGATTCCTGGGACGACCCCTTGAGAATCTTATTATAGTTTATAATTTAAATCTTTCCTTGTTTTCGTCCGCTCTTGCTTGTTGTTATTGAACTTGATTCTTGTTGATCAGTTATTAAATTAAAATCTTGGTATCATTGTTGAGTTGATTCTTGTTGACCAGTTGTTAAATTTAATTCTTGGTATCGTTGTTGAGTTGATTTCATATCGAGATGAATTTTACGGGCTAAAATTTACGGTATCATCTGATGACATATGTTGATGAGGACAGTGAGAAAGGTAAAACGTCTACTTTGGTTATGGACCCTAGAGTTTATCGCAGCCATATTAGCTGTCGTGACGAGAACGTAAGAACCTGACTAGGATATACATACTGTAGTTATGAAACTTAGAGTCTCTCGCAGCCATACCGGTTGGCGTGGCGAGGATTCTAGATGACATGATTATACAGTTGCATACCTTAGTTACGGAACCTATCGTTTATCGCATCTATGCTTACTGGCGTGGCGAGGATTCTGAGTGTCATGATTTCAGACAGACGTGTATGATTATCAGGTTGTATCTTAAATTGGTTCTTAAAGTATCATCTCAAGACTTATCTATTTCTGTTATTCCAGGACTTTGTTCCATCGCTTTTTTTCTTTACTAGCAGTAAAGATACCTTCAGTCCTTAACCCAGTTCTTTTGAGCCTTATTTCTTTAAGGATCCTTGTTAGTGTAATAATTAGTAACTTGCAATTTTGGTTGTGTCTTGTATTAGTTTGACTGAGTGTGACTTGTGAGTTTGCAAGTGTTTCTTAGTTGGACATGTGAGCAGTAGGCATTAACCTAGAGTTAACCTTAGCATAGTACCTTGTAACAATGGTTCTGAGATAAGTGTCATTAGAGACTGAGAGTAGGAGGAGAGCATAGAGTATCAGTGATAGTTCTCAGAGTTAGTATCAGAGCCAATATACCCGTCCTGGATAATCATGATTATGTAATTGAGTGATCTATGTAAACCATTAGGTATCAAGGAATTGTGTTAAGGATTAATGGAGCATAACGTTCAATTTGATGATTGATATCAGATATGTTAAAAGTAAAGAAATTTATATGCATGAGGAGTTATAATGAGGTGTCATGAGTAGAGAAATATCAGAATTGGTAATAAAAATGGTGAGGCGTATCACAGATTAGTTTAACAGGCTGTAAAAGGTTAAAGGGAAATACATATACATCAATTGAGATGAGGAACCATATGCATGCCCATGAGAGTAAAGAAACATGAGTGTTATAGAAGGTACAGGTAATCATGAGTTCTAATGAGCTTGATGAGATGATCCATTAATGAAGCTAGTGATATAATACCAAGAGTGCTAATGATTCTATATCGAGGATTAGTCGAGAATAGCGTTAATAACAGTAAGCACTCTGTGTGATGATAATTAGATAATATACCAGTTGACATAAATTGAAAATCATGAAAGAAAATACAGGTGATGATAACTTTGATCATTGGAGGTAATAGTGCAAGTGATTCGGGCAGTACAAATTTAGTACACAGTTGTAGACAATAGAGGTATTGAGTGCACCTCGAGTATTAGAGACCGTGAGCACTTATATGTAAATTTGTGGATTATAAATTAAAAGGGTGGAAATGAATTTTAAACTTTAAGAATTACTGAGGAGATGAGATTGTGTCATAAAAAATTTTTTTTTAGGATTTCAAATATGAATTCAATAAATATGGTTAAGGCTACAAAGATTTTAGAAGTGATTAAATTTTATTTCGATGTTGAGTATCTGATTTTGAGGAGGTATATGCATTATTTTAAAGTTGTTCGAGAAGTTAAACCTTGACGATTATTTTGAGGATTAATTTTATGGTAGATGAGAGATATGAATATTAATATATGAGTAGATGATATACATGTGTAAGGATCTGATAACTTGAGCATGATTGAGATGGCACCGCAGACTGACTTGGGTGTCCATCTAAAGTTGTATTGGAAAGAGCAGTACTTAGTATGGTGTGTTACACTTGGTGTGCACTTGAGTGATAAGAGCAAATAGTATAGACAATTATAGTAGGAACGAGAACTAGCAGTGGGTGTACTAAAGTAGAACAGGGGTACCTAAAGAGATAGAGGTATCAAACTTTACATGCACCAATTGACCTATAATCGTGTTAGAGGTTCTTGGTATCATATTTTGGTATTAATAGACAGGTGTGTGCAATACGGATATATTCATGGATCTTGTGGATTAATGATTAGTTGATATGGGTACCAGTGTACATGAATAGGAATTAGTTAGTGAATGTGCTAGAGTTAAGTGTTTGTTAGAGATAGTAGATACTACAAGTAATATATTAGCAGGTTTTCTTTTTCCTAATGTTTTCGTCTCTTGATTGATTGATTTCCCTAGTGCTGTAGTTCGTATTCATGATTTTCTTGTTAGAATATAACTAGTAGTACACCCTGACAGAGACTGCAGTACCATGACAGAAGACACATGACCTATATATTTTCTTAGATTGCATGGCTGTAGGTAGAATTTTCTTAAACCATGATCATTAGGGTTTTGACCATAGCAAAGATCTATGACAAGGTTATGACTGACAAAAAGGAACAAGGTGATTAAATTGTGGATGAGCATTAATTTAAATAAATAATTAAGGGTTGTTATAACAGAGGTGATGGATCATTAATTTTACGAAAATCGAGGTATGATTGAAATTCGAGGATAAACATTAACTTAAATGGAGAGCTAAGAAATTCACAGGGCAAAATTGAGGATTTATTAATTTTAGGAAGGTCTTGATATGATTAAATTGATTATTAAAATTTGAGAAAATTTAAGAGATTATCATTTTATCTATTTGATTGCAAGATAGAAATTTTATATTTTATATTGAAGATTCTGAAGGTATCGCATCGTTGAGTATTTGAGGAAAAAGAAAATCGGGAAATAAGATCGTTAATGGAATGGTGTCGAATTCAATTCTCGGGAGGAGAATTTAGATTTGAATAAGCATCAATTGAAATTGAGTTAGAGGAGTAAGATGATTGATGGATTAGTGGTTAAAATTTAAATTTTGGGACACGATTTTATAAATATGCATTGATTGTATTTCAATTGGAGGATTGGATATTAAAATCCTTGAGTATTTAGATACAAACTTAAATTTTTTGGAGGAGATTATGACAAAGGGGATTTGATTTTTAAACTTGAAGATTTTCAGGAATATGATGTTATAAATTTTTGAAAGGTTGTGAAATAGCAATATGGAATTACTTCATGATTATTTGGTTTGAAATTTAAATTTTGATAGAAATAATACGATGAGTAAAGGCAATTATTGAGGATCTTAAATTTCGAGGACGAAATTTTTCTAAGGTGGGTAGACTTGTAACCTCCGATTTCCAAATTTCCGAAATATTTAGATTTTTATTTTATTTTAAAATATCAAGTTTATAAGATATTTCTTCTTGAATTTTAGTATTAGATTTTTAACAATATTTGATTTTTTGTAAGTGATTTGAAATCTTTTATAAAATCATTTTTCCTAAATATCGATTTATTATAAATTAATAAATAATGATATATATATAATACTCTAGCTTCGAATATTTATTGGCTTGAAATCATAAAATTATTTGTTTAATAAAATTATTGAAGGACTAGTTGTTTTCATAATAAATTTTCATATCCATTTTGGAATAGTAAATAAATAAATTACATATTTTCTAGGGTTTTGAAATATGGGTATAATTAGTAGCTAATTTGGAATCAGTTAGCCTTGGAAGCCTCTTAAAATATTTTCTTAAATTATATTTTTTTCTATTAAATTTACCAGTTTACCGTCTCCCATTCACACCCTCATTTTTCCCACATGAAAAACTCATTCATATCTAATCTTGGCCATTCATTAATTGGGCCAATCCTCACCCTTTATCCCACAACCTCTCTCCCTATTTAAAGTCTCTCACCCACACCATTCCCAAGAAACCCTAGCTAGCCCTCACAAATTCCCACAAGCCAACAAGCCATCACCATTGTTTTGTGTGCTCGTGTTCGTGTGTCCAGCATTGCCGTGTCAGCCGTGTTGGCCTCGGGTCCGACCCCGGGTGTCCTATCGTATCCATTCATTTCCTGTGTCCAGTTATTACAATATTACAATGAGATTGTGTCCGATACCATCTGGACACATCCATACCACAGTCAATCATTCTGTGTCCAACACCCGGACACGTCCACCCCCAATACCACAGCACCACCATCGTGTCCAGCTCCGGACACGAACCAAAACCCTGACATGTTCACAGAAATTTAACCCTAACCTAGATCTCGACCGCCGTCGGCGACTGAGATCTCCTCCTCGGCGTCGAGCACCTGTGGCCTCGAGACGAACAGATCCGTCGATGGCCGCCTCGGACCTCCTCAGATCCGTCGAGCCGTGGCTGCCTCAGATCCGTCAAGCTGAGCTACGCCGCCGCTTTCCTCACTGGAGCCGACGCCGCCGCTCTCGGGTTTCCACCGCCGCCGCTCTCGAGCTTCGACCGCCGCCGCCACAGAAGATCCAGCCGTCGTCGAGCTCCGCTGCCGCCGCCGAGATCGACCGCCGACGCCCTGCCCGGCGGACCTCCACCGCGTCGACGCCGGAAACCCCTATGTGAGCCTCCCTTTCTCTGCTTCTCTTCTCGATTCCTCAGAGGATTTTTGGTAAGTTAAAGGGATTAGGTTAGTTTGGTAATTTAATTAGTTAATTTATATTAGTTTAGTTTAGTTAATTATTTATTAATCAGTTAATTATTTCTTAATCAATTAATTATTTATTAATCAGTAGTTAATTATTAATCAATTAGTTTAGTAATATATATAATTAGTTTAGTAATATTTAATTTGTTTAGTTTTTGTTTAGTTTAGTTATGTATTATATATAAGGATTTGGTTTTATTAATATGCAATTAGTTAGCTTTTATGTAATTAGTAGTTGCGTAATAATTATAAGGGTTTTGATTATGTAAAAAATATAATAATTTGTTGGGGTTTATATTATTATTTAAGAAATAGTTTCAATAATTAAAATTAGTTCAAAATTGGTTATTTGGACTGGTAACCGATTTTTACTATAGATATAAAAATATATTGGCTTTTACATAAATTCTAAATTTTATAAATAAAATTTTAATTGTAATTATTATTCAAAATAATTTTGAAATAATTTTTATTAAATTAAGGTGTTACCTTAATTACGAACAATCGACCCTTTTCTCTTATTAGCCTGGTATCCTTATCTCAATTTTCGTGCCGAACTCCGATCTTGGACTTCTTTATATAATTTCTAGTTAATTGGACTACTCCGGACCCATTGGAACTAACTGCTACTTCATTTGGGATCACCTTGAGAAGGGTGGCATTATGTGCATTCTCTGATTAGTTATATATATAAAAATATTTGAATGATATATATGCAAATATGTACTTTGGTATATAAGTATATAATTATATACATCTATTTAGTGTATATACACACATACGTATTTTGTATAATTACTAATAGACACTTATATATATATGATATACGTTTTTATTGGTATATACTTTGAGTGTAAATGTGTATTATATACGTATCCCTACTAGATGACCCTAGTTGACTAGAGCCATGCCTGGCATAGCCCTGAGGCCAGGGTATTTCTATTGTGTGTTAGTGTAGCATCTGATACAAGTGATATTATTATATGTTTATAGGACTGTCAGATTCTCCAGACGATACTCTGGGACAGGACATTGGTATTGACAGCTAAGGACCCAAGGCGAGTACATTCTCTAATTAGTTTCTAATTTATGATATCTCCTATGTTCACTGTATCTAGTATAGATATCCATGCTCTTGACACGTTGGATACACGGATTGGTATACACAGATCTCGTCATGAGATGTTATTCCTTATTCATGGTGTAGCTTGTACAAGACTTGTTTCCTTGTTATCTTGTGCATATACAGACACTGAGACCCGGGGAGATTTGCTACCTCCCTAGGGAATCCCGTGCCATAGCGTACCATGATTGGATCTACTATACCAGTCGGGGGTTGGGGAGTATTTTAGTGTAGATATGTGATCATACCCAACTTTACATGCATCATAGCTCACCCCACATCTCACGTCGGGTGCGGCCTGACCCTTTACATGCTTCATAGCTGTTACGTGTGATTAGCCTGACCTCTACATGCATCATAGCTAACCAACGGTTAGCCTGACCTTACATGAATCATAGCTAATCACATATAACCAGCCTGATCAAGTTTCCAAGCCGATCACATGTTAAAGCTAGTACTCATACACTTAGTCATAGGTTCTTGCTCATGGACATATTATTTTTTCTCCTACATTTACTTACAGTATTTTCAGTATTTCTTTTATTTCTCGTACCTATACATGCTTCTCGTATATTTCCATCTAGAACTGCTACATAGTTTATATCATGAATATAGAACTGCTATTTAGAGATGTACTTTGCTCCTTCCTGACTGGAAAATATTTTTTCAGACTGTGACCTTAGTGGACTTGTTTCTGACACACTTGAGGATTGGATGTTACTGATTGCAGGTATGGCTACTTTTGTCATTTTTTAGATGTCTTGTATTTCTTTGCTTGCCTTGATATCTCATCGTGCTTAGTTATGTGATTGAGTATCCAGCATTATTTTATGATATCCACGTCTCCTTATGGAGTTGGGTATTCATATGAGTTTGATTAGATAGTTACATGACCTAGACAGCGTTCTACCGCCGATGCTGCGGCGTAGGCTGGACGTACCCACGCTCTCGTGCCCCTAAATCGGGTGCGGGTCATGACATGAGCTGGGTCAAGTATGCCTCCGCCTGCATCAGTGCTTCACTCAGGGCTAGACGAGTGTCTTGGGAGAGCCTGAGTAGCTCGAAGATAGACAACCTGGTTGGCGTATTGGCTAGTTGGGCCAGGATGTCGAAGTTGTATGGCTTCTCTAAACCTTTGCTCGGAATATTTTTTACAGGTTTATCAAAGCGCACTTTTTTGCTTCCCCTTCTCCGCCGGGGTTGGTTTTGAAGGACTGATATCTGGTACGACGGGACCTTGCTCTGAAGGTTTGGCTGCTGGAGCGTCCGCCGGTGCACCTTCCTGACTTGCTCCGTAGTCGTTGAGGTAGGCTTTCCCTGAACGGGTTACAGCAAATACCTCGTCTTCGTCCGATGCCGAAGAAGTCACGATCATATGGCAAGGCCTGTATTTGGAGCTCTTTTTGGATGTAGGCTTAGCAGCCTTAGTTTCTTCCTCGAGCTCTGA
This sequence comes from Iris macrosiphon, assembly GCA_036927795.1. NCBI lineage: Eukaryota > Viridiplantae > Streptophyta > Magnoliopsida > Asparagales > Iridaceae > Iris > Iris macrosiphon. The sequence goes on along the minus strand of JAYESA010000010.1, from coordinate 138,617,770 downwards.
CACCAGATCTGGATGAACCTATATAATCTCGCCTTGCCGGGTAGTCAGGGGTACCAGGTCATGATTTTGATCCCTAGCTGGAGGGAGATTGACGATGTTCATCGTTGTCCGGGAGATAGGTGCAACGCCATCCGGGATCTCTTGGGGAGGCAGATTGCCAAACTGCAGAGAGATCATGTTGGCCGTGACCGTCTTCTCGGTGTTGTGTAGAGTGATGGCCTTAGCATCGATTAACCCCTGGATCTTCCTTTTCAGTATATAACACACCTTTGTCGAGTGGTGTACATATCTGTGGAAGACGCAGTATTTGGGGTCATTAGTATTGCCGACTTCTTGGGGCCGCCTTAGCTCTGGAAGGGTAATCTTGTCGCTTTTGACGAGACACTCGAATATACTAGGGATATCGTCGTCTTCAAAAGAGTAGACTTCGACGGGCCTGGAAGTCCCGGGTTTCATCTGCGTGGTCTCCGCGGTCTTTTGCCTGGACGTATTGACTGTCAGAGCTTTTTTCCCTTGGAGCTGCGAGGATGGTCGTTGCTGGGAGATGACCTTTTGCCTCTATCGGAGGCGGAGATCATGATGCCATTGTCGCGCGCCTTGCGACTGTTGTCTTCGGCGGCTACTGCCGAGATGATGAACGAGGGCCAATCATGGAACTGATACGGTCCTGTGAACACCAAGACCACGGGAAGGAGGTTCTTCCTGCAAATGTCTACCAATGCAGAGTCGGGAACTCCTGGAGGCATCTGTAAGGTGGCCTGACAAAAACGTTCGATGAAGATGCGAACGTCCTCCTTTTCCTTCTGCTTGACTTCGATGAGAGAGGACATAGACATATCCATTCCTCCCTTATAGAATCGCGTGAAGAATAAAGCTCTAAAGTCTTCGAAGGAAGCAATACAGTTGTCCGCCAAGCTACGGTACCACAGATAGGCTACTCCTGAGAGACAGCCTTTGAACACCCGAGTGAGGAGGGCGTCGTTCCCTTGTAGCAACACCGTCATCATACTGAAATAGTTCATGTACTGGCTTGGTGATATTTTTCCCTCGAACAGGGCCATAGTCTGAGGTTTGTACCTCGGCGGGAAAGGGACCTCCTCCCAGATAGCTGGGTAGGGCTAGTTGATTCCCAGTTTCTTGAGCTGATCTTTGTGCTTCAAGGCATCGAACTGGGCTTTCAACTCCCGTACTGCCTACATCAGATTTTTAGTCGGAAGCGGGGCTACAGAGTGGTGCGGAGTTGGTTGTATCGTAACTCCAGCGGGAGGTAAGGCATCCTCTGAGTGAGAAAGCGGAGGAACTGCTTACTCTTGATCTAGCGCAGGCTCTTGGCTCGGGTTGGATGGTGGTAAGTCCACCCCCACATGTATTTTAGTTGGCGGGACTGATACTTGAGCCATGGAAGTTGCGTGCTGAGTTAGCATCATCTGGTGCATGTTCTCCATCATGAATTGCATTTGTTTCAGATGTCTCCAGTATAGTGATGCGTTATTCTGCGTTCCCTGACGGTGAAGCTTCCTCGCATTCATCTTCAACGACGTAAACTCCCATCTCCCTGGGTGTCATTGTAGGATTAGTATAGGTCGCTGTAGAAGTTGACTCTACACTTTTTGCCTCTGATTCGGGGGCTTGGCGACCCCCAGCGTCGGAATCAGAAGAGGACAAAGCTGGTTGTCATGACCATGCGCGAGTGTTTTGGAACACCCCGGCTTCAGCGTTCCTGAGGAGCTCACTGAACCTCCTTCGGCTCGGGGGCCTAGAGGGATGACGTCTTGAGCTCGAACCTCCTCTACGTATGTGTGAAGCCATGTTCACAGATGCATGCACGGGTTCCTCTTCCTGGAAAGACTGGGAGTAGCTCAATCGGTCGAAAACTGACCATTTTACTTTAGAACAGCAGCCGTCAATCACAATTTTATGACTATTACAACATTGCTCGCTAGGGGGTGTAATAGACATATTGGAAGGTCCCATTTCCTTACGCTTCTGGATTAGATATACACGCAAGTCAGGAGGAGTAGAGGAAGAAGATGACGACGGATTGTTCCTTCTGTTCCCATCAGTGGGCATGCGGAGATTGGGCACCATGGTTTTCCCTACGCCACCTGTGTACAACAGATTGGCCATCTGGGTGGCGGATATTCCCCGGGGAGGGTGCCTTCCCGTAGCCTGAGCATGCTTTACGTCATGGGACTTCGCCTGGCATAATTTGGAGATTTGCTCAGACTGGCGTAAAGCTGAAGAGGTTCTCAGTCGGCCGTCGGCTTCCCGCGTAATCCGGAGGGTAGGTAGATTGCTTCTTTGCTGGCGTAACGGTCGAGAAGTTGAGTACCCGGCCGCTTGCTCCCCCTGCGGAAATCACGGCGCTCATCTGGCTCCCCGTAGAGGTCAGATGTTGTCTTGCGCATGGAGCATAATTTGTACTTCTGACTTGGCGCTGAGGCATCATCAGAAGTTTGGTCTGTACCGCGCGTAGCGGGAGATTGGTTTCTGCGCGTAGAGCACAGTGGATACTTCTGGGTTAGCGCTGAGGCTTTGCTCGAAGTTTTGTCTGTACCGCGCATAGCGGGAGACTGATTCCTACGCGTAGAGCGCAGTGGATACTTCTGGGTCAGCGCTGAGGCTTTGCCCGAAGTTTTGTCTGTACCGTGCATAGCGGAAGACTGAATTTTACGTGCAGGGCACGGAGGGAGCAATGCTACCACCTCATTGGTCGGAGAGATCGGAGAGTCCACAGGAATGGTAGAGGATGTCTTGGGCATCCAGACCTTGCGCAGCTTCCTGTTGTCTTGGACGGAGAGAGAGTGAGAGCTACCCCCGGTTCAAAGCATGTCTTCATAGGCAGACTGGTCGAATTGGACGACCAGTGTCTTCTTCACGGATCCCACGGATACCGCATCGTGTTGAGCAATTACTTCCTCATCAGAAGAGAAAGACGTTCCCAGCAGAGTCGCCATCTTGTTTGTGATATTAAACGAAAAAATGAAAGTGTATTTCAATGACGGAGTTTATACGAAACCCGCGCCCTTTGGTTTACAAACAAACTTGTACAATTTAATCCTATACGAGGATGTGGGAGTACAATTTATTTAATCTGGGTATAAATTACTATAGGTGTCTGATCTGCAGTCGATCACTTTAGCCCTTGGACCACACGATGTTGAAGGAGTGCCGTGGAAGACAGGTAGCAGCTTCGAAGGTTGCAGAAGAGGGTGGATGCACGATGCCAAAGTCGTCGATCCCTGCTCTTTGCCTGAGCTCCGGACTCTCTCTCTGTCTCTGTCTCTCTCTCTCTCTCTCTTGACCTCCGGTTCGATCTTTCTGGGAAGTTTGACCTTGTTCGATCTTCCGGTTTTTAGTTTTTCGACCTTGTTCGATCTTCAAGTTTGAAGTTTTTTGACCTTGTTCGATCTTCAAGTTTGAAGTTTTTCGACCATGTTCCCCATTGATAGGGGTCTCTATTTATAGAGTTTTGGTGACAGTGACCACTCTGTCGGTGTAAAAACCGAGGAGTGAAAAGTACAGCACCCTTTTACACAACGGTTAAAATAACCAATGCCTGCGTATAGATGAACTTTTGAGTGAGCATGTGACGCGTGTCCAACTAAGGGGACAAAACGCGTATATCTGCTGCGAAGATCACGGCATAGAAGCTACGTAGGTAGGTATCCCTTGTGTAGAAGAGGTTGGTGTAGAAGCCAAATGACTGTCACCCTGGCGTAGAAGCCGGATAGGCATAGAAGCCGGATAGGCATAGAAGCCGAATAGGCGTAGAAGCCGAATAGGCGTAGAAGCCGAACAGGCGTAGAAGTCGAATGGGCGTAGAAGCCGAATGGTCGTAGAGATTGAGTGGGCGTTTGAAGCCGAATGGTCGTAGAGACTGAGTGGGCGTTTGAAGCCAAATGAGCACAGATCTTGAATGGGCGTAGAAGCCGCTGCGTACCGTGCCAGAGTGTTGATGTGGACGTCTTAGCCGAAATTACGGCTTTTGAAGATATAATCAAATCTTTTGCAGAGATTTGCCACCATCTTGTGCATTAAATGCGGAGGCGTGTTTTGAAGGTCTACAGCCCTTCTGTGCAACTGTCGCAGAGATGTGCCTCCAGAGAAACTGTCACCGATCTGTGCAATTTAGACATAGAGACGTGCCTCGAGCCCCGTACGAAGTGCAGCTTTTGACGTGGCAGGTGGTTTGTCTACTGCGGAGAGTAAAACAGCTCATGTTTGCCTGTGTAAAATAAGGCAGCGTATCCCCTTCTATGCGAAAGAGCAGTTTATGATGAGGGGACGTCAGTAAACGACGGTTCGGTGATATTTTAACCAAATCCTCTGTATTAAATGCAGAGATCCGCCATCATACTGTGGTGCACGTCCCGAGGGGTCTGTCCTCGTTTCCAGCCATCGTCTGGGTAGCCGTGCAGCACTTTTTGTCAGGAGTCAGAGGTCAGGTTCACTGCATAACTTGACAGGTTCATTTCGGGGAAGACGAAGCATTCCTCGTACGCTTTTAACGCTGCTTTGGGAGCGGATGAGTTTTATGCCATGGAGGCGATGAAGAACCTTGTTTACGCTGGAGCGGCCTGGACGTACTGCACTTACGCGGATGGTCCTTTGAGCTTGTACTTCACGTTGTGTTTAGTGGAGAAAGCCTGCTTGTACGCTTGATGGCTCTGAAGGCCTCTGTTTACGCTGCTCTGCATCAGTACGCTGCGTAGCTCCTCCCAGCGTATTTTTCATGCTTCTACAGCTGCATCGCACGCTGCTGTGTACGCTGCGCTACTGTTGCTGCACGCTGCTCGCGTTGCACCGCTGCTGCTGCGGCACTGCCTCGATGCTGCTGATGCGCTGCCTCACTCCACACACTGCACACACTCACCTCTAGGCACACACACACACACACACACACACAACCACCACAACACTCTCACATACATATATATTTAAGTACATAATACTAGATATAATTACCTCTCTATATTTACATATTTATATAGATAAACATACACATACTTAAGTATATAAATATATATATATATATATATATATATATATATATATATATATATATATATATATATATATATATATATATATATATATATATATATATATATATATATATATATATATATATATATATATAATCACTTAGAGACACACACACACACACACACACACACACACACACACACACACACACACACATATATATATATATATATATATAAACACTCTCAACATACATACATATACATATATATAAACATATACATACATAGATGTATCCATATATACATATACACATATAGATATCACTATATATATACATTCTCATACATACATACATACATATATATATATATATAAACATACACATATACATATAGGTAACCACTTATGTACATATAAATATAAATCACACACCATATATATATATATATATATATATATATATATATATATATATATATATACACACACACACACACACACACACACACACACACACACATACACACACACACACATACACACTTATTGATATATCACTCACTTACATATATATATATATATATATATATATATATATATATATACATGTACACTTATACACATAGACTCCTAGCCATATACATATATATCAACCTTATGCATATAGATACCTATACTCATATATACTATATACATATACATATATATATATATACATCTATCTATATCAATCTCTCTCTCTATATATATACACATATAGCTATATCACATAATACATACTCATATACTTATATATATCATATAATATAACTTACATATATATACACACAAGCACACAAAAAGTGAGGACAACAAACCAAACACGTGGAGTGCACTGTAATACCCCGTTCCGCTCAAGCGAACTGCTGATTCAAACGGCAAAAGTGCAATGTCCCGACCCGCTTTGCTCAGGCAAGAATACTCGTTCGAGGCAAAAGATATCCAGACTTGTCCCTACAGGAGTTCGGCTTAGGCTTTCAGAGGCTCGCTCGAAGTATCCCTCGACCGAGGCAAATCATCGCTAAGATGGGTGGCTACGATGAACTTGTCTTTGCTTAGCCAACATACTTAAAATATGGAACGATACATGCTAGTCTCTAGGTGAATCACCCCTTGCATGCTAATAAGAATACAACGCACCTAGCTAAGGGAATAATCCTAATTCGTATTGCTTGTGCTAGAACATAAAAATAAAATATTGCTTATATACAGACCCTCGCATGCTATATTTGTCTTGTGCAACTAAGACATCGCTTTGCCTCGAGTAGAATGATATGTATATATATGCTCTTTGCAGTGCACTATTCACATGTTTATACTGCATAACTCTAGATCATGTCGCTCGGTAAGTCCCTTTATGGTTTCACTCCTCGGCTTACCTTCAGGCCCGAGCCACTGTGAATGTTTAAGTTTCAATGGAAATACATGCTTGCTTGCTTATATGTTAACTTGTAATGTTGCCTCAACTCAATGGAAATACATGCTTGCTTGCTTATATGTTAACTTGTAATGTTGCCTCAACTCAATGAGATTATGCCATAATCAGTAACACAATCGCGTATCGTGCATGCATCGAGTAAAGCCAGAAGACTATCAAATAGTCCTTCTGTGCAAATTGAACCTGCGAGTATCCGGGACCGTTAGGTCACCAAGGCAATCCCCGAACCAAGGGGCATGCAACAAGGCAAGTTATACACCAGACGAGAATCCTGTCAATTAAGGCAAGCAATACAGCACATGGAGCATTATCGTTCATAACACGAATCAAGATTCAACCACATCGTATATCTCATGTATCTCGTGCATCTCGCGAATCTGGATTAACCCAAGACTTGAATGGTCACGGACAACTCGTGCACGAGGTACCTCATTCCTCGGACGATCAGCGGGATACCGCCATCGTACCGGCCTAGGAGGAATGCGTGGTGTATTTCTAATTCCAAAGAAGGGTCCAGTATGCTATCCCGACTTTGGGGGGGATCAATACACGATATTTGGCCATGGTAACACAGATTACTTGGACTCTCTATCTACCCAATAGTCGCCTGTTCTGGTGGGATAGGGTGCAACAGCTCCCCTGTATCGCTTGTTGCCCTAAATTGCTTATCATATTCAAAGCATTGAGCCCATTCCGAAATCGACTATCAAATACCTGGTTCTTTATGGCTATGCCAGTGTTTTATGACCCGTACCCGGTGTAAGGGAACAAGTCGGAAACAACGACCAGCCTACACCGCAGAATCGGCGGTAGAACGTTGTCTGGATAATCTATCTAATAATATAATGAACCACCAATAATGATAATATACTCAATCACAGAACTAAGATGGAATAAGCACGAATCAAATAAAGAATAGAATAGTCACAATACAACTCATGAGTCTAAAATAATACATCGATGAGTCTGAAAGAAGTAACAAGAATAAGCTGGAGACAAATCCAGTACAAGAATACTACGAAGCTACAACACCCGGGTCAACTGTTTCAGTTGGGATAAGTCCCTCCTGAACCAGGGTCTCGAAATCTAAACCCACAACATCCTGGGGTTTATAATAGGTAGGGTACCACTCCTCAGTGTCATCTGGAAAAATATATCCAGTCAGGAAATGAGCAGAGTACATCTCTAACAGCAGTTCTAATCAATAATAAAAACTATGTAACAGTAAATAGATGTGGATAAACAAGATGCATAATAGATACAAGAGATATATATACAATAAAGAAATACTGGAATAAATATAATAATGAACAATATGCCAATGAACAAGAAAACTAATGACTAAGTGTGTGAGTAATAGCTTAACATGTGATCGGCTTGGGCAAGATGCAATGCGGCCTGGCTAATCATATGTGCGGTATATGATCAACACTATTCAGTAATCAGTACTTGATACAATAGGGATATTGATCATATATCTATACTAATACTCCCCCACCCTCGACTGGTATAATAGATCCAACCACGGTATGCTATGGCACGGGATTCCCCAAGAAGATAGCTAGTCTTCCCAAGAATCAGTGTCCGTACATGTATAAGATAACCAATGAACAATACTTGCACCATGTACACCATATACCAAGGAATAATATCTCATAACGAGATCCGGATATACCAATCCTTGTAACCATAGTGTCAAGAGAACATGGATATCTACACTAGATACAATGAACATAGAGGATATCATAAATGAGAAACTATCAGAGTATGTACTCGCCTGAAGTCCAATGAATAGTCTCACAGATGTCTGACTCGGTGCCTCGAAGACCTAGATATGGAATACAACATCAATACAAGGTTCCGAAAAGAGAATAAGTTAAACTAATTAACTTCTAGGTCAAAAAGCTAATTCTAAGTCAAAAGTCAACTATGGTCAACTCTAAGGTCAACTATGGTCAACTATGGTCAAACCAAGGTTAACTATCTATTTCTAGGTTGCACAAGCCTAACACCAAAATATTTGGTCAAGATACTAAAGTCTAAGCCAAGAAACCCACATCTTAAATATTAGGATACCGTATCTCCGGATACGTAATTCCTAAGATAACATCAATAATAATGTCAAACAATTATTCATAATAATATAGATTTATAATTTACAACATCCAATAGGTACCGTAGTTTTGAACCAACTTGGTATCTCAACAATAATCACAATCTTGATACCCGAACCCCGTATCTTGAGTATCCTCACTTACCTTGGTTTCCTCAAGGTAACACCCAATACCTTGGTATAATAATTACCCTTATATATATATATATATATATATATATATATATATATATATATATTATATAATAATATGTGATACACCCCCTCTATAATAATATGTACATAATAGGACATAGCCTCAACACACACACACATAAATACATTATATTATACATCTATACATATATATAAATAATCCCATAACAACTATAAATAATATAATTATCCAATTAAACATACATATATATTTTAACAACATATACATATATATCCATACAATATACTATAACATATATATATTAATGCATGTAGAAGAAAGACTACCTCATATATATTCTTTATATATAATACATAGAGCTATGATACAATAAACACTATAATAAATATACTATAATACATATATAATATATATATATATATATATATATATATATATATATATATATATATATATATATATATATATATAATTATAATTCATGGATTAAGAGCACAATAATTAGATCTACACATAAATACACAATATATGGAAAGTATCACACCGTATCCCACTAGATCTAGGATACGCATGTGACACGAGTCCACCACACATCCAATTGCTCCCCAAAGGACACAAATAAGTCACATATAATATTTATGAACAATACGAAGTGTCAAATATAGATCTACATGTCCGTGTTAAAATATGACATGTACAAAGTCCCGTGTCGGAGGGAAAACCCCCAAAATAACACGTATCACCAAATTGTTGGGATACGACCTACACATACCCAATTGTGGACATGACACTAGCTCCAAACACATAAACACATGACAAATTGATCTATAGGATCAATTGACACACACAACAAATATCAATATCAGAATTTCCCCAAATTTGACACAAAAAGTACTATAACTTTCTCAATAGGCCTCCTATGAACACAAAACCAAATCCTATGGGTAGCCTATGCATATGGATTAATTTTTCATGGTTAAATCTTAGATTTAGAAGCTATTTTAAGGGAAAAATTGAATTATACCTATTGGGAGATGAATTTTTAATGAAACCTCCAATTGAGATAAAATTGCCTCCAACTTGTAGATCCTTGCTCCTCTTTGTAGTTCCTTGCTTCCTCCTTCTAGATCCTTACTTCTCAAGTCTCTAATAGTGATTTGGGAAGAAATTGGAATAAAATTTGGTAGAGAAATGAAGTGGGAATGAAGGAAATTTGGTAGTGGGAAATTCTAGATCTAGATTTGGAATAAAAAGATGAGAGAGAAATTCCCCCCTCTAATTAAATAGGCCGGCCCCTATTTCCCCTCCCTCAAGTTATCATATAATGTCCAATATACCCCTTGGGGCCTCTCATGAAGAAATAATTAAGGAAGGAAGCTTCTAGTCTAATGATTTAATTAATTTAATCCATCTCCTTAACCATGGACTTTCTAAATGGGCTAAGTTTAACTAATTAATTCATGTTGGTCCATGGGTCCAAACTAAACTAGTTAGGTCCACTAACACAAGTCCAAAATAATTAATTAACATCTAACAATAATTAAATAATACAACAAATAATTATTTATCAAGCACAATAATTAACTAAATAGGAAATTACTAAAATACCCTTTCTTAGAAAATATGGTAGTGACACAGTGACCCCATGTTCATATAGATAAGTCATCCTCGCTTAGCGGCAATCTGCGTGCGAGTCATTGCATTGAGTCATGAACATCTGAACACCTGAACGATCATGGTTTAACAACACTTGTGCATAAAGAGCACTTGAACATCTTATGCAACACACCTGAGAAATCCTTGTAACTTGTGCACCCGAATCATAGTCTCGTACACAACACAGTGTTCATATGTTATTGCCCCTAAATGTTTATACATGTTTGTGCTTGAATTAACTTGATTTGTCTTGGACAGGGAAGGACAAATGGTAAGTTGGTAAGTCTCGCTGTGTTTTCTCTTATGTCGCACGGTGTACTGCCACACGAGTTAGGCTATTCTGTCACCCCCACTTTTTGGATTAGGGGTATTTTTGTCTTTTCGTAATTAATGAGTAAATGATTGCATGATAATTTATTTATCTAAATAATTATGATTCTTAATTGATTGTTGTACTTAATCGTTATTCAATAACTAGAGCGCTACACTAGCTTTGTCTTCCATCCGATCGTACCCTTGTCATAGACACGCCAGACCATTCATTGATGCCTGTGTCCCACATAAATCCAGCCTTTGTACTTCTATTTAATTGTAAAACACCTCTTGCATTTAATTTTAATTAAGCAAACAATAAACCTATTTCATGCAAATTACAATTATTGGCACTGTTATGTAAAAGAGCATTAAGTGTACACCCGTTTGACACGACACGCATTATAAACCCATTTTTCCCCCTTCATTATATTTTCCATAAATTTTTGGGAATGTGTAACTTAACATCAACCCTTGAAACCATGGTCTCCAAACCCTTAGACCAGTACAATTCTCGCAGTCTCATTCGAACCCTAGCCCATTGGAATATCTCCATAGCAAGCCAAGGCCTTTCCTAGTATTGACCAAAGTCAACATATTCTAGGTCAAACTTAAACATCATATATATATATATATATATATATATATATATATATATATATATATATATATATATATATATATATATATATATTCTCTTCTTTTCTTTTTCCTTAACCTAATCAGCCCCTAGCCGAATTCTCCATCCCATCCTCTTGTTTATCTCCTTCCCGAGCAACCCGACGTAAACCCGCCGGAACCGAGCAGCCCTGACCTGACCTATCGACCCCCACCGCCTACAGACTGAACCAAAGAGTTCCCGGAGCCGCTGCCATCAGGCGCTGAACCAAAGAGTTCCCGGAGCCGCTGTCATCAGGCGCTGAACCGAAGAGTTCCCGGAGCCACCGCCTGCGGACTGAACCGAAGAGTTCCCGGAGCCGCTGCCATCAGGCGCTGAACCGAAGAGTTCCCGACTGCCGTTTGAGCGCTGCCCCGCCCGAGAGTCGCCTGCACACGCCGGACGATCGCTGACTCGTTGAACCCGACCAGAGCAGCCTTCGACTCGACGACGCCGCGACACGCACGTCTCATTCCGCGCCCAGGTTCGAGTCCCCTCTCGAGTACGTGTACGCGTACATGCACACGCGTATTCTTCCTTGTTTTCATGCGTATAATTAGCTATGATAGTATACCCGTATCGTATGATGGTAGATTAGTATGTTGTATGCACATATTATATATTTATATGAATATAAACCTAATTAATATATATGTGGTACATGTATTAGCATAGGGTTAAATGTAAATTGGCATATATGGCATATCTCGATTAGTATAAATACGTAAATATACGTATTGTACATATCTCCCTAGTAGATGTTTAATATATGTATATAAAGTATTTAATTCTATTTAAAGTATATATATATATATCTGTCTATTATTTGGTAACTAATGGATATTATGAATAAATTAGACCCTATTATGTACTATGTGTTATGTATATTAGATGACTTGAACGTAACCACGGATACCCCGTAATTACATTGACCTGTGACCATGTAGTACGTTAGCAGACCGCCATATGTACACTGACGTACTGGCAAGACCGTACCATTGACTGTCTGTTATGCACAGCGACTACAGACGTGACCCCTAGCATAGCCTGTGAGATCATGATATTTGATTATGTATTAGTGTAAAGCCTGATACAGTATTGTGTTTATGATATATCTATAGGACTGTTGGATTACTCAGACGGTACCTTGGAACCCGGACAGTGGTATTACCAGCTAAGGACCCCAGGCGAGTACATTCTCTGACAGTTTCCATTATATTGATTATCTCTATAATTCTTGTTGTATAGCGTACATGACTCTGACACTGTTGCTTACACGAGTTAGCATCATTGAGACCTGTCACGAGGAGTCGTGATTGGAATCCATCGTGCTAGCTGGGGATAAATGGGGAAGTATTAGTAGTTATGTGATCATACCCTTACATGCAGCATTAGCTCACCCACATCTCACGTCGGTGCAGTCTTACCCTTACATGCCTCATCGCTGTTACATTCCGGTTAGCCTGACCTGTTGGGGATGATCGCTAATCCATGTAATAAGTCATATAATCCAAGCCGATCACATGATATACTAATGTTTCACACACTTAGTTAGATGATTCTTGACATGTATCTTGATAGATTGATCTTGTATCTTCCACATATTCTAGTTGTTGTTCTTATACACACTTATATACCAGTTCTTGTTCTTACATGTACTTGTAGTTCTGTTCCTTGTCAGATGCATATTGATGATGATGTTCCAGTACTTTATTCCAGTATTTCTCATTGCCAGTTATTTTATATATATCTTGTATTTCTTTACACTGTGTTATAGTTTTTGTCAATATATGTGGAACTGCTGTTAGAGGTGTATTTTCGTTCAATCCTGACTGGATATTTTTTCCAGAGAACCTTGAGGATTTTTGTACCACACACTACGGACCAGGTATAGATGCAGACCATGTTTCAGAGATCCTAGAGGAGACCATGCTTCTAGATGAGATTTTGCCTGCAGCTATTTAGACAGTATTTATTTATACTTGAGACTTATGGAGGTTATTTCAGTTTTGTTTAGACTATGTTAAGTTTAATTGGAGACTTGTGTTGGACAGCTAGACTGTGAGTATCTTATATTGAGACAAGGTGTTTAACTATGTTATTTCTTTTTATCTTTTATCGTGCCTTATAGTTTTTGTGATTGAGTTATATTGTGAGATTATGGAGATGTATATTATTGACAGGTGTTTAGTTATCTAGTATTACTGAGACCTAGACAGCGTACTACCGTCGATGTTGCGGCGTAGGCTGGACGTACCCACGCTCTCGTGCCCCTATACTGGGTGCGGGTCGTGACACGTTTTTAGTGGTGGCCCATGCAGGTCTTGTCTCGCAAGTTATGCGATACCGTAGTAGTGCGACAACTTAGTTGTACTGCTGCGAGCCTGTGCTAGGATATAGGGAATAGGATCTAGGATGAGAATATGCTCAATCATACTAGGAAATTCTGAACTTCATATTGCTATTCTAATGGATTGCTTCCTTTAGCGCTTTAGTGTCCTTTCTTGATAATATCATATCTATCACCTTAATTGATTCTTTGATCTATATTCAGGATGTCACCGAATACTAGATCCATGAGAATGGGAGCAGCCAATTCAGAGAGGACTGCCACCTCTCAACCTGACGAGCAGATACCTGGAGATTCTCCTACATCTCATGTTCGTGTGGGAGTGTCTGCAACTAACGGGATTCCTCCTCCACCTATACAGAGGATTGCCCCAACAATGACAGACAACCTTCCACCACCACCGATTCCCGGAGGAGTGCCCGCTGATGGGGCACAGATATTCGTACTAATGCAGGGCATGCTAGAGGCCCAGAGAGTAACAGCAGAAGCTCAGCGTGTTCAAGCTGAGGCTCAGAGAATACAAGCAGAAGCACACCAGGCGCAGACCGAACTGATGAGAGAGAGCAAGGAGAATGCTCATCAGATGACTCTCCAGGCTGTGGAGAGAGTAGCACGATAACCGCAACATCCAGGTCAACTACAACAGAGGCCCGGTACCATAGTGGACTTTAAGAGGATGATGCCTCGAGAGTTCAAAGGCACAGAAGGAATACTATATGCTGACGAATGGTTAGAAGACATAGAGAGGAATTTGCGCTTATCACAGATTCCGGAGATTCTTCAGATAGAGGCCGCTGGCAGCCAGATGTTCGATATCGCGCTGACGTGGTATCGTACAGAGCTGAGACTCGCCGCTGAAGGACTTACTTGGGAGAACTTTAAGGAACTCTTCAAAGAGAAATTCTTTCCTGACGTAGCCTTGGGAGCTTTAGAAAGTCAGTTTCATGACTTAGTCCAAGGAGGCATGTCAGTCAACGAGTATGCTGCAGAGTTTTGCCGATTGAGTCGATTTGCGCCATCAATGATTTGAGACCCAGGAGATAGAGCTCAAAAATTCAGAAAAGGATTAAATAGGGAGATTAAGTCTCATACTTCGGGATGACGTACTGCTACATTTGAGGGTATTCTTATGGATGCCCAGATTGCCGAAGACGACTTGGACCTCAGGCCCAAGAGAGGACGCGATACATCTGGAGCAACAGGAGGTAACACAGGACCAGCCAAGCGCCCACACTTTCAACAACAATATAGGTCGTACCAGCAGCAACACCAGCAACAACACCAGCAGCAACATCAGCAACAGGCACCAGTTCGAGGACATGCTCAACAACAACAACCACAGAGGCATAATCAACCCGCTACCCCATGTTCGTATTGCGGGAAGATGGGACATACAAGAGACATCTGCAGAAAAAGTTTGGGCACTTGCTTATCGTGTGGATCAGCAGCACATCAGCTGAGGGACTGCCCAACTATTCAGAATCGCCAAGGAGGAGGAGCAGCACAGAAAGGACCAGCAAGAGCACCTATTATACCAGGAGGCCAGCAGAGAGGACCTCCACTTCCAACACAGCAGGAGAGGTTTGCTCAGCAACAGCAGCAGCAGAGAGGAGCACCACAAGGACGAGCTTACGCCATGACCACTGAGGAGGCCGAGCCAGCTGGAGACGTGATTTCAGGTTCAGTTTTACTCGATTCCATTCAGCACTCGCATTATTTAATTCTGGCGCTTCCCATAGTTTCGTATCTGTATCTTATGCCCTTAAGCATCATTTAGAAACAGAACCATTAGATAGGACTTGCAAGATCACGACAGGAGGAGGCATTATCCTAGTCCGTGATTGTTGTAAAGATCGGAGAGTGTCATTGGAAGGCCGAGAGTTGAGCGTGAGTTTACTCGTTATGCCACTTCCGGATTACGATATTATACTCGGAATGGACTGGCTGAGTAAACACCATGCTTCTATAGATTGTCACGAAGGTAGAGTAGTATTTCGACCACCAGGAGAGCCAGAGTTTGAGATTGTCAGAGGAACAGAGGAGCGGAGCAGAGGCACTTTTTATGGAGCCAGGGTGGAAGAAGAAGAGTTACCGCATCCACTTATAGCAGAATTTCTGGATGTATTTCCAGAGGAGTTGCCAGGTTTGCCACCAGACAGAGACGTTGAGTTCTCTATAGACTTGATACCAGGAGCAGAGCCTATTTCACAACATGTCTATAGAGTTAACAACAACGAATTGGTAGAACTAAAGAAACAAGTTGAGGAGCTGCAAGACAAAGGTTTTATTAGATCCAGTTCATCGCCATAGGGAGCACCGGTATTATTTGTACCGAAGAAGGATGGCACGGTACGTATGTGTATCGATTATAGAGCTTTGAATAACCTCACTATCAAAAACAAATACCCGCTGCCAAGGATAGATGATCTTTTCGATCAATTGAGCGGAGCAAAGGTGTTTTCAAAAATAGACTTGAGGTCAGGCTATCATCAGGTGAAAGTGAAGAAAGAAGATATACCGAAGACCGCCTTTCGAACCAGATATGGCCAGTTTGAATTTACAGTAATGCCGTTTGGTTTAACTAATGCACCAACAGTATTTATGAACTTGATGAACAATGTGTTCCACCAGTACCTTGACAAGTTCGTAGTGGTGTTTATTGACGACATTCTAGTATATTCAAAATCCCCCGAAGAGCATGAAGAGCACTTGAGAATAGTCTTAGAAACTCTCAATAGAGAGAAATTATACGAGAAGCTTTCAAAGTGTGAGTTCTTTCTTGAAGAGGTTGAATTTCTTGGACACATGGTGACAGGTGACAAAATTTCAGTTAACCCAAAGAAGATAGAGGCAGTGAAGTCATGGACTACCCCCAGCACGGTAGCTGAAATCAGGAGCTTTCTCGGACTAGCAGGATACTAGAGGAGATTTGTACAAGACTTCTCCAAGATTGCGGAGCCAATGACTAGGCTGACCAAGAAAGATGTGGACTTTGTCTGGACAGAAGAATATCAAGCCGCATTTGATGAGCTGAAGAGGAGATTGACAACAGCACCAATTTTAACGTTGCCATCAGGGACAGGTGGATTCACTATCTATAGTAATGCTTCAGGAAAAGGGTTGGGATGCGTTCTTCAACAATACGGAAAAGTAATTGCCTATGCTTCAAGACAATTATGCCCTCATGAAAAGAACTACACCACTCACGATCTGGAGTTAGTAGCAGTTATTTTTGTCCTAAAGCTGTGGAAGCACTATCTGTACGGAGAGCGTGTGGAGATCTTCACAGACCACAAAAGCTTAAAGTACGTGTTTACACAGAAGGAGCTAAATATGAGACAGAGAAGGTGGTTAGAACTGATGAAAGACTTTGACATCTCATTACAGTATCATCCAGGGAAAGCCAACGTAGTCGCGGATGCCTTGAGCAGGTACCCAATGGCTATGTGCTTGACTTTGGATAGACACTTATTAGCTGATCTTGAGAACTTGGAAATTGAGATATTAGTTCCAGGAGCTGAGATTCAGATGTGGGGACTGCAGATTCAATCAGAGCTGATAGACAAAATTAGAGTTGCGCAGTATGATGATGAGACTCTAAGGAATATTAGAGCACAAGTTCAGGCAGGATTGATAGACGATTTCACTATTGCGGATGATGGATCCTTACGACATGGCACGAGGATGTGTGTGTCAAGTGGAGAGCTGCGCGAAGAAGTTTTACAGGAGGCACACCGCTCTCAGTACTCGATGCATCCCGGAGCCAAAAAGATGTATCGAGATTTGAAGAGGCATGTATAGTGGTATGGTATGAAGCGCGAAGTAGCACGCTTCGTATCCCGATGTTTAGTATGCCAATAGGTAAAAGCAGATCGACAGAGGCCAGGAGGATTGCTTCAACCTTTACCCATTCTAGAATGAAAGTGGGAGCACGTGACTATGGACTTCGTTTTAGGACTTCCTCGTTCCCTAGGAGGAAAGGATGTAATTTGGGTCATCGTGGATAGGTTGACCAAATCAGCCCACTTCTTACCTTTTAAAGTGGGTACTTCGACGGAGAAGCTAGCAGAGATGTACGTACAACAGATTGTCAGATTACATGGAGTTCCTGTGAGTATTATCTTAGATCGGGATAGTCGTTTCACTTTTCATTTCTGGAGGAGCCTGCAGTCTAGCTTGGGCACTCAGCTCAAGTTCAGTATCGCATATCACCCTCAGACAGACGGGCAGTCTGAAAGGACTATTCAGACTCTTGAAGATATGTTACGCACTTGCGTATTGGATCTCGGAGATTCTTGGGAGGATCATCTACACTTGGTAGAGTTTGCTTACAACAACAGCTACCAGGCCAGCATTGAGATATCACCATTCGAGGCTTTATATGGACGGAGGTGTCGTACACCTTTATCTTGGGATGATGTTGGATAAAGAGCCTTGTTAGGACCAGAAATGGTCGTGGACGCAGCAGAAAAGGTGAAACTTATCAGAGACAGACTGCGAGTGGCGCAGGACAGATAGCGGCATTGGGCAGATAGCCACCGTAGACCCCTAGAGTTTCAGGTTGGTGATTTGGTGTTCCTACGGATTTCTCCGATACGGGGCACGATTCATTTCGGCAGAGGAGGAAAGCTTACTCCACGATACATCGGGCCCTTCAGTATTCTTGCAAGGGTCGGTGCAGTGGCCTATAGACTAGACTTGCCGCCTACTCTAGATGGAGTACATAACGTGTTCCATGTATCGTAGCTGAGACGGTACGTGGCAGATCCTAGTCACGTATTAGATCACTCGGAGATCGAAGTTGGACTGACACTCAGCTATCCTGAACAACCGGTGGAGATCTTGGATCATAGAGAGAAGATATTGCGGAACCAGACTATTCCCTTGGTTCGTGTTGCATGGAGAAATCACTCTCTAGGAGAATCAACTTGGGAGAGAGAGGACGAAATACGCGAGCGGTATCCATATCTCTTCGAGACTTGAGGTATAATTCATTAATTGATTGCTTGTGCTAGTGATAGTTATTTTTTAAATTTCGAGGATGAAATTCTTTAAGGAGGGTAGACTTGTCACCCCCACTTTTTGGATTAGGGGTATTTTTGTCTTTTCGTAATTAATGAGTAAATAATTGCATGATAATTTATTTATCTAAATAATTATGATTCTTAATTGATTGTTGCACTTAATCGTTATTCAATAACTAGAGCGCTACACTAGCTTTGTCTTCCATCCGATCGTACCCTTGTCATAGACACGCCAGACCATTCATTGATGCCTGTGTCCCACATAAATCCAGCCTTTGTACTTCTATTTAATTGTAAAACACCTCTTGCATTTAATTTTAATTAATCAAACAATAAACCTATTTCATGCAAATTACAATTATTGGCACTGTTATGTAAAAGAGCATTAAGTGTACACCCGTTTGACACGACACGCATTATAAACCCATTTTTCCCCCTTCATTATATTTTCCATAAATTTTTGGGAATGTGTAACTTAACATCAACCCTTGAAACCATGGCCTCCAAACCCTTAGACCAGTACAATTCTTGCAGTCTCATTCGAACCCTAGCCCATTAGAATATCTCCATAGCAAGCCAAGGCCTTTCCTAGTATTGACCAAAGTCAACATATTCTAGGTCAAACTTAAACATCATATATATATATATATATATATATATATATATATATATATATATATATATATATATATATATATATATATTCCCTTCTTTTCTTTTTCCATAACCTAATCAGCCCCTAGCCGAATTCTCCATCCCATCCTCTTGTTCATCTCCTTCCCGAGCAACCCGACGTAAACCCGCCGGAACCGAGCAGCCCTGACCGGACCTGTCGACCCTCACCGCCTACGGACTGAACCGAAGAGTTCCCGGAGCCGCTGCCATCAGGCGCTGAACCGAAGAGTTTTCGGAGCCGCTGTCATCAGGCGCTGAACCGAAGAGTTCCCGGAGCCACCGCCTGCGGACTGAACCGAAGAGTTCCCGGAGCCGCTGCCATCAGGCGCTGAACCAAAGAGTTCCCATCTGCCGTTTGAGTGCAGCCCCGCCCGAGAGTCGCCTGCACACGCCGGGCGACCGCTGACTCGCTGAACCCGACCGGAGCAGCCTTCGACTCGACGACGCCGTGACACGCACGTCTCATTCTGCGCCCAGGTTCGAGTCCCCTCTCGAGTACGTGTACGCGTACATGCACACGCGTATTCTTCCTTGTTTTTATGCGTATAATTAGCTATGATAGTATACCCGTATCGTATGATGGTAGATTAGTATGTTGTATGCACATATTATATATTTATATGAATATAAACCTAATTAATATATATGTGGTACATGTATTAGCATAGGGTTAAATGTAAATTGGCATATATGGCATATCTCGATTAGTATAAATACGTAAATATACGTATTATACACATCTCCCTAGTAGATATTTAATATATGTATATAAAGTATTTAATTCTATTTAAAGTATATATATATATCTGTCTATTATTTGGTAACTAATGGATATTATGAATAAATTATACCCTATTATGTACTATGTGTTATGTATATTAGATGACTTGAATGTAACCACGGATACCCCGTAATTACATTGACCTGTGACCATGTAGTAGGTTAGCAGACCGCCATATGTACACTGACGTACTGGCAAGACCGTACCATTGACTGTCTGTTATGCACAGCAACTACAGACGTGACCCCTAGCATAGCCTGTGAGATCATGATATTTGATTATGTATTAGTGTAAAGCCTGATACAGTATTGTGTTTATGATATATCTATAGGACTGTTGGATTACTCAGACGGTACCTTGGAACCCGGACAGTGGTATTACCAGCTAAGGACCCCAGGCGAGTACATTTTCTGACAGTTTCCATTATGTTGATTATCTCTATAATTCTTGTTGTATAGCGTACATGACTCTGACACTGTTGCTTACACGAGTTAGCATCATTGAGACCTGTCATGAAGAGTCGTGATTGGAATCCATCGTGCTAGATGGGGATAAATGGGGAAGTATTAGTAGTTATGTGATCATACCCTTACATGCAGCATTAGCTCACCCACATCTCACGTCGGTGCAGTCTTACCCTTACATGCCTCATCGCTGTTACATTCCGGTTAGCCTAACCTGTTGGGGATGATCGCTAATCCATGTAATGAGTCATATAACCCAAGCCGATCACATGATATACTAATATTTCACACACTTAGTTAGATGATTCTTGACATGTATCTTGATAGATTGATCTTGTATCTTCCACATGTTCTAGTTGTTGTTCTTATACACACTTACATACCAGTTCTTGTTCTTGCATGTACTTGTAGTTCTATTTCTTGTCAGATGCATATTGATGATGATGTTCCAGTACTTTATTTCAGTATTTCTCATTGCCAGTTATTTCATATCTGTCTTGTATTTCTTTACACTGTGTTATAGTTTTTGTCAATATATGTGGAACTGCTGTTAGAGTTGTATTTTCGTTCAATCCTGACTGGATATGTTTTCCAGAGAATCTTGAGGATTTCTGTACCATACACTACGGACCAGGTATAGATGCAGACCATGTTCCAGAGATCCTAGCGGAGACCATGCTTCTAGATGAGATTTTACCTGCAGCTATTTAGACAGTATTTATTTATACTTGAGAATTATGGAGGTTATTTCAGTTTTGTTTAGACTATGTTAAGTTTAATTGGAGACTTGTGTTGGACAGCTAGACTGTGAGTATCTTATGTTGAGACATGGTGTTTAACTATGTTATTTCTTTTTATCTTTTATCGTACCTTATAGTTGTTGTGATTGAGTTATATTGTGAGATTATGGAGATGTATATCATTGACAGGTGTTTAGTTATCTAGTATTACTGAGACCTAGACAGCGTACTACCGCCGATGCTGCGGCGTAGGCTGGACGTACCCACGCTCTCGTGCCCCTATACTGGGTGCGGGTCGTGACATATTCAAACCTTGCCATGAAACTGATCCTAAGGCAACTAGAAAGACAACATAATAGTGGGTGCACGAAACCTATATTACTTGTTTGGATTTGTCAAGCGGGCGAGTAGCCTCCCCACCAGTGCATTCATGTACTGATAATCCACCAGGTTGCTTGCAGGGTGCGGGAGATCCTCGTTCGGTGCGGATGCCTCCTTCATGCGTGCAAAGGCATGGATTCAATCCGAAGCCTTGGAGCATTGCGTCCAGAACTGAAGAACATATACAAGACATAATATTAGAACATCGCATGTACATTATTCCACAAATATAGCCATTTGGCATGCTTTTACTGTTTCAGAGAGAGAGAGAGGCTTGAGCGACTTATAATCTCGGCTATACGTCGCATGTAACATATTCAAATCAATAAAGAGTTGCTTTACTTCAACCTGTGTTATTCAATGCTTTCGCTATTGTCGACTCAGTAAACTTGTTACCAAATCGCCTATGCATTTATAATTCTGCTGCACTCGGACAATCTGTGCAACTCTGTGGCTTAGACCTCTTACCGCCAGCCAATGAACCATGGCCTTGCACGGGCACGGCTCACGCTCCTGCGGCATCATGCCCAGATGGGCCGAAGCAATTATCCTGCGGGAGCGCTGGTGCGGTAATTTGTGCCTAGTGGGTGTAACACCCCGTTCCGCTCAAGCGGACTGCCGATTCAAACGACAAAAGTGCAATATCCCGACCCGTTTTGCTCAGACAAGAATATTATTTGAGGCAAAGGACATCCAGACTTGTCCCTACAGGATTTCGGCATAGGCTTTCAGAGGCTCGCTCGAAGTATCACTCAACCGAGGCAAATCATCGCTAAGGTGGGTGGCTACGGTGAACTTGTCTTTGCTTAGCCAGCACAATTAAAATATAGAATGATACATGCTAGTCGCTAGGCGATCACCCCTGCATGCTAATAAAAATATAACGCACCTAGCTAAGGGAATAATCCTAACTTGTATTGCTTGTGTTAGAACATGGAATTGAAATATTGCTTATATTCAGACCCTCGCATGCTACCCTGGATCATGTAGCTCGGAAAGTCCCTTACGGTTTCACTCCTCGGCTTACCTTTGGGCCCGAGCTAACGTGATTGCTTAAGTTCTTAATATTGCCTTGCCTCAATGTTTTTCACACGAAATCATGCCACAATCAAGAACATTAGCGTATCGTGCATGCATTCGACTCAACCAGAAGACTATCAAATGGTTCTTCTGTATAAAATAAACCTGCAAGTATCCAGGACTGTTGGGTTGCTAAGGCAGTCCCCGCACCAGGGGAATGCATCAAGGCAAGTCTAACTCTGAACAAAGATCATGTAATGTTTACACCTGAATGATAATCACATCAAGTTACATCTGAACGAGAATCACTTCAAGCAAAGTAAGAATCACAACTCGTGGAGCAAACACTCGATTCAGAACAAGAATCATGGATTATCATGTCAAGTTGTGTGAAATTGGAAAACCCAAGACTTACGTGTCGTGGACAACTTGTGCACAAGGTCAATGGTTCCGCGGACGGTTGCTGCGGCACTGGCACCGATCCGATCCGGGCAAAACTTTACGATAGTCTCACGTGCTGGACGAGATGGCTTGCGGTGCCTCTCACGTACTTTAGTTGTAATCCCATCTTCGTTTAAGACTATAACTCGTCCTTTATGGCTATGCCAGTGATACATGTTCATATAGATAAGTCATTCTCACTTAGCGGCTATCCGCGTGCGAGTCATTGCCTCGCATCAAAAGAACATCTGAATACCTGAACGATCATGATATAACAACACTCGTGTTTGCATATGCTATTGCCTTGGTTTTTACTATGAATGCTCGTGCTTGAATTAACTTGGTTTGTCTTGGACAGGAAAGGTCAAATGGTAAGTTGGTAAGTCTCACCGTGTTTTCTTTTATATCGCACGACACACTGCCACACGAGTTAGGCTATTCAATATTACAATATAACTGATTCTAAGGCAATTAGAAAGAAAACATAATAGTTGGTGCACGGAACCTATATTACGTATTTGAATTTGTCGAGCGGGCGAGTAGCCTCCCCACCAGTGCATTCAATGTACTGATAATCCACCAGATTATTTGCAGGGTGCGGGAGAACCACGTTCGGTGCAGATGCCTCCTTCGTGCGTGCTAAGGCGTGGAGTTCACTCTGGAGCCTTAGAGCGCTGCGTCTGGAACAGAAGCACATATACAAGACATAATTTTAGAATATCGCCTGAATATCGCCTGTACATCATTCCACTATTGTAGCCATTTTGGCACGCTTTTACTATTTCAGAGAGAGAGGCTTGAGCGACTTATAATCTCGGCTATGCGCTACTTGTAACACTTGTTTATATCAATAAAGAGTTTTACTTCAACTTGTATTATTCAATGCTTCCGCTATTGTCGACTTAGTAAACTTGTTATCGATCGCCTATACGTTCAAAATTTTGCTGTACTCGGACAATCTGTGCGACCCTATGGCTTAGACTTCTTACCGCCAGCCAATGAATCACGACCTTGCACGGGCCCGGCTCACGATCGTGCGATATCACGCCCGGATGGGTCGAAGCGTCCGTCCAGTGGGAGCGCGGGCACGGTAATTCTCGCCTAGCGGGGATGACCGATTTAGCCTACGAAAGATCGGGGCATGACAGCGGGGATGGGCGATTAGCCTGCAGAAGATCGGGGCATGACAGATTGGTATCAGAGCTTGGATATACGCCTTTTGACTTCGTTTCGATTTTTTCAGTTTTGAAAGCTCGTTCGTGGGTTATGTGCACTCTCTCAAAATGTCCCAAACGAAATATTTCAACAGTGAGTCTAAATACTTTTAAAAAGTACAATGTGAATGATATAATTGCTTGTATGAGATTGCAATACGATTGGCCTTTGTGCCAACCTGTGTCAGACCCTTTGGGAATAGACTCATGCTGGAATAGCGACTTATGTGCGAACCAGAAATGCCTATACATGTTTGCCCAACTGGTTAGTATAAAATCGAATTTTGTTCGAACAGTTAGCTTTACACATAGCCTTTCGGCTAAGTTCTGTAGAGTATCATGCGCCAAGACCCTTTGGTGCAAGCTAGTTGCAACGAATCAGAATATCGTTCAGGAATAAGACAAGTCAGACTTAGAATGCCAACTGATAGAACATTCTCAAATTTATCGCTTAGGCGAACAAAGAGAACCGTGCTTGGATTTTGAGAAATAGCTCAAACGGTATTTCGTGTTGGAAGGCACAAATCGATGGAGGATTTGATTGGATGACTCAATTCTGAGTGGTATATGGATCATTTAGAAATGTCCAAACAGATCCATAGGTCTCGTGTGATAGTCGGACTGAACAAATTCAGAATGTCTTGAAAGAACGATAAGGCTTATATCGAATTAGGATTCCTGAAAATGGAAATCGATATCTTGGTTAAGGAAACTTATTGGAAACTTGAAGAATTATGCAAGAAATTTCGAATTGAAACAAAAGGATTGAACTTGAATACAATATCGCTTGAATAGAAGTTAGCCTAGAAATAAATATCTTGTTTCGATGAAAGAGATGAACGAAAATAGAATTTTCTTGGAGCTCGAAAGAACGATCTTGAAATCAAGTTCAAAACGATAACTCTTAAAATTAGTCCCAACGAGAACGGTTATCCTGCGGGAGCGCCGGCGTGATGATTTCACGTACGGCGGGGATAATCGAACTCACGGGAACGTGTTCGGTGATTATTCCAAATGAACTCGATGAATGGAACGTATCAAAAATCACTGTATGAACGGACTTGACTCGTTGGATATATCTTGGATGGAACAAAGTAAAATGATAAGGTGTCTCGATCGTGCCAAAGATAACTATAACATTCAAACGTTCTTGTCTTGTACGAGCGTAACTCTATGCCCGTACATACGTCACGCCTGGATTAGGACAATTATCCAGCGGGAGCGTTGGCATGGTGATCTCACGTCCAACGAGGGTAATCAAACTTACGGGAGGCCGGAGCATGACAAACTAATAGATCATCTTGACTTTTGGTTCGACACGATAAGACAAATTTAGAATACAAATAAATCAAAAGTGTTTTGTGGATAAGTTAGCCTAGAACCTGAATAAATCACGCTTTATAGTTTCGTGTCACTACCATATTTTAGGAAAAAAGGGTATTTTAGTAATTTCCTATTTAAATAAATATTGTGCATGATAAATAATTTTTGTTGTATTATTTAATTGTTATTGGATATTATTTAATTATTTTGGACTTATTTTAGTGGACCCAACTAGTTTATTTTGGACCCATGGACCAACATGAATTAAATAGTTAGATTTGGCCCATTTAGAAAGCCCATAGTTAAGAAGATGGATTAAATTAATTAAGTGATTAGACTAGAAGCTTCTTTCCTTAATTATTTCTTCATGAGAGGCCCCAAGGGGTACATTGGACATTTTATAATTGCTTTGGGAAGGGGGCATGGCCGGCCTATATTAGAGGGAGGAAAATTTCTCTCTCCTCTCATTCTCATTTCCAATCTAGATCTAGAATTTCCCACTCCCAAATTCCCTCCATTCCCATACCAAATTCATACCAAATTCATCCTAAATTCTTCCCAATTCACCATTAGAAAGTTGAGAAGCAAGGATCTAGAAGGAGGAAGCAAGGATCTACAAAGAGGAGCAAGGATCTATAATTTGGAAGCAAGTTCATCTCAATTGGAGGTTTCATTGGGAATCCATCTCCCAATAGGTATAATTCAGTTTTTCCCATTAAAATAGCTTCTAAATCTGAGATTTAATCATGTAAAATCAACCCATATGTATGTACTACCCATAGAACTTTGTTTTATGTTCATAGGAGACCCATGGAGAAAGTTATGGTGCTTTTTGTGTCAATTTTGTTGGAATTCCGAATTTACATTTTGTTGTGTATGTCAATTGATCCTATAGATCAATTGGGCATGTGCTTATGTGTTTAGGGCTTGTGTCGTGTCCATATTTGGGTACATGTGGTTCGTATCCCAACTATTTGGTGATACGTGTCATTTTGGGGGTTTTTCCTCCGACACGGGGCTTTGTACATGTCGTATTTTGACACAGACACATAGATCTACTTTTGATACTTTGATTTATTCATAAATATTATTTGTGACTTGTTTGTGTCCTTCGGGGTATATTTGGTTGTGTGTTGGACTCGTGTCACATGCGTATCCTAGATCTAGTGGGATACGGTGTGAAACTTTCCAATTTGGTGTGTTTATGTGTAAATCTAATTATTTATGCTTTAAATTTTTATTTATAATTAGTAAATATATATAGATATTATATATTTATTTTAGTGTATTTATTATGGTATTTATTGTAGCATAGATCTATATATTTCTATGTGTTCTAATGTGGTATATAAATATATGTATGTAGCTTTCTTGCATGCAATTATATATGTACTTATGTTAATAAAATAATTTATACATAAATGTTTTATAAAATATATTTATGTGTTTAAATGTGTAATTATATTATTTATAATTATTATATAATTATTTGTATATTAATGAATATATTTTTATGTGTGCTTCTAGCCATGTAAAATACATACATTAATATGTGCATGTGTTATGTAACTATTAATATTTAATTATGTAAGTTTATATATATATATATATATATATATAAGTATATAGTTATTAAATTGTTTTATATATATATGTATTTTGATTTATATATCTTATATATATATGTGCTTTTGTGAGGTATAATACTAGTAGTAATATATTATATTATTTGTATAAATATTGGTTTGTATATACTTTATATTAGAGTGTATATTATTTATACTTTGTGTGGGTACCAATTGGGATCAAGACCTTGATTCCTAATTGTGTATTTTTATTCTATATTATTTATATAGATGTCTTGAGAGGTTGACCTTGGTTTGACCATGTTTGACTTTAGTTGACTTTAGAGTTGACCATAGTTGACTTTTAACTTAGAATTAATTTATTGACCTAGAAGTTGACTAGTTTGACTTGTTCTCTTTTCGGGACCTTGTATTAGTGTGGTATTCCATATCTAGGTTTTCGAGGCACCGAGTCAGACATCTGTGAGACTATTCATTGGACTTCAGGCGAGTACATTCTCTGATAGTTTCTCATTTATGATATCCTCTATGTTCGTTGTATCTAGTGTAGATATACATGTTTCTCTTGACACTATGGTTACAAGGATTGGTATATCCGGATCTCGTCATGAGATGTTATTCCTTGGTATATGGTGTATATGGTGCAAGTATTGTTTTATTGGTTATCTTGTACATGTACAGACACCGATTTTCGGAAGGAGTTGCTCTCTTCTTGGGGAATCTAGTGCCATAGCATACCGTGGTTGGATCTATTATACCAGTCGGGGGTGGGGAGTATTAGTATAGATATGTGATCAAATCCCTATTGAATAAAGTATTGGTAAGCGAATAGTGTTGATCATGCACCGCACGTATGATTAGCCAGGCCGCATTGTATCTTGCCCAAGCCGATCACATGTTAAGCTAGTACTCACACACTTAGTCATTAGTATTATTGTTTCATTGGCATATTGTTCATTATTATATTTCTTTCCAGTATTTCCTTATTGTATATATATCTCTTGTATCTATTTTGTGCATCTTGTTTATCCACAGCTATTTACTGTTACATAGTTTTTATCATTAATTAGAACTGCTGTTAGAGATGTACTCTGCTCCTTTCCTGACTGGATATATTTTTCCAGATGACACTGAGGAGTACCCTACCTATTATGGACCCAAGGATATTGTGGGTTTAGATTCTGAGACCCTGGCTCAAGAGGGACTTATCCCAACTGAGACAGTTGACCCTGGAGTTGTAGCTTTGTAGTATGGTAGTATTCTTTTGTACTGGATTATTCTCCAGCTTATTTTGTTACTCTTCAGACTCATTGATATATTATTTTAAACTCATGAGTTGTATTATGACTATTCTATTCTTTATCTGATTCGTGCTCATTCTATCTTAGTTCTGTGATTGAGTATTCTATCATGATTGGTGGTTCATTACTTTAGATAGACTTTCTAGACAGCATTCTACCGCCGATTATGCGGCGTAGGCTGGGCGTTGTTTTTGACTAGTATCCTTACATCGGGTACGGGTCGTGATACGTTTTTGGTGGTAGCCCATGCAGGTCTAGCTTCACAAGTATGTGATGTCGTGGTAGTACGACAACTTAGTTGTACTACTACGAGCCTGCGATAGGATATAGGATATAGGATGAGATACTCAATCACATCTAGGAAAATTCTTTTGATTCAACTATTCTCCTTTGACATTGATACTTGATCCCTTAAACTGTCCTTTCCTTGATGTCTTACATCTTGTGCTATATTGATTCTATTCTTCTTGATTCTATTCCAGCTTTAGCTTTGTTTGATAGTGGTGCTTTCCATAGTTTTGTATCTGTTTCTTTTGCTCTAAAGCATGGTTTGGTAGCTGAGTCTTTGCTTAGGATTTGCAAGATCATGACCGGGGGAGGCATTATCCTGGTTAATGATATTTGCAAGGATCGGAGAGTTACTCTGAGAGGCCGAGAGTTGAGTGCGTGTCTACTTGTAATGCCACTTCCGAGCTACGATATTGTACTTGGGATGGATTGGTTGAGTAGGCACCGTGCTAGCATAGACTGTAGAGGAGGTAGAGTTTTGTTTGGTTCGCCAGGAGAGCCAGAGTTCGAGTTTGCTAGAGGAGTTGCGGAGCAGGGGGAAGGCATTATTTGTGGAGCTATGGTGGAAGACAAGGAGTTGCCGCATCCGTTGATAGCAGAATTCTTGGATGTGTTTCCTGAGGAATTGCCAGGATTGCCACCAGATCGAGATGTTGAATTTTTTATAGACTTGGTGCCAGGTGCAGAACCAATTTCACAGCATGTCTATAGAGTAAACAACAGCGAGCTGGTCAAGTTGAAGAAGCAGGTGGACGAATTGCATGATAAGGGGTTTATCAGATCGAGTTCTTTACCATGGGGAGCCCCGGTGTTGTTTGTACCGAAAAAGGATGGATCGGTGCGTATGTGCATTGATTACAGGGCTTTGAATAATCCCACTATCAAGAATAAGTATTCTTTGCCACAGATTGATGATCTGTTTGATCAGTTGAGTGGTGCGAAAGTATTTTCTAAGATAGATTTGAGATCAGGCTACCATCAGATGAAGGTGAAGCCGGAGGACATACCGAAGACTGCTTTTAGAACTCGGTATGGTCAGTTTGAGTTTATGGTAATGCCGTTTGGTTTGACTAATGCACCGGCGGTATTTATGAACATGATGAACAAGGTGTTCCACCAGTACCTTGACAAGTTCGTGGTGGTATTCATCGACGACATACTCATATACTCGAGGACACCGGAGGAGCATTTGAGGATTGTGTTGGATGTGCTGAGGAAGGAGAAGTTGTATGGGAAGTTGTCCAAATGTGAGTTTTTCTTGGATAAGGTAGAATTCTTGGGGCATATTGTGACTGGTGATGGTATTTCAGTGGATCCGAAGAAGATTTTAGTAGTGGAATCTTGGAAGACTCCGAGTTCGGTAGCAGAGATCAGGAGTTTCTTGGGATTGGCAGGCTATTATAGGAAGTTTGTGCAAGATTTTTTGAGGATTGCTGAGCCGATGACCAGACTCACAAGGAAGGATGTGGAGTTTGTTTGGACGGAGGATTGCCAGGTTGCTTTTGAGGAGTTGAAGAAGAGGTTGACGTCTGCTCCTATTTTGATATTGCCATCAGGGTCCGGAGGTTTCACTATTTATAGTGATGCATCGGGGAAGGGTTTAGGTTGTGTTCTTCAGCAGCATGGGAAAGTGATTGCCTATGCATCCAGACAATTGCGTCATCATGAAAAGAACTATCCTACCCATGATTTGGAGTTGGCAGCTGTCATATTCGCCCTGAGGTTGTAGAAATATTATTTGTACGGAGAGCATGTGGAGATCTTCACAGACCACAAAAGCTTGAAGTACATTTTCACGCAGAAGGAGTTGAACATGAGGCAGCGTCGGTGGTTGGAACTGATGAAGGATTTTGATATCTCTTTACAATATCATCCTGGAAAAGCCAATGTAGTTGTCGATGCTTTGAGCAGGTATCCGGTAGCTATGTTCTTAACGCAGGATCGATATTTGTTGGAGGACTTGGAGAGCATGGGCATTGAGGTGATTGTTCCTGGGTGTGCTATGCAGATGTGGGGATTACAGATACACTCAGATTTGATGGACAGGATTAAGACAGCACAGTATGATGATGTATCTTTGAGGAGTATCAGAGCTCAGGTGAGAGCAGGATTGGAGGATGATTTCACTATTGCAGAGGATGGATCTTTGAGGCATGGAGTTAGATTGTGTGTGCCTAGTGGGGAGTTGCGAGTGGAGGTGTTACAGGAAGCGCATCGCTCTCAGTATTCCATACATCCAGGTGCTAACAAGATGTATCGGGATATGCGAGAGTGTGTGGTGGTATGGCATGAAGAGGGAAGTGGCACAGTTTGTATCCAGATGCTTAGTGTGCCAGCAGGTGAAAGCCGAGAGGCAGAGGCCAGGAGGGTTACTTCAGCCATTACCCATTCCAGAGTGGAAGTGGGAACACATTACTATGGATTTTGTGTCCGGACTTCCACGATCTCCAGGAGGGAAAGACGCAATTTGGGTCATTGTTGATAGGTTGACCAAGTCGGCCCACTTTTTGCCTTTCAAGGTAAGTTTGTCTACGGAGAAGCTGGCAGAGATATATGTGAGGCAGATCGTTAGGATACATGGAGTTCCCGTCAGCATAGTCTCAGATCGGGATAGTCGTTTTACTTCTCATTTCTGGAGGAGTTTGCAGGAGAGTTTGGGCACTCAGCTCAAGTTCAGTACTGCATATCATCCCCAGACAGATGGGCAGTCTGAGCGGACTATCCAGACTCTCGAGGATATGTTGCGCACTTGTGTACTAGATTTTGGGGGTTCTTGGGAGGACCATCTCCATTTGGTAGAGTTTGCTTACAACAACAATTACCAGGCCAGTATAGAGATGTCACCTTTTGAAGCTCTATATGGTCGGAGGTGTCGTACTCCTTTGTCTTGGGACGATGTTGGAGAGAGAGTTTTGCTTGGGCCAGAGATGGTTGTGGATGTAGCGGAGAAGGTTCAGTTGATCAGAGATAGACTTCGAGTGGCGCAGGACAGACAGCGGCATTGGGCCGATAGCCATCAGAGACCTTTAGAGTTCGAGGTATAGTTTAGATTTCGTTTGTGCTTGTTCTTGTTTGTTATAGATTAAGTTCTTAAGATGGTGTTTTGTTCTAGGTGGGTGGTTTGGTGTTTCTGAGGATTTCTCCGACACGAGGCACAATTCGCTTCGGTGGAGGCGGAAAGCTTAGTCCGCGATTCATCGGACCTTTCACTATTCTAGATAGGGTCGGTGCAGTTGCTTATAGACTAGACTTGCCACCTGCATTGGAGGGAGTGTACAACGTATTTTATGTGTCACAGTTGAGACGATACGTGGCAGATCCTAGTCATGTATTGGATCACTCAGAGATAGAGGTGGGCCCTACTCTTAGCTATCCAGAGCAGCCAGTTAAGATTCTGGATCGGAGAGAGAAGGTGCTGAGGAACCAGACTATTCCTTTGGTACGCGTCGCATGGAGGCATCACTCTCCGGGGAAGTCTACCTGGGAGAGAGAGGATGACATGCGAGAGCGTTATCCATATTT
Source organism: Iris macrosiphon (assembly GCA_036927795.1). Lineage (NCBI taxonomy): Eukaryota > Viridiplantae > Streptophyta > Magnoliopsida > Asparagales > Iridaceae > Iris > Iris macrosiphon. The sequence continues at coordinate 138,585,295 of JAYESA010000010.1, read as the reverse complement.
GTTTGTACCTTGAGGTATGTTAATTCTCTAGCTATGTTCTGTTCATTGTTATGTTTTGTTCATTAGTTAGTTGTGATTCTTTAGTTCTGTTCTATGATTTTCTGGGGGTAGTTTTCATCTTTAAATTTCGAGGACGAAATTATTTTAAGGAGGGTAGACTTGTCACTGCCACAGGAAAAAGGGTATTTTAGTAATTTCCTATTTAAATAAATATTGTGCATGATAAATAATTTTTGTTGTATTATTTAATTGTTGTTGGATGTTATTTAATTATTTTAGACTTATTTTAGTGGACCCAACTAGTTTATTTTGGACCCATGGACCAACATGAATTAAATAGTTAGATTTGGCCCATTTAGAAAGCCCATAGTTAAGGAGATGGATTAAATTAATTAAGTGATTAGACTAGAAGCTTCCTTCCTTAATTATTTCTTCATGAGAGGCCCCAAGGGGTACATTGGATATTTTATAATTGCTTGGGGAAGGGGGCATGGCCGGCCTATATTAGAGGGGGGGAAATTTCTCTCTCCTCTCATTCTCATTTCCAATCTAGATCTAGAATTTTCCACTCCTAAATTCCCTCCATTCCCATACCAAATTCATACCAAATTCATCCAAAATTCTTCCCAATTCACTATTAGAAAGTTGAGAAGCAAGGATCTAGAAGGAGGAAGCAAGGATCTACAAAGAGGAGCAAGGATCTACAATTTGGAAGCAAGTTCATCTCAATTGGAGGTTTCATTGGGAATCCATCTCCCAATAGGTATTATTCATAAATATTATTTGTGACTTGTTTGTGTCCTTCGGGGTACATTTGGTTGTGTGTTGGACTCGTGTCACATGCGTATCCTAGATCTAGTGGGATACGGTGTGAAACTTTTCAATTTGGTGTGTTTATGTGTAGATCTAATTATTTATGCTTTAAATTCTTCATTTATAATTAGTAAATATATATAGATATTATATATTTATTTTAGTGTATTTATTATGGTATTTATTGTAGCATAGATCTATATATTTCTATGTGTTCTAATGTGGTGTATAAATATATGTATGTAGCTTTCTTGCATGCAATTATATATGTACTTATGTTAATAAAATAATTTATACATAAATATTTTATAAAATATATTTATGTGTTTAAATGTTTAATTATATTATTTATAATTATTATATAATTATTTGTATATTAATGAATATATTTTTATGTATGCTTCTAGCCATGAAAAATACATACATTAATATGTGCATGTGTTATATAACTATTGATATTTAATTATGTAAGTTTATATATATATATATATATATAAGTATATAGTTATTAAATTGTTTTATATATATATATGTATTTTGATTTATATATCTTATATATATATGTGCTTTTGTGAGGTATAATACTAGTAGTAATATATTATATTATTTGTATAAATATTGGTTTGTATATACTTTATATTAGAGTGTATATTATTTATACTTTGTGTGGGTACCAATTGGGATCAAGATCTTGATTCCTAATTGTGTATTTTTATTCTATATTATTTATATAGATGTCTTAAGAGGTTGACCTTGGTTTGACCATATTTGACTTTAGTTGACTTTAGAGTTGACCATAGTTGACTTTTAACTTAGAATTGATTTATTGACCTAGAAGTTGACTAGTTTGACTTGTTCTCTTTTCGGGACCCTGTATTAATGTGGTATTCCATATCTAGGTTTTCGAGGCACCGAGTCAGACATCTGTGAGACTATTCATTGGACTTCAGGCGAGTACATTCTCTGATAGTTTCTTATTTATGATATCCTCTATGTTCGTTGTATCTAGTGTAGATTTACATATTTCTCTTGACACTATGGTTACACGGATTGGTATATCCAGATCTCGTCATGAGATGTTATTCCTTGGTATATGGTGTATATGGTGCAAGTATTGTTTTATTGGTTATCTTGTACATGTACAGACACCGATTTTTGGGAGGAGTCGCTCTCTTCTTGGGGAATCTAGTGCCATAGCATACCGTGGTTGGATCTATTATACCAGTCGGGGGTGGGGAGTATTAGTATAGATATGTGATCAAATCCCTATTGAATAAAGTATTGGTAAGCGAATAGTGTTGATCATGCACCGCACGTATGATTAGCCAGGCCGCATTGTATCTTGCCCAAGCCGATCACATGTTAAGCTAGTACTCACACACTTAGTCATTAGTATTATTGTTTTATTGGCATATTGTTCATTATTGTATTTCTTTCCAGTATTTTCTTATTGTATATATATCTCTTGTATCTATTTCGTGCATCTTGTTTATCCACAGCTATTTACTGTTACATAGTTTTTATCATTAATTAGAACTGCTGTTAGAGATGTACTCTGCTCCTTTCCTGACTGGATATATTTTTCCAGATGACACTGAGGAGTACCCTACCTATTATGGACCCCAGGATATTGTGGGTTTAGATTCTGAGACCCTGGCTCAAGAGGGACTTATCCCAACTGAGACAGTTGACCCTGGAGTTGTAGCTTTGTAGTATGGTAGTATTTTTTTGTACTGGATTTGTCTCCAGCTTATTTGGTTACTCTTCAGACTCATTGATGTATTATTTTAAACTCATGAGTTGTATTGTGACTATTCTATTCTTTATCTGATTCGTGCTCATTCTATCTTAGTTCTGTGATTGAGTATTCTATCATGATTGGTGGTTTATTACTTTAGATAGACTTTCTAGACAGCGTTCTATCGCCGATTCTGCGGCGTAGGCTGGGCGTTGTTTTCGACTAGTATCCTTACATCGGGTACGGGTCGTGACATTTCGTGAACGGATACATGAATCAGGTTGAACAACTTGAAGTTATAAATAAAGGTTTATAATTGAATCTTGGCTTGGTGGTCTAGACTTGGAATGGATAGGGATTATATCAAAACATGTTTGGAGAGATAGACTTTGCAAAATACTAGGCTTGTCCTGCATCTTGAATATTATGGATTTCACTGAACGGACTCGTCCCCCGTACAAAACGAACGTATTATTGAGAGTAGGAAAATCTGTGCTCGATGTTTAAAAATCTGAGTAAAACAATCTTGGATAGAACACCCGTGCAAATAAATAATGGTTTGACCCTAGGAATTGGGGCGAGCATCGTATGACAAATTTTCATGATGAATCGCATGCTTAAACTTGTACCTATAACCTTGTGAGCTAACCTAGCAATTAGGCATACGACCCTGTTCCGAGTGAATGAACCTGTGTTACCGACTTTACCATATTGCTTGAATAAAGCTTCACAACTGGGGCAGCAAGACTTAGGGTTAGACTGGGAACGATAACGTGTACTATGTTTGACCTGAACGGATGAACGCTAGTCGATAAACCGAAAAGATCGTGCTTAGCAGCAGTACAAATACTTGATTGAGTTGGAAAGGAAATTATATGGAAATTGAATTGACCCTATTAGAAGTTAAACGAGAACCCTTGAGATTTTTGCAAGTAGCTTGTCCGATTTTACTATGTCTAAGCTTGGTTGAATGCATATGTTTGAGGGACGCCTTGAACGTGTGCATGATCCAAGACCCAATAAGACGTAAAACTCGAGTACTAAGACTTCGTTATCGCTAAGTTGGTTGACATGCATGTGCTTGAAGTGCTTCGAATATGTGCATGATCCAGACTAACGATATGTTAATCTCTTATGCTAGTGCAAGTGAATATCCACCTGAATAAGGATAACGACTTGTATAAGTTTGCCTAAGCCCTAGATCGTTAATCAAGATCGATTAAAATGTACTCCGCGTTAAGAAATATGTCCAGCGCTAAGGCGCAAATAAGACTGACTCGGCATACACGAAATACGACATAAGAATCGAGTAGGAGATTGTATTCAAAAAAATTGGATCTAGTGGTATCGTTTGCTATGTTTGGCATAGATTCGATAATGCGATAGAACGGCCTACGCTCAGTAAGTCTCGAGGATGAGACTTTTTCTGAGTGGTGTATGATGTAATACCCCGTTCCGCGCAAGCAGACTGCTGATTCAAACGACAAAAGTGCAATGTCCCGACCCGCTTTGCTCAGGCAAGAATACTCGTTTGAGGCAAAGGATATCCAGACTTGTCCCTATGGGAGTTTGGATTAGGCTTTCAGAGGCTCGCTAGGAGTATCCCTCGACCGAGGTGAATTATCGCTAAGATGGGTGGCTACGATGAACTTGTCTTTGCTTAGCCAACACATATAAAATATGGAACGATACATGCTAGTCGCTAGGTGAATCACCCCCTATATGCTAATAAGAATACAATACACCTAGCTAATAGAATATTCCTAATTCGTATTGCTTGTGCTAGAACATGGAAATAAAATATTGCTTATATACAGACCCTCACATGCTACCTTTGTCTTGTGCAACTAAGATATTGCTTTGTCTCGAGTAGAACGATATGTATATATATGCTCTTTGTAGTACACTGTTCACATGTTTATACTGTACGACTCTAGATCATGTCATTCGGTAAGTCCCTTTGCGGTTTCACTCCTCGGCTTACCTTCGGGCCCGAGCCAACGTGAATGTTTAAGTTTCAATGGAAATGCATGCTTGCCTGCTTATATGTTAACTTGTAATGTTGCCTCAACTCAATGCTTGCCACCATGAGATTATGCCATAATAAATAACACAATCGCGTATCGTGCATGCATCGAGTCAAGCCAGGAGACAATCAAATAGTCCTTCTGTGCAAATTAAACCTGCGAGTATCCGGGACCGTTAGGTCACCAAGGCAATCCCCGAACCAAGGGGCATGCATCAAGGCAAGTTATACACTAGACGAGAATCATGTCAATTAAGGCAAGCAATACAGCTCATGGAGCAATATCGTTCAGAACACGAATCAAGATTCAACCACATCGTGTATCTCTTGTATCTCGTACATCTCGTGAATCTAGATTAACCCAAGACTTGCATGATCACGGACAACTTATGCACGAGGTACCTCATTCCTCGAAAGATCAGTGGGGCACCGCCATCGTACCGGCCTAGGAGGAATGCATGGTATATTACTAATTCCAAAGAAGGGTCCAGTATGCTATCCCGGCTTTGGGGGAAGCAATACACGGTATTCGACCTTGGTAACGCATATTACCTTTGACTCTCCGTCTACCTAATAGTCACCTGTTCTGGCGGGATGGCGTGCAACAGCTCCCCTGTATCGCCTGTTGCCCTAAATTGCTTGTCTTTTATAAAGCGTTGTGCCCCATTCCGCAATCGACTATCAAATGCCTGGTCCTTTATGGCTATGCCAGTGACCCCATGTTCATATAGATAAGTCATCCTCGCTTAGCGGCAATTTGCGTCCGAGTTATTGCATTGAGTCGTGAACATCTGAATACCTGAATGATTATGGTATAACAACACTTGTACATAAAGAGCACTTGAACATCTTATGCAACACACCTGAGAAATGCTTGTAATTCGTACACCCGAATCGTAGTCTCGTACACAACACTGTGTTGCATATGCTATTGCCCCTAAATATTTATACATGCTTGTGCTTGAATTAACTTGATTTGCCTTGGACAGGAAAGGACAAATGGTAAGTTGGTAAGTCTCACCGTGTTTTCTCTTATGTCGTACGGTGCGCTGGTACACGAGTTAGGCTATTCAAACCTTGCCATGAAACTGATCCTAAGGCAACTAGAAAGGCAACATAATAGTGGGTGCACGGAATCTATATTATGTGTTTGGATTTGTCTAGCGGGCGAGTAGCCTCCCCACCAGTGCATTCATGTACTGATAACTGATAATCTACTAGGTTGCTTGCAGGGTGCGGGAGAACCTCGTTCGGTGCAGATGCCTCCTTCGTGCGTGCTAAGGCATGGAGTTAATCCGAAACCTTGGAGCATTGCGTCCAAAACTGAAGCACATATAGAAGATATAATATTAGAACATCGCCTGTACATCATTCCACAAATGTAGCCATTTGGCACGCTTTTACTGTTTCGGAGAGAAAGATGCTTGAGCGACTTGTAATCTCGGTTGTACGACACCGGTTGCATTATTCAAATTAATAAAGAGTTGCTTTACTTTAACCTATGTTATTTAATGCTTCCGCTATGCGTTTATAATTTTGCTGCACTCGGACAATCTGTGCGACTATGTAGCTTAGACCTCTTACCGTTAGCCAATGAACTATGGCCTTGCACAGGCGCGACTCACGCTTGTGCGGCATCATGCCCAGATGGGCCGAAGTGATCATCCCGCGGGAGCGCTGGCGCGGTGATTCTCGCCGAACGGGGACGGTCGATTAGCCTGCGAGAGGTCGGAGCATGACATGCACCGCACCTGTATCACACTCATTCTATGATACGCTTGCGATACGGCTCCACTACACAACCAAACGCATCCCGAAGGACATAAGCAAGTCTAGACTACTAAATATGCATAATACGTATAATAATTAGATCAACTACGTGTCCGTGTCAAGTTGTGATATGCACAAGTCCCCGTGTCAGAGGAAACCCCCCAAAATTAACCTGTTTTATCAAATTGACGAGATACGGCCAACACTTACCCAATTGTGGACATGACACTAGTCACAAATAAGCAATCATATATTATATTGATCTATTTGACCAAATGATAAACACCACATGTGCCAATCTCAAAATTCTCCCAAAATTGGCACCAAAACACACACAACTTCTACCATAGGTCTCCTATGAACCTACAACCAATTACTATGGGTAGCCTATGCATATGGGTTTGTTTCTCATGGTTAAATATCATATTTAGAACCTAATAAAAGGAAGAAAACTGAAATGTACCTATTAGGAGATGGATTTCCAATGAGAAATCCCCAAAATTGAAAAGTAGCTCCTCCTTGTAGATCTTGGCCTTCTCCTTCTTGGTCCTTGCTTCCTTCTTGTAGATCCTTGTTGTAGTAGACCCCAATGAAGAATAGGAAAAAAAAATTAGAAAAATATTTGGTGAGGAATGGTGAGAGAATGAAGAAATTTGGAAAGGGGGAAAATATAGATCTATTGCAAATGAAAAATGAAATGAGAGAGATACTCTCTCTCCTCCTCTAATGGCTGGCCATATACCCCTCTCCATGAATATAAAATGTCCTATTTACCCCTTGGGGCCTCTCGTGAAGAAATAATTAAGGAGGGAAGGTCTAGTCTAATTGTTTTACTAATTAATTTATCCTCCTAATGAAGAGGCTTAATCTTGGGCTCAATCTAAACTAAAATAAAAGTTGGGTCCATGGGTCTAAACTAACTGGTTGGTCCACTACACAAGTCCAAAATAAGTCTAACACTAACAATAAATAAATAATAAAATAAATAAATAATTACACATGCACATATTTAATATAATAAATCCTAAAATAAAATACCCATGTCAAAATACCAAACTACCCTTAATTAAAAAAGTGAGGGTGACACAGAAGCCCGTAGACGCAGAGGCAGCCGTCGTTCTTTTTCGTGGTTCAAGCCCTAGCGGCTTTCAGATCGTATCCTATCTTGCCCTATTTGAGAACTATACCGGTGAAATAGTATTTTGTCGGTATCGAGTTCTGGCTCCAGTTCCTTTTGGACGGAGGATTGGGGACTTTTTACTCTGCCAAAGATGATGAGTTTGTCTCCCCTCTTCCTTGCTAGAACTATTAAGTATGAGTTTTGATCGAAGAGAATTCGATGTACTACATAGGTGGTAGTCACCTGTGTATGCAGGTCCAAGCTTAGACCGTGCTTCCTGGAATATAATATGTTGAGATGTGCAACATTCGAGTAGTTCAAAGATATCCCTATATTGATAAAATAAGGGATCTCATCCTCAGGAATTATATCATCGAGAGAAGGGATGTTAGCATGAGAGGCTATGTACTCCTCCAGTTTATCCTTCCGGAGATCTACCCCTAGTGCGGGCAAAGGCTTTGGAGGTCTCAAGCTCAGCTTTACGACTAGAAGTTCGAAAGTCATAGTAGGTACTGGATCTTCCTTCAACGGTCGACTCATTCTATGAAGGAGAATGACCAGAGGATCAAGTGCTTTCCTGGTCAGTTTGACCCTGAGGGGAGGGGTTGTTTTGGGAGTGCTTGCTTTGAGATAGACTCTCAAGGGCTCATTTGATATGGTCCCAGTCTCTGCCTTACCGTCAGCTTTATAATCACTTCATCCTGGCGGACTTGCTTATAGAGGATCGAGTCAGAGTAATAGGTCTCAACCCCTTTAAATGGATCAACATTGGCAAATTATGTCTTGACTATGCCGTGATCGTCCACGTACTTAAAGCACTGGTGCAAGGTTAATGGCACGATCATATACTGATGTATCCATGGACGTCCCAACAGGACATTGTAGGATACGTATACGTCTATAACGTAGAAGGTGACCTCTATTTTCAAGTCGTAAATCTGACACTTCAAGCAAATCTTGCCCAGATGGTAGTTCCTTCCTGCGTTGAAGCCACTGATGGCAGTATTGATTGCTGCCAGGCGATACATCGGGATATCTAGAGTCTGAAGCAGACTTCTCGGGATGATGCTGATTGACGAACCAGGGTCGATGTGTATTCGGTGCACCTTGATAGCATTGATGTAACATGTATAATACAGAGGACGATCGTGCCGATTATTCTTCAGCAATATATCATATTACGAGAACGTGATGTTGGGTATCGCCTCTATCACATTATTACAGTGGAGGCATACGACAGGATCCTCTGCTGGCTACTTGACCTACGCCAGGTAGGTATCAACATTCTGAAATGCCTCACTTAGAGCACCCGAGTATCTTTGGATAGTCGGAGAAGCTCGAATAGTGACAACTTTGCTGGAGTATTGGCCAGTTATGCCAAGATGTCAAAGTTGTAGGGCTTCTCCATTCCCTGAGCGGTATTTTTGCATAACGATTTGTCGAAGCGAGTTTCTTTCTGCTTGAACTTGTCCGCTGCTGGAGGCTGTGATGGACCCAGATCGTATACGACGATTGGAAGCGCACCATCTTTAGGGATATCGTACTCTCATTGGTATGCCAGACCTGGCCTTATTATTCCTACTATAGCTTCTTCAGAAGGGATAGAAATTGTGTAGCAGAATTTGGACTTCTTGCCCTTAGACTTGGTGGCAGAAGGTGTTGTCTGCTGCATCAAGTCTGGAGCAAGATCTAGATGGACCCACATGACCTCCCTACATGATATGGTGAGAGGTATCAACCCAGCTATTTGGTCACGAATGACAACCTTCATTATTTTCTAGGGGATCGGGATTACTCCTTCTTGGTCTTTCGTCGCCGGGAAGTTGAGAGATACCATATTCACGACAACTATTTTGTCATTGAAGTTTAAAGTGAGGGCCTTGGTGTCGAGTAGACACTGGATGTACCACTTCATTATGTAGCAATCCCGCTTCGAATGATAGATATAACGATGGTAGCAATAGTACTTCAAACTGTTTACTTCGACTACCTCAACAGGGCACTTGACATCGGAGAGCCAAAGCTTGTTTTCTTTCATTAGCACATCAAAGATTTCCATGACATCATCATCTTCGAAGGAATAAGTTTCCTTCAGTTTTGGAGCCTTTGCTGGCTTTTGCTTGAGCTTCTTGGCTATATTGGTGACCAGAGCTTGCTTTTCCTTGCTATCCCGAGTGCTGTTACCATTGTTGTTGTTGCTATTGTAAGGTTATTTTCTCCTATCATTAGCGATGGAGATATTTATCCCCAGGATACGGACATCCATCACCTTCTTCTCAGCACCAACAACATTTATGATGAATGTCATCTAGTCTTTAAACTGAGAGTCGTCCATCCAGAGCCTGACTATGGGAAGGAGATTCCTCTAGTAGGTGTCCATTAGCGTGGACTCAGGGTTACCGGAGGGTAACTTTAGTACTGCTTACCTGTACCGCTCGATCTATTCCCGTATAAAATCTTTCTCCCTTTGTGTGATATTCCATTAAAGAAGACATCGTTATGTCATTTCCCCCGTCATAGAACCTAGCAAGAAAAAGGCCTTTGAGCTCGTCGAATAAAGAAATATAGTTGTCCTGGAGGCTGCAGAACCAATTGAAGGCTATTCCAAACAATGCCCCAACAAAGAGCTTGGTTAAGAGGGCATCGTTGCGGGGTAGATTCCTCGTTTTTGTCTCAAAGTAACTCATGAATTGACAGGGCGATGTCTTCCCATCAAACGGAGTCAAGTTGAAGGGCTTATAGATGGGCATATACGATACATCTCTCCATTCCAGGGGATACAGTTATCGAATCCCGAGCTCACGTAATGAGTCCCGATTGCCCATTGAGCCTAGGCGAGTCCATAGTTCTCGTACCTCCAATATTGCTTCCCAGGCTTCATCGACTACGGAAGGGATAAATAATCCAGGTAGGGGATAGTTACCTCCAGCAGGTGAAGCGGTTGCATTGGAATCCCTGATGGTCCCGGGTTCCACGCTTGCTTAACCAGAGGCTCTCGCTGGTTGTGGGGCCATATTTTTCTTGATTTTCAATATTGTATGGGTCAAGGTTTGCATTGACGCATGCATGGTTTGCATCATGGCCTCGAGGGTTTCGAGGCACAGTTGATTGTTGGGGCCCTCGTGATCGTCTCCTGCCATATTTGTTGTTCTCACATGGGAAGAAATGGATAGGACGGTGGACGTCGCACTTTTTGCCTCATAATCTTGCCGTGAATAGTCATCCGAGAAAGTTGGTAGTGCCGTATCCTCTAAGGACTCGGAGGGAACACTACCCCCAGCGTAGGAAGATGCATCCTCTTAACGAGGGTGGCTACCCTCAGGGATCTCGTCATCTGTCCCTTGGGAATTATGGTATTCTTGGAACGCCGAATTGTCATAAAGGTCCGGGGGATTATAACCTCTAGCTTGCGTAGCCCTCTGAGGTGCCGAGGAAGAACTACCACCAGTGGTTGGCAGCTTTTTTTTTGAGCGGGTGCCCAGGAAAATACCTTTCTCGGGTTCCACAGCCTGTCCTCCTTCGACCCGTCTTCTTGATTCGCTGGCCGAGAGCGACGGGTTGGAGGTGCTGGACTTCCGACCTTCCCTCATAGAGAGGGCCTTCTGAGTATAATAGCACGAGGCCAAGGACAACTCCTTTTTCTCTGGTGCTTGCACCTGTTCTCCAGTTTGCAGCCGGGTTGGTGCCTTTAGTTGCAACTACTGGAATGCCGACTACTTTTTTATGGGTACTATTGCTTTGCTACAGCAGCAGTTGATGACAATATTGGCACAATTATGCCCTTGTGAGGATACTCCATATGTCGTAGTTGTTTCCCATATTTTGAGCTTTTGATTGATCATATTGCATAAGTCGAGCGAGGGCTGATTCACCTTTGCATCCTCCTTTTGAGCTCGGGTAGACCGAGCACACGGGTGCGCAGGTATTGATTTTGCTTCCTGGCCTAGGGTTCGTACAATAACTTGCCCTAAGTTGCCAACGAAAGACTCTTTAGACCGACCCTGTCCAATTGCCACTGCGGGGTGGACGTACGGGCCGATTTTGTATGACTTTTTGTCAGGGGCACGCATAGTAAGCGACGCCTGTTGATGGTCGATCGAATGAGCAATTGCTTGGGCTTAGAGAGCTTGCATTGCCCTAGACTTCTTCGTCCTAGCATGCGCCGATGCGTAGTATGAAGAGTCCAAGTTCACATCTTCGCTCTTCTCAGTATGCCGCATGGAGTTAGTGCTGCATGAGATTCGGTCGAAGATAGAACTTTTGTGGTTGATTTGGCCCCACACGGCCATCTGCTTGTGGCTATTGAGCGGTGTCGCATAGTCCTCCTTATACGACTTTTGACATGGCCGCATGGAACGTGTCTTAGCGCTCGAACTCTTGCATCGTTATATTTTCTTCTGTCAGAGTTCAAGTGCTGAGCACTTTCTTTGTCTGTGTGCGGTCCCTGCGGCAGAGAGAGAGAGACGGGAAGAGCATGCTTCGTAGTTGGGTGAGACACAACAACCTTTATAACCCATGTCCTGTGGGTATTCAGGTGCTGAGCACTCTTCTTATTAGAAGAGGCTGCCGCATGAGAGGTGGACCCATAATGTGCGGTCCCTGCGGCATAGAGAGAGAGTTGGAGAGATCATGCTCCGCAGTTGGGTGAGGTACAACGGCCTTTGTAACCCATATCCTGCGGGTCTTCAGGTGCTAAGCACTCTTCTTGTTAGAATAGGCTGTCACATGAGAGGTAGACGCATAACGTGCGGTCTCCGCGACAGAGAGAGAGAGATGGGAAGACATAGCGTCCTTTGTAACCAATATCCTGTTGGTCTTATTAGGCTTTGCAATCCTTAGAGAAGCGCCGCCCTCAGAGAGCATTTTCTCAAAGGCTTGCTGGTCGAAGCGTACAACAAGCATCCTCTAGGTCGAACCCAGCTTCGATGAGTCAGACTGCATCACGACCTTCTCATCAGAGGAGAAGAAAGTCCCCAGAAGAGTCACCACCTTGTTCGCCATTACAGTAGGTTTAAAAAACCTTTATTTAATAACAACCAAAAAGAGTACAAAAAAATCCTAGACAGACAATCTAAGTATAATATTTTTTATCTGGGTAGTGTGACGATGGAGATCGAGTACTGCAACGACTCTTTTATTTCATTGACGGTCCGACGAGTGAATGGGGGATGCTCTCTTCTCTCTTCTCTCTTATGAGATTATGTGCAGGTATGTAGCTCACCTGGAGGGGTATGGTCACTCTGAAGCAGAAAAATCCAGCCTTTAGGATATCCAAGTTACCTCTATTTATAGCCATCATGTTGATGGGCTATAAGTGCCATAGTGCTTATGTTTGGTGGATATAGGGGGCTCCTTCAACAGAATATAGTTGCAACTGAGTATGGGTTGAGTCCAGGATAAGCTGCCACGTAGACATTTTGTCAAGATTTTCTGTTGTTGAAGATCCTGGCGATTCTCGTCTTCTATTTGCGTGACTTGGTCAGCTTGACACGTGGCCCACAGAATCACAAAAAAAAGATTTTGTCAAAGGGAACCTTGCCACATTAAACGCATGGAGTCTGAGACGCATGAGACGCATGGGGCCAGAGACACATGGGACGCTTGGAGTCTAAAACGTATGGGGCCAGAGATGCATGAAACATATGGAGTCTTGAACGCATTAGGCCAGAGATGCATGGAACGCATAGAGTCTGGAATACATAAGTCCAGAGTCGCATGGAGCGCAAGGAGTTTGGAACACATAGGGACAGAGTCACATAGAGCTCATGGAGTCTGGGACAATTGAGGCCTCATACACATGGCGTTGTACGCTTGCTAGAAGTCATTATTAGTCTAATGAAAGATTATTGTCTCTTAGTGTGATCACATCTTTTGAGGTATCCAGAAAAGCCATTTTGTCAGGATTCTGTGTCTAACAAAATCTTGGTGTCAGGCCTTTATACGGCCAATATTTGGGGAGCATGGTTGCTGCTTTTTTTGGCTACATGGTCATCCTTTGGCCTGATTTCTTCTGAGTCAACTTTGGGGTACATGTTTGTTGAGCGCATGGATCAAGATTTTCTATGCTTCTACAAGTCCCCCTTCAAAGTTTTTAAACTGATAAGTTTAAGATACTTTAATTAAGAAGCATGGAGGAGATGACTTTGGGCTGCATGGATGGCGGGCCGCTTGGACGAGTCTTTGCAAGGTTATCCAATCTCTATTTAATGCAGGATTTGGCTGAACCCTCGAGTGGATCTTCTTAGGATTTTTTACCATCTCTCATTAAGGATCCTAAAGTGATAATTCCTCAAAGGATAAGGTTGAGTGGAAAATCCAAGCATTGCCGTCACAATTAATGCTGACAGCGTAGCACAATAATTAAGGAGTCGCCATCATCTCCTTTGCCCTATAAATAAGGGTTTTAGCCAACGAGAGAGAACTTTTTCTCTGCTCGAGTTTCTCTTTAGTCTTCAACCTTTCCTCTATCTCTGACTCTCTTCTCAATCGCCATGGCCCCCAAAGCTTCGTCATCTTCATCAAAGGCCAAGAAAGCTGACGACAAGGGAAAGTGCCCCGCGTCCTCGTCTAAGGCCAAGGATGAGGCCCCTACTTTCCACCCAGACGTTCAAGTACCCATCCAAGGTAAGGAGGAAAAGAGGTTTGGACACGGGGGTACTTTGTACACAGTCCGTCTCATGGATTAGAAAATATACGAACTTTCCATAAGACCACGCCGCATATTTTATGTGCGGGTCTTACTTTGGCCGCATGCTCCGGTCTTGACTTGGGCGCATGGATGGCCTCACATGCGTCTCACTCGGCCGTATGGAGGTCCTGACATGACTTGGTCATATGCGTGCATGGATGTCCTATCATGCGCTTGACATGACTTGGCCACATATAAGGTATCATATGCGTTTGACATGACTTAGCCACACGTACGCCTTTATATGCCTAAGTTGCCTCTCGGTGCATATGCTATCTTGATGGCTCTAACTGTCTTACGATCTTTACAGTGACTTTACCCGTGGCTCCATCGGGGGAGGTACTTATTAGGTGTGCTTAGGCTGTATTGGGCGTAAGATTTGACCATATAGTGGAACATGTCCAGGTCCAGATAAACAAGGGTCAATCCGAGGTGAGGCTGAAGTTGATAGCATACCAGTATTTGATTTACTTGCTCAACCAACTAAACTCTGGGACGATTACGGATAACAAGAATATTTCTCATTTAAAGCCCATCTTCAAATTCAGGGATGCTCTTACTATCTCGGACCCCAAGGTGGTGAAGATAAAAAAGAACTAGGACTTCTCCTCTGGCGGGATGAAGATACACATACCTACGATGGAGCACCATTTGTCCTTGTCGGCTTTCAATATGGTATCTCTTACGAGGAGGGGTTTTACATTATTATTTATTTTTATTATTATTTATTTATTAATTAGGAAATTATATTTTTATATTTTTGAGGGATTTTATATCCTATCCAACTTATAAAAAATTTGTCATCGAAATTAAAAATAAACCACGATCAATGAATAGAATAAGGGAATATGGTAGAAAATGGTCAAGTACAAAATCTTATACCTCAAATTCGGAAGGGAAAGACGTAAATCATGCATAAAATTATAAGGGTCAGTAGGGTCTATTTTAGATGAGGTATTATAACATGAATAGTTTCCATCACATGAAGAACTAGCATATAGAATCGATGTTGAGGGACAACACAAAAAGGAAATAAGTAACACGATATGAAGAGATTGATCAGATGGAGGATGAACTGTCACTTCTTGGATACATGAACGATCTTGAGCTCTCTATAACCTATGGTCTAAAAGGGTATCTTTCTATTCTATAAATTTTCCTTAGTTACTATTGCCTACATTTTTACTCATCAAAGTCGTCAAATTTTAAATTCTCAAAATTCTTATCTAAGTCAACTCAATCGTAATCTTCTCAAAATTAAAATAACAAAATTAAAATTAAATCCATCATAAACTTCATAAAATTAAAATATTAATATTTAAATTTAAATTCAATAGATCATAATCTCTTCTCAAATTTTAAATAATCAAAATTTAAACTTAAGTCAAATATATTATAACTTCCTCAAAGTTTAAATAACCAAAATTAAATTCCAAATCAAGATCCAAGCCATCATAATCTCCTCTAAAATTTAATAACCAAAATCTATTCAATCAAATCTTACTCTAAATTTTAAATTTTTAGAACTTTGTACTCTTCAAATTTTAAATTTTATTTTCATCCTCAAAGTTTAAATTAATGATTCAATCCTCAAAATTCAACATTTAATAAAATCCTCAAATTGTAAATATTTTAAATTCCATCTATCAACATTCAAAATTTTAAATTCAATCCTTAAGATATTTTTCCACAAAGTCAAATCATTATCCTCAAGTTTTTTTCTCACATTTTCTCAAATAATTTATTTTTACTCTTCTAAAAATTCTCAAAATAAAAAATCCAAGTCTCTCAATCTTATTTGATTGTCTTAGTAACCACCTTCTAATAGTTTTACCTTTCCAACTATGAATTTCATAATACAACTTTTACCCAACTTAGATCTACCAATCTTTCATAAACACATGACTATATCCTTAAGAAAAATTTCTCTCAATCATTCAATAATGCTCACCAGTCCTCGAAGATTTTAACATAAAATATATCACATAATATACCTTTAATCATAAAAGATAACCACCTAATAATGCGATTGGCCTATGGGGTTTATACCTAGTACTACCCATGTGTCAAACTTCTATCAAGCACGAGCGTTCGTATTTTTGATATAGAAAAAAATGAAAAACAATAATACAGAGTTTAAGAAAGATATGATTGAATACATACGAGGTTCAAGGGAGACAATATGATTCAAAATAGAGTTATCAAGGCAGTTGTGGATTAGGATCCTATATGGTCTGTTCCTAATCACAGGCTCATATCCGTAGAGTTACGTAACCGATACGATATGCTCTGACCTGCCTGGGCAACCACAAAAACTATGTCATGCCCCAATCCCAAAATTCGTAGGACCAGAGTATGTGGCAATGGCTAGCTACTTATCAAGAGGACACCAGCCCAACTCGAATATGTATACGTTGTTTATACTATGGTATCATATCTAATATTTTATGTAAAAGTATATCTCAATCCACATAAAGTACAAATATCTCAAGAATGCACAATATGTCATACAGTCGGCCGCCATGTAATACACATTTCTGAACAAGCTTGATAATAAAAATAAAGCTTGCAAAACTAGGCTATACAACAGAATAAGTTAATAAGAACAAAATATATATAGCTACGAATGATATGATACAAGTACATAATCATGATACCTGGATACCGAGAAAATAGACATTAACAACTCTGAATGAACTCAATGACAACCAATGCTGCTAATCTGGAAAAGAACCAGATCCTTAGATGGACGTAATAAGATACATAAAAATATGCCTAGCTACTAGTATAATCATGTAAGAAAGAGAAGCAGGAAATATAAGGTGTGTTACCACTTGCCAGTCTAAGTGTACATGTAATCGAGGGCAATTTCCACACTTGGGCTGAGCGACTCTAGTACAAGCGTTGCGCTCAACAGAGACACTAGCAAACACTCTCCAGGTAGTGCTCATCCAGAGTCACTAGCAAGCAAAAGTACACGGGTGGCGCTAGTATTGAGGCACTAGTGACACAGACACTGATATAGACACAAATATACCCCAAGCACAGTGACTGTCCTCCCCACCCAATGCATCTATGGAAATCTGTTCTATGCCAAATATAATCATAGGAGTACCAAATATCAACAAGACAAGTGACACATCAGGAATCATAATGATGACAATTCAGCACAGGAATATTAAGCTAATATGCATGTAAATCTTGTATCAAAATCAATGACCTCAGAGAAAGTAAATATACTGCTAACAAACGATATGGAAATAAAATAGCGAACCAGAATAATGGAAAATTCATAAGAAAGGAATATAAGCATGAAGTACTGTAACTGGTGGCAAGGCTGGAAATGATTTGATGTAGTAATGACGTCCAAATGACAACCACAAGGAACTAGAAGATACAGACTCTAAACTAATATGGACTATAAACTAACATCTTCGGATGCTGTAATAGACATTACCAATATTTCTGGTATAAGAAAGATAGTCAGAATATATTATCCATTCGTCCAATTTGGACAAAGGGGCTAAAACAGTAATTTTGGGTTAAAACGGGGTCCACATAAGGTCCACTTTGCACCAAAAAGCATGCCAAAGCTAAAGATCTCTAAATTGGACATATTATAGGTCAAACAAATTCTAAATGGTGATACGAACTCAACTGTATGTCTAATTTTGTATCCCGGTGATCCGATCACAAAATCGATCGTCAAGTCGAATCGTGGGGCCCACAAAATGGTGATTCGTCGACTGTCTCAGAATCAGATAAAATTCGGGTCACAGAACAAGTCTTACATTGCGAGTCCAGCGTTTAAAATTTTATTGCGATCCAATGAGCGACCACAAACTAATTGGATAATTTAGAAAGAGGTTGATATGGGGACTTTCGACGGATACGGGTCAAATTCGTCACGCACGCGCAACCAATTCAAATTCCACCGAAGCCCACATGTCAAGGAATACCATATTCATCTTTCGGTGTAATTGGTACATTATGAGGCAATCTGGTTTGTCGGAACCAACTCTGTATCAAGATTTTTCATTATTTCCAAATATTATTTTTCGTGATTTTCTACGTAGATTTTACTGTAGAATTAATGTTCCAAAAATTATAAGTAATATATGAATACGGAGATGGTTAGGTTATCTGCAGGCATGTTCAAGTAGATTTAAAAAATCCTCAATATCCTAGCAGGAATCATCGCATCAATTTGGGATTTTCAACACGAAAACTGTCAATAAAGTTAATGTGTTTCAGTCAGTTTTTTGGGTTTTGCACCTAGATTTTTACCGATTAAAACATCATATTAATTCTAGAAAACAAAAGTTTCCAAGAGAGGGTTAAGTAAGCTATCCAGAAAACTTTATGGATCAAAAATGTTCGAGTAAAATAAAAGATACAGGACGATGAACAGGGATACTTGGCTGTTTTGTGCGTCTGAACGAAAAGCACTACTCGGGGTTGTCGTGCTCACTCCGACGAATTTCTATCATGTGTAGGTGATTTTATAGGTGCGAGGGATGTCGAGGAAACTTCAGAAATTTTTGGTTTCATGTTTGGTGGTGTATATCGCTGTGGGGAGGAGACATAGTATTTTGGGTTCTGCTTTTATACCTAGGGTTTTGGCTGATTTCTACTTGGATTCGCACCCGGTTTTAGGTTAGGATTTGGGATGGGTTAGGTTTTATTTGGAAGAGGGTTTGACTAGGTTTCCAAAAAAAATTGTTTCGTCGAATTTGGTCTAGATTCGACTTGGTTTTGAGGGACTCAAACTTGGGTATTGGGGTTTGGTTTTCCGCCAATCATCAAAGAAAATGGGGCCGGTCCAGTCGAGTATGTAGGGGGTTTTGGGACTCGCGAGATTGACTAGAGAGATTTTAAAATCTCACAAGAAATTAAGTTTTTTCTTTCCTTTTCCTTTTATTTTATTTTCCTTTTCTTTTCTAATCCTAATTCTTTTCTAATCCTAATTCTTTTCTAATTCTAATTCCTCCCTCCTCCTCACATAAAATTGTTGTGATCGTTTTTTTTGACATTATTATTATTATTATTATTATTATTATTATTATTATTATTATTATTATTATTATTATCCTCTTAAACTTTAATAATTCATATAAAATTGTTTTAATCCCAAAAAATCCAAAAAATAGAATAATAATTCTTTTATTTTCCTATCACTAAATTTCTATTATTATTTATTTATTAATTAGAAAATTATATTTTATATTTTATATTTTTGAGGGATTTTACATAGACTACCGTACCACTCTCCAGGCCCAGGCTATATCCAACATATTGGCGGATATTCAGTTTGGTTTCGCTCAGCACCCAGTCAGACCTTTTCTGAGTGCTAGTGGTCCTTCTCGAGCTGGATGTCGCATTGACGATCCCTTCATTCAATGATAATTTGATCCAGCTGTAGCCTACTATGATCCCAACTGCTTAGCAGAGACTAGTGACGATCAATAGTTGCTGCGAACCTTCTAATACTTGGTCTTTATGAGATGTATCTCGATGATGTTCTACTTTAGTTTACTATGTTTTAGTTTGGTTTTTATTATGTTTGGCTATGTTATGCACTATGTTTTCATTATTCTAGTTGTGACGAACTAAGTTTTTGGTTATCTAGTTGTGATTTGGTTCTACTTGATACAGTAATATCTATTGCTTATTTATCTTTTGGACTGTTATATTCCATATTATATTTTTCTACTTCACTTTTGTGTTTCATTGTCTATGTTGTTTCACCATTTATGGGGGAGCTATCCATTTTGATTAAGTAACATGGGAGAGTCATACTGATACTTCAAGTACTTTTTAACAATATGAGATGATACTTCAAAAAAAAAAAATTACGCTCTCATTACAGGGGAGCTATCTCTATATGGAGTTATCGGTACCACTTCATATTGTCATATCAGTCGCGGTTTATCAATTATCAAAATATGAGAGATTGTTGGCCCATTTGGTTATGGTCAACCTGATTTTGATAATTAACTAAACTACGATTCGATATACTGTAATATGGTACAACTGAAGACTGCTACTACATTATTGCGACAACGTCAAAGCTACTACTTCACAAAAAGAATGTTACCATTGTGTCTGGTTATTTTTATATTTTATTCTATATTTTATACTTTATTTTGAGTCTAGGACTTGTGTAAATTGGATCACACTTTGGCAACTAGATTTATCCCTAATACATAGTCCACTCAAAATGAGCCTACCTAAACCAGATCTAACCCTATATTTCGAGTCAAAACTAAAACCCTAGCTCACACCTAGTCAAGACAAGCCTCAAACCAACCAGGATCATTTTGGAATTAAAGTGACAGAACTCGGACTGATTTTTTCCTGAACTCTGCCTGAACTCGGTCAGGTCAAACCAGAAACCCTAGTCAGATTCCTATTTCGGATAACCAGGCTCTAACATTTGAATTTATGAACGTTTGAGGACCGAACTATACCCAAACTCGATCTTAGAAAACCTTATAAATAGAGATGATTTTCCACTATTTTAACTCACTCAATCATTAATTTATCTCTTACTTTCAAACCTATTTTATTCTAGAGCTTTAAACCTTTCTATTCCAAAGATAAACTCCCAGCCTTCTAGTACCAAGTGCAATCTCAGTTAGAAGTCTGTTTCAAGTTGTAACAAGCTTGGAAAGTCAAGTTTGCTAAAGTCTGAAGTTGGCGAGTCCTTCTGATCAACGCTCGTGTTTTAAGAAGTTGATATGCTCTTTGGATCAAAGCACATGGTTGTACGCTATTTCAGATAATAATGGATTAACTCAAAGCAAGAGTTCTCGGGACTGGATTAGTCCTCCGCGAGGGAAACCAGTATATATCGCGGTATTTGTGTTTGTGTTTGTGCACTCTGAACTTTTACTTTTCATACATATACTTTCTATATTGCTACTATAGTTTAGTTGTACTTAGCCTTAATATTTTATTGGATAAATTATTTTGATACACTTTATTCACCCCCTGTAGAGTTGTCATATCGATCCCTCATGGCTGACTAGCAAGATGTACAAAATCAGAATCATTTCCTTTCTAATGATCTATAAAACATGACCATAATTCTAATCCTATAAGGTATACTAATATGGAACAATACAGATGCAGTATACTCTGGTCAAAAAACAGGAAACAACCATAATATATATATATATATATATATATATATATATATATATATATATATATAGAGAGAGAGAGAGAGAGAGAGGAAGGATCCACATCCCCACCAATTGTGCATCCCCAAGCATCTACATATTTACAATCGTTGGATCTTGTTTAATTCATCTAATCTTAACCGTTGGTTTAAACCATTCAAACCAATGGTTAATATTATATGACTTAAACAAGCATCCAATGGTTGATAACATGGGGATGCTTGGGGATGCAAAAAATTGGGGATGCAGATCCCTCCTTATATATATATATATATATATATATATATTCTCAAGTATTCATCTCGACACATCTATCCTCAAGGAGCCACCTCAGCTAAACTATATATATATATATATATATATATATATATATATATATATATATATATATATATATATTCTCAAGTATTCATCTCGACACATCTATCCTCAAGAAGCCACCTCAGCTAAACTATATCACTAGTATCAAGATCTAGGGGTATGACACTCAATCTGTCACTACCACATCCTGAAAATAGGGGTATTTTTGTCATTTTATATATTATAGGTATTGTGTAAATTTATTTTAAATAATTGTATGATATATATATATATATATATATATATATATATATATATATATATATATATATATATAGTCTTCATTAATGCATGAGTTAGTAGACTAGACCTAGATGCCCACTAGATGGAGCCCTGACCAAAATTTAGTGTTATGGATTTAATTTGTAATTTTTGGGATTAATTATTTAGGGTTATAATTAATTATGGTGATTTTATTTAATTGTTGCGTCTTACCGTTGCTTCGATATTTGGAGCTTTACCCTAGCTTTTGCCCTCCAACAAATTTCACAACCTTGTCTTAGACGTGCCCGCCTTCCTCGATACCACGAGCAGCCCAGACCCGCCTCGCTACGCCGCTGCCCCCATTCGCCTGAGAGCACTGTACCCGCCTCCTTGTTGATCAGTCCCCGGCCATCCCGACCGCTGCAGCCCAGTTGTTCGAGCCTATCTCTGGTCAGACCGCCGGAGTCCTCCACCGCTCCGCCTGAGCACGACCAGCCATCCCCTTCCTCCTTGTCGACTCTCTACCACCGACTGCCAATCATCCCAGCCACCACCACCGTTTACCTCTCCTTCCCCTCGTTGTTCTCCTCCCCGTTCTCCTCCTCCCTGACTTCTTCTCTTCCACCCCATCGTTCTCTCTCGCCTGAGCAGCCCACCTCGACTAACTCAACCTCCCTCTTCCCCGACTCGACAGGATCCCGTTCTCCCCTCGACGAACTCACCACCAGCACGACCCGCCGAGCCCCTCCACTCCGGCAGCCTCGCCTTCACCATCATCTTCACCATGACCATCACCATTATCATCATCATCATCATAACCATCACCATTATCAGCATCATCACCTTAACTATCATCATCATCATCACCATCGCCATCGTCGTCATCATCATCATCGTCGATCCCGTGCATGCTCACGCAGGTTCGTTCCTGCCCTCCTTCATGATTTTATGTACGTATGTGTATATGTTTTCAAATAGGTATATGTATGTATTTGGTATGTATAGTATATGTATTCCATTAGTATATGTTTAATAGGTATATAATTGGTATATATATATACATATATATATAGTATATATACTGAATTAATATACATTTGGTATATGTATATTATTCATTGGTATATATATATATATATATATATATATATATATATATATATATATATTGTATATGTATTTAATTGGCATTTATATAAATTGTAAGTAATTAATGTTATATGCTAGTTAAGACTATGTATAATTATATATGTACCAGGTGACCTAGTATAATTACGGATATTCTGTATTTACCTTGACCATGTGACCCTGTAAATTATTAGAAGACTGCCTTATGTACACTGTGTCACGCCCCGATTTCGGCTAATCGATAATCGTCCCCCGGGCGTGATGCCGTGCACGCGTAGGGCGCGCGTGCACAAGGCCTTAGGCATAAGGATATTCTTTAGAAACAATGCAACAGAGTAGACATATAAGATAACACAAGGTTGAGGCATAGAAAAGTTTCTCTTTTATTTATAATGAACATCTTTTTACATCGTTTGACTCAAAAGTATAAAATGCCCCACGGGCTTACAAACTTGGACCCAAAATGAGATAGCCGATCCATACATTATGTCCTTTTACATAGATTTAAAAATACAAAACACCTTGGGTGCGAGTAAGCACCATCGCCTTAGCGATATTCGGCAACGGAGAGAGTGAAAGGCTTCTAGCTTGAGCCTCCAAAAGTCTTGGCCACGAACCGCCAAGGATCCCAAAAGTCTGGAGAGAACTTCAGCTCCTCGCCGCGTTGCCTTGCGCCGGGGAACCTGCTACAACGAGGGTCAGTACTTCGAAAAGTACTGGTGAAGGCTAGCTGCTCAACTTTACCAAGCTCATGAGATAAGATCTAATGAGTATGCTACAATTATGTTCTTAGATGGGTTTCTATTCTTGCCTAGTTCAGATTTCATTTAGCAGGTATGCAAGAACAAAATAACATAATTCCACATGCCACCGTTCGGTGACTTTACCTGTACCGTCTGAACCACCTGTACAACTTACCATAGCCTTCCCTGTCACGAAGACATAGTTAGTCTGCACAGTTTAAATATACACAATATCTTTCTTTGTTGTTTAGGAGCCATCATGGGTTTAGTCTGGGCTGGCGGCGACGCTTGCAGCGCGGGTAGCTAGTCCCGCTACAATTCCCCGCTCCCTGTGCTAACTCATTTTAGCACGACTAAGAAAGTAGATTCCGCCCGGGTCAAAACGGCCCGGTGCCCCGATAACCGTTCGCAGGAACCTGGATCCCTTGTGCACAAGAATTCCCATGACCATTTCTATGAACCGAACTTCATAGATTTACTTACTAGCGATTTAAAGAACATCATATACGAAATTGCTTACTGTACTATCACAATCAACCAACAAGTTATATGAAATAACATGTAGCAGTTTATAAAAGAATACTTTGAACTATCAATAAATGCCAACCCATTAAACACCCAACGAACATGCATGCATCAATGAATTTATGCAAGGTTTTGTATGACAAGCAATGGGTGTTCCAAGCCTACTTCTTATCTTATCTTGTTATCCAACTTGTTACTTAATTGGTATCATTTGATTGAATGCACAACTGAGTCAATTTTATTATGAACGGAGCCCTTGGAAAGAAGGTGCTTATCGAAATAGAGCCACTCACAAGTTTGGTTGAATAGGAAGAAGAAGGAGAGATCTCTAAGACTCCGCTCGCGCGTCGTCTACACGATCACCTGCACGCACCAAAGGATGATCAATACCTCCTGCTTCGGTCTCCAAGGCTCGATACGAAATGCGAAATCCTAAGAACGAAAGCAATGAAATCCATTGAAACCGTTCAAGAAAACGCAAGTCATAAAACCAACAAGAAAGCAACCAAGCGGCACAAAAACGGACAAGAAACCAACGCAACGGAAAGGCCCCTCTCGACTCTGCCGCCGAGTCCATCCTCGAGGCACCATCCATTGTATATGGGACCTGATTCCGAAGAAACCAATCCATAACGAGGAAAGGATCTTAATTCAATCTGTCCCGTTCGGACGGTCGTAAGTATTTCTTAGCCGCGCTCCCCGAATAGGGGGAACGGGGCATTACATCATAACCATCCAAAAGAAAGTTTCGTCCCGAAACTTAGGAATAGAACCTACCACTAAGGAATAATGAGGGGAACCTTTCCCTCATATCAGCTTCAAGTTCCCAGGTCGATTCCTCGACCGAGTGGTTCTGCCACAGGACGCGCACTAGCGAGACGGTTCGGTTCCGCAACTGCTTCTCTTTACGATCCAAAACTTGGACAGGCTCCGCCGCGTACGACAAGTCCGCTTGCAGATTCAACTGCCCCAAGTCGACTATGTGGTTCGGGTCGTGTACAAACTTTCTCAGCTGAGAAACGTAAAAAATATCGTGTACTTCTGATAGGGCAGGCGGCAAAGCAACTTGATAGGCGACCGGAGTAACCCGTTTGAGAACTTCAAAAGGTCCAACAAATCTCGGACTTAGCTTTCCTTTTACTCCGAACCGCATGACTCCGTGCATAGGCGAGACTTTCAAGAACACATGGTCCCCTTCAAAGAATTCAAGGGGGCGACGTCGAGCATCGGCATAACTCTTTTGTCGGCTTTGTGCTGTCTTCAACCGTTCACGAATCAACCGAACCTTTTGGACGGTTTGTTCAACCAGCTCCGGCCCAAGGATTTGCCGTTCTCCGACTTCGTCCTAGCAGATTGGTGACCTACACTTCCGCCCATACAAAGCCTCGTACGGAGCCATCTCGATGCTGGACTGATAACTGTTGTTGTATGCAAATTCGGCCAGCGACAGGTAGACGTCCCAACTTGACTTCGAATCGATCACGCAGAGGCGCAACATGTCTTCTAGTATCTGATTCACTCGTTCCGTCTGACTATCGGTTTGTGGATGATAGGCTGAGCTGAACTTCAACTTGGTCCTCATCGCCAACTGAAGGCTCTTCCAGAAACGCGAGATGAATCGCCCGTCCTGATCTGATACTATAGAAACTGGCACTCCGTGCAGCCGGACTATCTCGTTAAGGTAGGTCTGGGCGAGGCGATCGGCGCTCCAAGTACTTTTGATGGCAATGAAGTGTGCAGACTTGGTTAACTGGTCGACGATAACCCAGATCGCGTCGTTCCCCCGTTGCGTCCTTGGCAAGCCAACAATGAAATCCATGCAGATGTGCTCCCACTTCCATTCCGGGATAGCAAGATTTTGCATCTCCCCGCCCGGCCTCTGATGCTCTGCTTTCACCCTTTGACAAGTTATGCATTGGGACACAAAGAGTGCAATATCTTTCTTCATGCCGTGCCACCAGAAGGTCGTTCGGAGGTTCTTATACATCTTCGTGCTCCCGGGATGGATCATATAGGCTGCGTAATGAGCTTCCGCAAGGATCTCCTTTCTAAGTTCTGAATCATCGGAGACGCATAGCCTTCCTTTCACCCGCAACGCTCCATTTTCATCTACTGCAAAGTCCTTCGCCTTCCCCGCTAGAATCTGCTCGTGCATCTTCCTTAGGAAAGGGTCGTCTTTCTGAGTAGATATGACCCGCTCTATTAGGTTGGGTACGAATCGCATTTGAGCGACCCGCGCGCTACGATATCGAATTTGAAGTTCGATGCCCATCTCTTCTAAATCCCTTCGTAACCTGCGATCGACTGACAGAGATCCAACGAAGATCCGACTCAAAGCATCCGCTACAACGTTCCCTTTTCCAGGCGTGTAGTCTATCGTCAAGTCGTAATCTTTTATCAATTCTAGTCAACGGCGCTGACGAAGGTTGAGGTCCGTCTGGGTGAATAGGTACTTCAAGCTCTTGTGATCAGTATAAATTCGGCAAGGCACTCCATAAAGGTAGTGTCGCCACAATTTCAGGCCAAAGACAATTGCCGCTAATTCCAGGTCGTGTGTAGGATAATTTTTCTCGTGCTTCTTTAGTTGCCTGGAGGCATAGGCTATCACTCGATCTCGCTGCATAAGTACACACCCCAAGCCTTGCCCGGATGCGTCGCTAAATATTTGGAATCCCGAGATCTCGTCTGGTAGTGCAAGCAACGGGGCGGAGGTGAGGCGATGCTTTAACTCTTTAAACGAAGCTTTGCAGTAGCGGACCACTCAAATGCGACTCCCTTTTGTGTGAGGCGAGTCAGAGGTAGTGCAAGTTTGGAAAAATCCTTCACGAACCGTCTGTAGTAGCCCGCTAGCCCGAGGAAGCTTCGAATCTCGCTAACGGATGCAGGTCGCTTCCACTCGACAATGGCCTCCACCTTCTTCGGATCGACTGAGATGCCTCCCGCAGAAATGATGTGCCCGAGGAAAGATACACTACTTAGCCAGAATTCACACTTACTCAGTTTAGCATATAGTTGGTTGTCCCGAAGAGTTTGTAGCACGGTCCGCAAGTGCTCTGCATGTTCTTCCTCACTCTTCGAATACACCAAGATATCATCGATGAATACTACTACAAACTTATCGAGATAGGGCCGGAACACAAGGTTCATTAAACTCATAAAGGCAGCGGGTGCATTGGTTAGTCCGAACGGCATCACCAGGAACTCATAATGGCCATAGCGAGTTCGAAAAGCTGACTTTGGCACATCGTCTGGCTTGATCTTTAGTTGGTGATAGCCCGAACGGAGGTCGATTTTAGAGAATACCGTGGCAGCTTGCAAATGATCGAAAAGATCATCTATTCTTGGAAGAGGATACTGGTTACGAATGGTTGCTTTATTCAATTCTCGATAGTCGATGCAGAGCCGCAACGAGCCATCCTTTTTCTTTACGAATAGTACTGGCGCACCCCACGAAGATACACTAGGCCGAATGTATCCTCGATCTAGCAAGTCTTGCAACTGTACTTTAAGCTCCTTCAATTCTGCCGGGGCCATTCGATACGGCATCTTGGAAATTGGTCGAGTTTCTGGGAATGTGTCTATAGTGAACTCTGTCTCTCGATCGGGCGGCATGCCTGGCAACTCGTCGGGGAACACATCAGGAAAATCCACCACAACGGGAATAGACTCAACGTTTGCGCAATCTTGTCGAGTGTCTCGAACGGACGCTAAGTACCCTTCGCAGCCGGAGTGAATCATCCGTCGAGCAGACATTGCTGAGATCACCATGCAGGCATTCGACGCTTTCGACTCAGGACTGCACGTGAAGCGAAACTCGATCTCGCCGGGCAAACGAAACACGACTTCCTTTTTCGCACAGTCGATTGTAGCTGAACAAGCGCCGAGCTAATCCATCCCCAGAATAAGATCGTAGTCCCTTATGTCTAGAACTATCGCATCTAATGACAATCTCCGTCCCCCGATGCAAATGTTACCTTCACGACAGACTAAGCGAGCCGATAAATCTACGCCCGAAGGAGTGCTAACACTTAGGTTTAAGCCTAGCGGTGTCATAGGGAATGTGTGTTCGGCGACAAAATCTGCCGAAATGAAGCTATGTGTTGCACCAGAATCAAACAATACTCGAGCAGGTACATTATTAAAAAGTAATATACCTGACACCGTCGTGTTCGATACAAGTGCCTCATCCCGAGTCAAAGCATAGACTCGTCCCTGAGCATTTTGCGGTGTCTGGTTCGCTCGTTGAGTTTGCCCCTGACCCTGAGCTGAGTCATTATTCTGCTGCGGACGGTGTAAAGATGGATCGTTGGAGCGGGTTGGACAATTACGAGCAATGTGGCCCATCTTGCCATAATTGAAACATCCTCCTTTGCTCGTGCGACATTCGCTGACGTGGTATCCTGGCTTGCGGCAGTAGGCACAATTTTGTCCTTGCCTCTTTCCTTGATTCGAGTCTTGGGAGCCGCCGTTGTTGTTGTGGCGCTTATGCGCGTTGTTTCCTCCTGTGTTGGCAGGACGCTTGTGATTGTAATTTTGCACAGCGCCGGTACGAACTGGAGGATACTGCGACTCTAGGGACAGTGCATGATTCAAGGACTCCCGCATGGTATGATATTGAGTCACTACGACGTGAGCACGGATAGAAGGTCGTAGTCCGAGCTCGAACTTTCGTGCACGACTTTCGGCATCGGCGAGCTGAGACTTGGCAAATTTTGCAAGTCGGTTGAACTCTGAAGCGTATTGACGCACCGTCATGTCTCCCTGCTTCAGTAGCGCAAACTCGTCTTCCTTTTCGCGACGGACGGCGGGTGGAAGGTATTCCTCCACGAAGGCCTTACGAAACACGGACCAGGAGATAGCCGTTTTGCCACCTTCACTCAAAATAGCTTGCTTGTGCACATCCCACCAATCATGTGCATTTTGTCGGAGCTGAAGCTGGGCACACGCCACTTTCTTGGTCTCGTCTAGGCACAGCGCTTCAAAGTGGTCCTCCAACTCGACCAGCCAGTCCATCACTAAGGAACGGTCTTCGGTTCCTTTAAACGTAGCACGGCACATCTTCTTAAATTCTGATATCGACACGATTGACCCATTCTCGCCTGAGGGTAAGGTACCCTGGGAATTCTGCGGTCCGGTGGCTTCAGCAACTATAGGCACGGTTGCGGGGGTGGATGCAGAATGATTGTTGGCGACCATATTCGTCACCATTGTTTGCAGACTATTCATCTGCTTCTGTTGTGTATCCGCCTGAAATCGCTGTACCACGAATTGAGCCTCAATCCGTGACTCGAACTGACTCTGCCGTAGTTCAGCTTGTTTCTGCTGCGTCTCCATCAAACGCATCATTCGCTCGAACGGATCGGCAGAGGGTGCGGCAGCTGGACTCCCAGAGCTGCCCGAGGTGCCTGAACTACTCGCTTGCACTTGCGCCACCATCTGCGCTTGTGCGCCCGGCTCGGAAGTCGTTCCTTGAAAGGAAAGTAACTTGTATTAGTCTCAAGGTATATTATGGACTCACTGTATAGAACGTATCTCATTTTGGCCAAGCGAATTCAAGGGTCTACTCGGAAGGAACAAGGTCCTCTTTAGAAACTTTCTTTGTGAGATCAAAGGATCTGAAGCATGCTCTGATACCAATATGTCACGTCCCGATTTCGGCTAATCGATAATCGTCCCCCGGGCGTGATGCCGTGCACGCGTAGGGCGCACGTGCACAAGGCCTTAGGCATAAGGATATTCTTTAGAAACAATGCAACAGAGTAGACATATAAGATAACACAAGGTTGAGGCATAGAAAAGTTTCTCTTTTATTTATAATGAACATCTTTTTACATCGCTTGACTCAAAAGTATAAAATGCCCCACGGGCTTACAAACTTGGACGCAAAATAAGATAGCCGATCCATACATTATGTCCCTTTACATAGATTTAAAAACACAAAACACCTTGGGTGCGAGTAAGCACCATCGCCTTAGCGATATTCGGCAACGGAGAGAGTGAAAGGCTTCTAGCTTGAGCCTCCAAAAGTCTTGGCCACGAACCGCCAAGGATCCCAAAAGTCCGGAGAGAACTTCAGCTCCTCGCCACGTTGCCTTGCGCCGGAGAACCTGCTACAACGAGGGTCAGTACTTCAAAAAGTACTGGTGAAGGCTAGCTGCTCAACTTTACCAAGCTCATGAGATAAGATCTAATGAGTATGCTACAATTATGTTCTTAGGTGGGTTTCTATTCTTGCCTAGTTCAGATTTCATTTAGCAGGTATGCAAGAACAAAATAACATAATTCCACATGCCACCGTTCGGTGACTTTACCTGTACCATCTGAACCACCTGTACAACTTACCATAGCCTTCCCTGTCACGAAGACATAGTTAGTCTGCACAGTTTAAATGTACACAATATCTTTCTTTGTTGTTTAGGAGCCATCATGGGTTTAGTCTGGGCTGGCGGCGACGCTTGCAGCGCGGGTAGCTAGCCCCGCTACAATTCCCCGCTCCCTGTGCTAACTCATTTTAGCACGACTAAGAAAGTAGATTCCGCCCGGGTCGAAACGGCCCGGTGCCCCGATAACCGTTCGCAGGAACCTGGATCCCTTGTGCACAAGAATTCCCATGACCATTTCTATGAACCGAACTTCATAGATTTACTTACTAGCGATTTAAAGAACATCATATACGAAACTGCTTACTGTACTATCACAATCAACCAACAAGTTATATGAAATAACATGCAGCAGTTTATAAAAGAACACTTTGAACTATCAATAAATGCCAACCCATTAAACACCCAACGAACATGCATGCATCAATGAATTTATGCAAGGTTTTGTATGACAAGCAATGGGTGTTCCAAGCCTACTTCTTATCTTATCTTGTTATCCAACTTGTTACTTAATTGGTATCGTTTGATTGAATGCACAACTGAGTCAATTTTATTATGAACGGAGCCCTTGGAAAGAAGGTGCTTATCGAAATAGAGCCACTCACAAGTTTGGTTGAATAGGAAGAAGAAGGAGAGATCTCTAAGACTCCGCTCGCGCGTCGTCTACACGATCACCTGCACGCACCAAAGGATGATCAATACCTCCTGCTTCGGTCTCCAAGGCTCGATACGAAATACGAAATCCTAAGAACGAAAGCAATGAAATCCATTGAAACCGTTCAAGAAAACGCAAGTCATAAAACCAACAAGAAAGCAACCAAGCGGCACAAAAACGGACAAGAAACCAACGCAACGGAAAGGCCCCTCTTGACTCTGCCGCCGAGTCCATCCTCGAGGCACCATCCATTGTATATGGGACCTGATTCCGAAGAAATCAATCCATAACGAGGAAAGGATCTTAATTCAATCTGTCCCGTTTGGACGGTCGTAAGTATTTCTTGGCCGCGCTCCCCGAATAGGGGAAACGGGGCATTACACACTGACGTACTGGCGAGACCTGTCATGACCCGCACCCGGTGTAAGGGTACAAGTCAGAAACAACGCCCAGCCTATGCTGCAGAATCGGCGGTAGAACGTTGTCTAGATAATTTATCTAACAATATAATGAACCACCAATAATGATAGTGTACTCAATCACAGAACTAAGATAAAAATGAGCACGAATCAGATACAGAATAGAATAGTCACAATATAACTCATGAGTCTAAAATAATACATCAATGAGTCAGAAGAAATACAGAATAAGCTGGAGACAAATCCAGTACAAAAGAATACTACGAAGCTACAACTCCTGGGTCAACTGTCTCAGTTGGGATAAGTCCCTCCTGAGCCAGGGTCTCAGAATCTAAACCCACAACATCCTGGGTCCATAATAGGTAGGGTACCACTCCTCAGTGTCATCTGGAAAAATATATCCAGTCAGGAAAGGAGCAGAGTACATCTCTAACAGCAGTTCTAATCAATGATAAAAACTATGTAACAGTAAATAGCTGTGGATAAACAAGATGCACAAAAGATACAAGAGATATATATACAATAAGGAAATACTGGAATTAAATACAATAATGAACAATATGCCAATGAAACAAGAATACTAATGACTAAGTATGTGAGTACTAGCTTAACATGTGATCGGCTTGGGCAAGATGCAATGCGGCCTGGCTAATCATACGTGCGGTGTATGATCAACACTATTCAATAATCAGTACTTGATACAATAGGGATATTGATCACATATCTATACTAATACTCCCCACCCCCGACTGGTATAATAGATCCAACCACGGTATGCTATGGCACAAGATTCCCCAAGAAGATAGCTAGTCTTCCCGAGAATCGGTGTTTGTACATGTACAAGATAACCAATAAAATAATACTTGCACCATATACACCATATACCAAGGAATAACATCTCATGACGAGATCCAGATATACCAATCCGTGTAACCATAGTATCAAGAGAACATGGATATCTACACTAGATACAAAGAACATAGAGGATATCATAAATAAAAAACTATCAGAGAATGTACTCGCCTGAAGTCCAATGAATAGTCTCACAGATATCTGACTCGGTGTCTCGAAGACCTAGATATGGAATACAATATCAATACAAGGTTCCGAAAAGAGAATAGGTTAAACTAGTTAATTTCTAGGTTAATAAATTAATTCTAAGTCAAAAGTCAACTATGGTCAACTATGGTCAAACCAAGGTCAACTATCTATTTCTAGGTTGCATAAGTCTAACACAAAAAATTTGGGTCAAGATACTAAAATCTAAGTCATAAAAACCACATCTTTAAAAATATTAGGATACCGTATCTCCGGATACGTAAATTCCAAGGTAAACATCACAATACATATATATCAAACAATTATGTATAATAATATAGAATATCAATTACACATCAAATAGGAACCATTGTTTTGAACCAACTTGGTATCTCAACAATAACCACAATCTTGATACCCAAACCCCGTATCTTGAGTATCCTACTTACCTTGGTTTCCATAAGGTAATACTCAATACCTTGATATACTGAATACCCTCATATATACTATATAAATATATACTAATATTATACAAATAAGAAATATAGCAATAATAGTATATTATCTCAATATTAATACATATATATACATATATATATATAAATATAGTATATAAACACATATATATAATAATCTGCCTAACTGTCACTGAAAACAGTGTTGAAAAACACTGATACGCTGAAACCAGGCTTTTAGTGACAGTTCTGGCTGTCACTGAAGCCGTCGTCG
The DNA here is from genome assembly GCA_036927795.1 of Iris macrosiphon. Lineage (NCBI taxonomy): Eukaryota > Viridiplantae > Streptophyta > Magnoliopsida > Asparagales > Iridaceae > Iris > Iris macrosiphon. The sequence goes on along the minus strand of JAYESA010000010.1, from coordinate 138,551,775 downwards.
CTGCTCCTGTTTGGAATATGCACTGGTGCTGCTTTGGTGACGGTCTGCAACCGTTACCTTTCCCGCTGTCGCTGCTACTGCATTAAGTTTTCCGCTGCTGCGGTATTAATGACAGCGGCTGCTGTCATTAATAGTCCGCCACTGCTACAGCAGCTGCTGTTGTATTAATGACAATGGCTGCTTTCATTAATACCTCCGTTGCTAAAAACCTGGAAAATATATATATAATATATATAAAACATATATATATATATATATATATATATATTTGAGTGATATATATATATATATATATATATATATATATATATATATATATATATATATATATATATATATATATATATATATATATATATATATAATAACTATACATACCCTCTCATATTATTATGTACATATTTAATATAGCAACAACACACACATACAACATATATAATAAATATACATCCATACATATATATATAAATATCATATAATAACTATAAATAAACTAATTACTTAATTAAATATACACATATATTTTATAAAAACATATTCATATTATATCCCTAACATATATTATAACATATATACTAATGCATGTAGAAGAAAGCTACATAATATATATTCTATTAGTACATATATAATACATAGATCTATGATACAATAAACACTATAATAAATATACCATAATACATATAATATATATATATATATATATATATATATATATATATATATACAATTATAACTCAAGAATTAAAAGCACAATAATTAGATCTACACAAAATACACAACAAATGGAGAGTATCACACCGTATCCCAGTAGATCTAGGATACGCATGCGACACGAGTCCATCACACATCCAATTGTACCCCGAAGGACACAAGCAAGTCACATATATTATTTATGAATATTATAAAGTGTCAAATATAGATCTACGTGTCCGTGTCAAAATTCGACATGTACAAAGTTCCGTGTCGGAGGAAAAACCCCTAAAATAACACGTATCACCAAATTATTGGGATACGACCTACACGTACCCAATTGTGGACACGACACTAGTCTCAAACACATAAACACATGCCAAATTGATCTATAGGATCAATTGACACACACAACAAATGTCATTCTCGGAATTCTCCCAAAATTGACACAAAAAGTACCATAACTTTCTCAATAGGCTTTCTTTGAACACAAAACCAAATCCTATGGGTAGTACATACATATGGATTGATTTTCCATGATTAAATCTCAGATTTAGAAGCTATTTTAAGGGGAAAAACTGAATTGTACGGATTGGGAGATGAATTCCCAATTAAACCTCGAATTGAGATAAAATTGCTTCCAAATTGTAGATCCTTGCTCCTCTTTGTAGATCCTTGCTTCCTTCTCCTAGATCCTTGCTTCTTAAGTTTCTAATAGTGATTTATGAAGGAATTAGAATGAATTTGGTAGGGAAATGAAATAGAAATGAAGGAAATTTGGTAGTGAGAAATTCTAGATCTAGATTTGGAATGAAAAGAGGAAAGAGAATTTTTTCCCTCTTTTAAATAGGTCGGCCCCTATTCCCCTCCCTCAAGTAATCATGTAATGTCCATTATACCCCTTGGGGCCTCTCATGAAGAAATAATTAAGGAGGGAAGCTTCTAGTCCAATGATTTAATTAATTTAATCCATCTCCTTAACAATGGGCTTTCTAAATGGGCTAAGTTTAACTAATTAATTCATGTTGGTCCATGGGTCCAAATTAAACTAGTTAGGTCCACTAACACAAGCCCAAATTAAATAAATAATATCTAACAATAATTAAATAATATCCTAAATAATTATTTATCAAGCACAATAATTAATTACTAAAATACTCTTTTCTATAAAATATTGTAGTGACAAGTCTACCCTCCTTAAAATAATTTCGTCCTCGAAATTCAAAGAAAACTATCCCCAAAAAATAATAGAACAGAACTAAAGAATCACAACTAACTATGAAAGAACATAACAATGAACAGAACATAACTAGGAAGTAACATACCTCAAGGCACAAACAAATATGGATAACGGTCTCACATTTCATCCTCTCTCTCCCAAGTTGACTCCCCCGGAGAGTGATGCCTCCATGCGACGCGCACCAAAGAAATAGTCTGGTTTCTCAGCACCTTCTCTCTCTGATCCAGAATCTCAACTGGCTGCTCTGGATAGCTAAGAGTAGGACCCACATCTATCTCCGAGTGATCCAATACATGACTAGGATCTGCCATGTATCGTCTCAACTGTGACACGTAAAACACGTTGTGCACTCCCTCCAATGCAGGTGGTAAGTCTAGTCTATAAGCAACTGCACCAACCCTCTCTAGAATAGTGAAAGGTCCGATGAATCGCGGACTAAGCTTCCCGCCTCCACCGAAGCGAATGGTGCCTCGTGTCAGAGAAATCCTCAGAAATACCAAACCACCTACCTAGAACAAAACACCACCTTAAGAACTTAATCTATAACAACAACCAAGAACAAGCACAAAACAAAAATCTAAACTATACCTCGAACTCCAAAGGTCTCCGATGACACAAAAAGTACCATAACTTTCTCAATAGGCTTCCTTTGAACACAAAACCAAATCCTATGGGTAGTACATACATATAGATTGATTTTCCATGATTAAATCTCAGATTTAGAAGCTATTTTAAGGGAAAAAACTGAATTGTACCGATTGGGAGATGGATTCCTAATTAAACCTCGAATTGAGATAAAATTGCTTCCAAATTGTAGATCCTTGCTCCTCTTTGTAGATCCTTGCTTCCTTCTTCTAGATCCTTGCTTCTCAAGTTTCTAATAGTGATTTGTGAAGGAATTGGAATGAATTTGGTAGGAAAATAAAATGAAAATGAAGAAAATTTGGTAGTGAGAAATTCTAGATCTAGATTTGGAATAAAAAAGAGGAAAGAGAATTTTTCCCCTCTTTTTAAATAGATCGGCCCCTATTCCCCTCCCTCAAGTAATCATGTAATGTCCATTATACCCCTTGGGGCCTCTCATAAAGAAATAATTAAGGAGGGAAGCTTCTAGTCTAATAATTTAATTAATTTAATCCTTCTCCTTAACAATGGGCTTTCTAAATGGGCTAAGTTTAACTAATTAATTCATGTTGGTCCATGGGTCCAAATTAAACTAGTTAGGTCCACTAACACAAGCCCAAATTAAATAAATAATATCTAACAATAATTAAATAATATCCTAAATAATTATTTATCAAGCACAATAATTAATTACTAAAATACCCTTTTTTATAAAATATTGTAGTGACAAGTCTACCCTCCTTAAAATAATTTTGTCCTCGAAATTCAAAGAAAACTACCTCCAAAAAATAATAGAACAGAACTAAAGAATCACAACTAACTATGAAAGAATATAACAATGAACAGAACATAACTAGGAAGTAACATACCTCAAGGCACAAACAAATATGGATAACGGTCTCACATTTCATCCTCTCTCTCCCAAGTAGACTCCTCCGAAGAGTGATGCCTCCATGCGACGTGCACCAAAGAAATAGTCTGGTTCCTCAGCACCTTCTCTCTCTGATCCAGAATCTCAACTGGCTGCTCTGGATAGCTAAGAGTAGGGCCCACCTCTATCTCCGAGTGATCCAATACATGACTAGGATCTGCCATGTATCGTCTCAACTGTGACACGTAAAACACGTTGTGCACTCCCTCCAATGCAGGTGATAAGTCTAGTCTATAAGCAACTGCACTAACCCTCTCTAGAATAGTGAAAGGTCCGATGAATCGCGGACTAAGCTTCCCGCCTCCACCGAAGCGAATGGTGCCTCGTGTCAGAGAAATCCTCAGAAATACCAAACCACCCACCTAGAACAAAATACCACCTTAAGAACTTAATCTATAACAACAACCAAGAACAAGCACAAAACAAAAATCTAAACTATACCTCGAACTCCAAAGGTCTCCGATGGCTATCGGCCTAATGCCGCTGTCTGTCCTGCGCCACTCGAAGTCTGTCTCTGATCAACTGAACCTTCTCTGCTTCATCCACAACCATCTCTGGTCTAAGCAAAACTCTCTCTCCAACATCGTCCCATGACAAAGGAGTACGACACCTCCGACCATGTAGAGCTTCAAAAGGTGACATCTCTATACTGGCCTGGTAACTGTTGTTGTAAGCAAACTCTACCAAATAGAGATGGTCCTCCCAAGAACCCTCAAAATCTAGTACACAAGTGCGCAACATATCCTCGAGAGTCTGAATAGTCCTCTCTGACTACCCATCTGTCTGGGGATGATATACAATACTGAACCTGAGCTGAGTGCCCAAACTCTACTGCAAACTCCTCCAGAAATGAGAAGTAAAACGACTATCCCGATCTGAGACTATGCTGACGGAAACTCTATGTATCCTAATGATCTGCCTCACATACATCTCTGCCATCTTCTCCGTAGACAAACCCACCTTAAAAGGCAAAAATTGGGCCGACTTGGTCAACCTATCAACGATGACCCAAATTGCGTCTTTCCCTCCTGGAGATCGTGGAAGTCCGGACACAAAATCCATAGTAATGTGTTTCCACTTTCACTCTGGAATGGGTAATGGCTGAAGTAAATCTCCTGGTCTCTGCCTCTCGGCTTTTACCTGCTGGCACACTAAGCATCTGGATACAAACTGTGCCACTTTCCTCTTCATGCCATACCACCACACACTCTCTCGCATATCCCGATACATCTTGTTAGCACCTGGATGCATGGAATACTGAGAGCGATGCGCTTCCTGCAATACCTCCTCACGCAGCTCCCTACTAGGCACACACAATCTAACTCCATGCCTCAAAGATCCATCCTCTACAATAGTGAAATCATCCTTCAATCCTGCTCTCACCTGAGCTCTGATACTCCTCAGAGATACATTCTCATACTGTGCTGCCTTGATTCTGTCCATCAAATCTGAGTGTATCTGCAATCCCCACATCTGTATAGCACCACCAGGAATAATCACCTCAATGCCCAAGCTCTCCAAGTCCTCCAACAAATATCGATCCTACGTCAAGAACATAGCTACCGGATACCTGCTCAACGCATCGGCAACTACATTAGCTTTCCCAGGATGATATTGCAAAGAGATATCAAAATCCTTCATCAGTTCCAACTACCGATGCTGCCTCATGTTCAACTCCTTCTGCGTGAAAATGTACTTCAAGCTTTTATGGTCTGTGAAGATCTCCACACGCTCTCCGTACAAATAATATTTCTACAACTTTAGAGCGAAGATGACGGCTGCCAACTCCAAATCATGGGCAGGATAGTTTTTTTCATGAGGACACAATTGCCTGGATGCATAGGCAATCACTTTCCCATGCTGCTGAAGAACACAATCCAAACCCTTCCCCGATGCATCACTATAAATAGTGAAACCTCCGGACCCTTATGGCAACGTCAAAATAGGAGCAGACGTCAACCTCTTCTTCAACTCCTCAAAAGCAACCTGGCAATCCTCCATCCAAACAAACTCCACATACTTCCTTATGAGTCTGGTCATCGGCTCGGCAATCCTCAAAAAATCTTGCACAAACTTCCTGTAATAGCCTGCCAATCCCAAGAAACTCCTGATCTCTGCTACCGAGCTTGGAGTCTTCCAAGATTCTACTGCTGAAATCTTCTTCGGATCCACTAAAATACCATCACTAGTCACAACATGCCCCAAGAACTCCACCTTGTCCAGGAAAAACTCACACTTGGACAACTTTCCATACAGCTTCTCATTCCTCAGCACATCCAACACAATCCTCAAATGCTCCTCATGCTCCTCCGGTGTCCTCGAGTATATGAGTATGTCGTCGATGAAAACTACCACGAACTTATCAAGGTACTGGTGGAACACCTTGTTCATCAAGTTCATAAATACCGCTGGTGCATTAGTCAAACCAAACGACATCACCATAAACTCGTACTGACCATACCGAGTTCTAAAAGCAGTCTTCGGTATGTCTTCCGGCTTCACCTTCACCTGATGGTAGCCTAATCTCAAATCTATCTTAGAAAATACCTTCGCACCACTCAACTGATCAAACAGATCATCAATCTGTGGCAAAGGATACTTATTCTTGATAGTGAGATTATTCAAAGCCCTGTAATCAATGCACATGTGCACCGACCCATCCTTCTTTGGTACAAACATTACTGAGGCTCCCCATGGTGAAGAACTCGATCTGATAAATCCCTTATCCTGCAATTCGTCCACCTGCTTCTTCAACTCGACCAGCTCGTTGTTGTTTACTCTATAGACATGCTGCAAAATTGGTTCTGCACCTGGCACCAAGTCTATAGAAAATTCAATATCTCGATCTGGCGGCAATCCTGGTAATTCCTCAGAAAATACATCCAAGAACTCTACTATCAACGGATGCGGCAACTCCTTGTCATCTACCATAGCTCCACAAATAATATCCTCCCCCTGCTCCTTAGCTCTTCTAGCAAACTCGAACTCTGGCTCTCCTGGCAGACCAAACAAAACTCTACCTCCTCTACAATCTATGCTAGCACGGTGCCTACTCAACCAATCCATCCCGAGTATAATATCGTAGCTCAGAAGTGGCATTACAAGTAGACACGCACTCAACTCCCGACATTCCAGAGTAACTCTCCGATCCTTGCAAATATCATTAACCAGGATAATGCCTCCCCCGGTCATGATCTTATAAATCCTAAGCAAAGACTCAGCTACCAAACCATGCTTCAGAGCAAAAGAAATATATACAAAACTATGGAAAGCACCACTATCAAACAAATCTAAAGCTGGAATGGAATCAAGAAGAATAGAACCTACGATGACATCTCCGGTGGGTTCATCCTCCTCGACAGTCATAGCAAACGCTCGTCCCTGCCGCGCACCTCCCTGCTGCGGATGCTGGACAAAATGCTGCTGCTGTGTCGGAAGCGGTCCCCTCGGCTGTGCTGCAGGTGGTCTCGTTTGTGCCCTCGGAGCTGAAGCTGCTTCCTGAACTAGACGACGAGGATACTCCCTCGATTTATGCCCTTCAGTACCACAATACAAACAAACTCCTAGCCTCCTCCTGCAAACTTCCCAGATATGGCCGGACTTCTTGCAGTAGTTGCATGGAGCTTGCTGTAACTGTCTCTGCTGTGGCTGGTAAAAAGGTGCTCTGGCTGGAGTCTGGTTTTGCTGCGGCTGCTGGAAAGGTCTGGACTGTAAATGAGGATGTTTGGCAGATACTGCACTGTCGTTGGCCCCCAAAAAAGAATCACGGTCTCTCTTGGACTTCAAACCCAACTCCCGCTCAACCTTACGTGCCTCCGCAAGTATCTCCGAGTATGTCTCATAAAAAGATGGAATAAGAATCTTCACTTCCCAGTTTAGACCCTCACGAAAACGAATAGCTCGCACCTCCGGCACTCTCACCAGATACTCTGCAAATCGGCTCAACCTGTCGAATTCTGCAGCGTACTCCTCCACAGACATGCTCCCCTGAATGAGACCCTCAAACTGTCTCCCCAAGTCTAGCCTATCTGCCCTGGCGAAAAACTTCTTCTTGAAAAGGTCCTTGAATACCTCCCAAGATTGTCCTGCGTCAACCAGAACCGGCTCATTCCTGAACCAAGTGCGTGCGATATCGAACAGTTGAAGTCCTATCGCCTCAACCTTCAGATCCTCAGAAAGATGGGACACCCTCATAAGACGCTTAATGTCCTTGAGCCAATCATCATCATAGACGATGCCCTTCGTCCCCTTAAAATCCTAGGCTCCAGTTTCTTGAAGTCCTGAATATTGCCTGGCCGAAGCTGAGGAACAACCTGCTGCTGGACCGGAACTCCTCTCTCAACTACAGCACGAGCAAGCTGATGAGAACTCTCGACACCCTGCCATAGAACGTCAGTCTGCCTCTGATGTGCCTCTGACTGAGCCCTTTGTGCCTCAAGCATCTCACGAAACAGCATAAACATCTGTGACATCTCTGCTGGCACAGGAGGTAGAGGTGGAAGCCCCTCAGATACAGCTGGCATAATCCTCTGAATAGGTGGTGGACCTCCAAAAGCAGCTGACACTCCAATCACCGGAGAAGTGACTGGTGTAGGCCCTCAGGATGTCGCAGACCTATCAGAAACTGCTCTCCCCTGCTGCGATCTAGTCTTAGGCGGCATCCTGAGACAAAGTGAGAGAAAAAATCAATATGGTACAAGATGTAAGACATCAAGGAAAGAACAGTTTAAGAGATCAAATATCAATATCAAAGGAGAATAGTTATATCAAAAGAATTTTCCTAGGTGTGATTGAGTATCTCAGCCTATTCCTATATCCTATTGCAGGCTCACAGTAGTACAACTAAATTGTCGCACTACCACGATATCACATACTTTGTGAAGATAGACCTGCATGGGCCACCACCAAAAATGTGTAACGTCCCGCACCCGGTGTAAGGGTACAAGTCGGAAATAACGCCCAGCCTACGCCACAGAATCGGTGGTAGAACGTTGTCTAGATAATCTATCTAACAATATAATAAACCACCAATAATGATAGTATACTCAATTACAAAACTAAGAGAGAAATGAGCATGAATCAGATAAAGAATAGAATAGTCATAATATAACTCATGAGTCTAAAATAATACATCAATGAGTTAGAAGAAATACAGAATAAGCTGGAGACAAATCCAGTACAAAAGAATACTACGAAGCTACAACTCCTGGGTCAACTATCTCGGTTGGGATAAGTCCCTCCTGAGCCAGGGTCTCAGAATCTAAACCTACAACATCCTGGGGTCCATAATAGGTAGGGTACCACTCCTCAGTGTCATCTGGAAAAATATATCCAGTCAGGAAAGAAGCAGAGAATATCTCTAACAGCAGTTCTAATTAATGATAAAAACTATGTAACAGTAAATAGCTGTGGATAAACAAGATGCACAATAGATACAAGAGATATATATACAATAAGGAAATACTGGAATTAAATACAATAATGAACAATATGCCAATGAAACAAGAATACTAATGACTAAGTGTGTGAGTAATAGCTTAACATGTGATCGGCTTGGGCAAGATACAATACGGCCTGGCTAACCATATGTGCGGTCTATGATCAACACTATTCAGTAATCAGTACTTGATACAATATGGTTATTGATCACATATCTATACTAATACTCCCCACCCCCGACTGGTATAATAGATCCAACAACGGTATGCTATGGCACGAGATTCCCCAAGAAGATAGCTAGTCTTTCCGAGAATCGGTGTCTGTACATGTACAAGATAACCAATAAAACAATACTTGCACCATATACACCATATACCAAAGAATAACATCTCATGACGAGATCCGGATATACCAATCCGTGTAACCATTGTGTCAAGAGAACATGGATATCTACACTAGATACAAAGAACATAGAGGATATCATAAATGAGAAACTATCAGAGAATGTACTCGCCTGAAGTCCAATGAATAGTCTCACAGATGTCTGACTTGGTGCCTCGAAGACCTAGATATGGAATACAACATCAATATAAGGGTCCGAAAAGAGAATAAGTTAAACTAGTCAACTTCTAGGTCAATAAGTCAATTCTAAGTCAAAAGTCAACTATAGTCAAACCAAGGTCAACTATCTATTTCTAGGTTGCATAAGTCTAACACAAAAATCTTGGGTCAAGATACTAAAATCTAAGTCATAAAAACCATATCTTTAAAAATATTAGGATACCGTATCTCCGGATACGTAAATTCCAAGGTAAATATCACAATACATATATATCAAACAATTATGTATAATAATATAGAAAATCAATTACACATCAAATAGGAACCATGGTTTTGAACCAACTTGGTATCCCAACAATAACTACAATCTTGATACCCAAACCCCGTATCTTGAGTATCCCACTTACCTTGGTTTCCACAAGGTAATACTCAATACCTTGATATACTAAATACCCTCATATATACTATATAAATATATACTAATATTATACAAATAAGAAATATAGCAATAATAGTATATTATCTCAATATTAATACATATATATATAAATATAGTATATAAACACATATATATAATAATCTGCCTAACTGTCGCTGAAAACAGTGTTGAAAAACACTGATACGCTGAAACCAGGCTTTTAGTGACAGTTCTGGCTGTCACTGAAGCCGTCGTCGCTGCTGCTGTTTGGAATCTGCACTGCTGCTGCTGCTGCTTTGGTGATGGTCTGCAACCGTCACCATTCCTGTGCACGCTGCTGCGGCATTAAGTTTCCCGTTGCTGCTGTATTAATGACAGCGGCTGCTGTTATTAATAGCCCGCCATTGCTACAGCGGCTGCTGCTGTATTAATGACAGTGGCTGTTGTCATTAATACCTCCGTCGCTAAAAACCTGAAAAATATTTGTATAATATATATAAAACATATATATATATATATAAAAAACATATATATATATATATATATATATCACTCAAATAGATATATATATATATATATATATATATATATATATATATATATATATATATATATATATATATATATATATATATATATAATAACTATACATACCCTCTCCTATTATTATGTACATATTTAATATAGCAACAACACACACATACAACATATATAATAAATATACATCCATACATATATATATAAATAATCATATAATAACTATAAATAAACAAATTACTTAATTAAACATACACATATATTTTATTAAAATATATTCATATATGTATATCCCTAACATATATTATAACATATATACTAATGCATGTAGAAGAAAGCTACATAATATATATATTCTATTAGTACATATATAATACATAGATCTATGATACAATAAATATATATATATATATATATATATATATATATATATATATATATATATATATAATTATAACTCAAGAATAATGGAGAGTATCACACCGTATCCCACTAGATCTAGGATATACATGCGACACGAGTCCACCACACATCCAATTGTACCCCGAAGGACACAAGCAAGTCACATATATTATTTATGAATATTATAAAGTTTCAAATATAGATCTACGTGTCCGTGTCAAAATTCGACATGTACAAAGTCCCGTGTCGGAGGAAAAATCCCCAAAACAACACGTATCATCAAATTGTTGGAATACGACCTACACGTACCCAATTGTGGACAGGACACTAGCCCCAAACACATAAACACATGCCAAATTGATCTATAGGATCAATTGACACACACAACAAATGTCATTCTCGGAATTCCTCCAAAATTGACCCAAAAAGCACCATAACTTTCTCAATAGGCCTCCTATGAACACAAAACTAAATCCTATGGGTAGTACATAAATATGGGTTGATTTTCTATGATTAAATATCAGATTTAGAAGCTATTTTAAGGGAAAAAACTGAATTGTACCTATTGGGAGATAGATTCCCAATGAAACCTCCAATTGAGATGAAATTGCTTTCAAATTGTAGATCCTTGCTCCTCTTTGTAGATCCTTGCTTCCTCCTTCTAGATCCTTGCTTCTCAAGTTTCTAATGGTGATTTAGGAAGGAATTGGAATGAATTTGGTAAAAAATAAAGTAAAATGAAGGAAATTTGGTAGTGGGAAATTCTAGATCTAGATTTGGAATGAAAAAGAGGAGAGAGGATTTTTTTCCCTCTTTTTAAATAGGCCGGCCCCTATTCCCCACCCTCCAGTAATCATGTATTGTCCATTACACCCCTTGGGGCCTCTCATGAAGAAATAATTAAGGAAGGTAGCTTCTAGTCCAATGATTTAATTAATTTAATCCATCTCCTTAACAATGGGCTTTCTAAATGGGCTAAGTTTAAATAATTAATTCATGTTGGTCCATGGGTCCAAATTAAACTAGTTAGGTCCACTAACACAAGTCCAAATTAAATAAATAATATCTAACAATAATTAAATAATATCCTAAATAATTATTTATCAAGCACAATAATTAATTAAATAGGAAATTACTAAAATACCCTTTCCTATAAAATATGGTAGTGACAAGACTCGTGACTGTCTGATCTTGCACAACAATAACAGATGTGACACCCGTGTAGCTAGATGCACACTTGACCCTAGTTGACTAGTGTCATACCTAGCATAGCCCCTGAGTTCAGAGTATTTATGATTGTGTGTATGTTAATATGATATCAGATATAATATTATATTATTTAATGATATCTATAGGATTGTTGGATTATTCAGACAAGACCTCAAAAACCGGACATTGGTATTGCCAGTAGCAGGACCACAGGCGAGTACATTCTCTGACAGTTTTTTTTATGTTGATTATCTCTATGATTCTAGTTGTATAGCGTACATGATTCTGACACTGTTGTATACACGAGTTGGCATCATTGAGACCTGTCACGAGGAGTCATGATTGGAATCCATCGTGCTAGCTGGAGAACAGGGAAATATTAGTAGCTTATGTGATCATACCCAACTCTACTTGCATCATAGCTCACCCACACCTCACGTCGGTGTAGCATGACCATTACATACCTCATAGCCTGTTATGTATGATTAGCCTGACTATTGCTCGCATCATAGCTATCCAGATGGTTAGTCTAACCTTACATGAATCATAGCTAGTCATACATAACAAGCCTGATCAGTCCCAAGCCGATCACATGATATGCTGATGTTTCATACACTTAGCTAGATGTTCTTGACATGTATCTCTAGTATATTGATCTAGCATCTCTACATGTTCTAGTTATTGTTCTAGCGTTTACTTATATTCTAGTTCATTATTCTAGCATACACTTGTATTCCTTTACATTGCTAGTATGCTATTGATGATGACATATGCTCCAGTATTTTTATTTCCAGTATCTCATTATACCAGTATGTTTTATTGCCAGTATTTATATCCATCTTGTATTTTTTTACACTGTATTATAGTTTTTGTCAATATACATGGAACTGCTGTTAGTGCTTGTACTTCGCTCCAATCCTGACTTGATATTTTTTTCAGACTGTGACATAGAGGACTTGTTTTCAGCATACTTGGAGATTTGGATGTTATTGATTGCAGGTTAGACTATTTATTGTTGTTTAGACTTGTCTTGTATTTTATTTGTTTTTTTTGATATCTCATCGCGCTTTAGTTTATGTGACTGAGTATTCCATATATGGTGATATCTGTGTCTTCTTATGGAGTTGGATATTCGTGTTAGATTGATTAGATAGAGTATTGACCTAGACAGCGTTTTACTGCCAATATTGCGGCGTAGGCTGGACGTACCCACGCACTCGTGCCCAAATTCCGGGTGCGGGTCGTGACACAATCTGATTAACACGCTAGAAAATAGAATCAACCAAGTATCAATAAATCTATGAATCTAATTCAAAATTCTCAAAATTCATACTTAATTATCTCTCGGTATAACTATCTAGGAAACTCAAAAAATTGCACAAAGTCTAGGGGCTAATAGGACTATGGAACAATAGGACTAGTCAGGTACCTATAGATATCATAATATCAATTCTAGGTTATTGAGATGTCTGGATCAAATCCTCCAAGATTCCAATATAACTTCAATAATTTGGTAAATGGGAAACCTCACAGGGAATATATCTAAGAAGGGTCAGTTTGAACTTAATCGGTCAAGCATACCACAAGAAATTTAGGTCTACTCCTCTATACACTGAATAATCCTAAACGTTAATACTGCCTCAATTATATGACATAGTTATTCTATAGGATATATAGGACTATAAACTAAGTAACATTACAAACTAAAAATTCGCACAATATATGAAAATAATTAGCTAAGAAATTCTTTCATAAATGTGTGATAATAAACTTAAACGCTAAAAAGAAGTATTACAAAAGTCTACAGAATAATCTAACACAAATAGATCACAAAATCCATCACTTTTAGGTTAAAATAAAATCCATATAGTATATTAGTGGTATTCCATCCTGTTAAAAGCAGCCAAAATTCAAAAAAAAAAAAATTTAACCTTGTTTTGACCATAAAATGCTCATTTTAACTAAGAATTCGACTTTTTAAAGTTGAAAACCACATGAAATTTAATTACCCACGAGATGGAACTATTAGTTTTCATAAATTAAATGGTTTAAAAGTGGTTTATCAAAATATTAAAAAAAATTAGATTTTTAGTGTTAAAAATTAGATCTGTGAAATTTATATCAAATCCTTTCAAATCACTAAAATATCTTGGCCCTAGTGGCCCAAAATCTTGCTAGAAACATATATATACAAGAAAAAAAATCATAATGAGACAAGGCCTCCATCTATTGAGCAAGAAGCACTTGTCCTGCTCTAAACCTAAGCCAAAACCAACCAAGCTTCTAGTCCACCACCTAGGCAGGATTTAGGAACCACAATCCAACTTTATAAGGCATTCTTGATCACCTAGAATGCTCCTAATCTCCAGGAAGAAGAAGGAATAAAGAGAGAAGGAGAAGAAGAGAAATCTCCTAGAGAGTGATCAGGGGAAAATAATAAATGAGAGAGAAATGATTAATATATATAACCCAAAGTTAATATATTTGTGCCAAGTTAGCAATCTATGGCTTTGGAACAATCCTAGCCTTAGGAAGAAAACCAATTGTCCAATGGGTAATTAAGAAAACAAATCAACAAGCTTACTGGGCTCAGGACAACTCAAGCAATATACCTACGGTATACTTGTAAACCCCCCTAATTAATTTCTAGGGTTTACTTAGCTTAGTGAGATATTAGAGATTGACTTTGAATTAATTAGTATTAGGAATTGGAGTTTAATCTAAACTATTTATTTTGTTATACTTGGTGCAACTTACCATTGCTTCGATATTTGGAATACTACACTAGACTTTGCCTTCCAATAAATTTTATACCCTTGACCTAGACAAGCCAATCTTCAACCCTGACCATTATGTCACTCACAAACACAAGCATTTGTGCTCTATTTTAATCAAACAACATTGATGACACAATATCCAATTTAAACCTATGATATGCACCTATGTTGTCATGATCCATACTCGAAATAAGGGCACGAGTAGTAAGCAACGCCCAGCCTATGCCGCAGCATCGGCGGTAGAACGTTGTCTGAGTCAACTCTACTATCTAAACATCTCATACAATATATGCACATGGTACCTGTCAATCACCTCAACTCTAAATGGAGGAATAATATGGTATCTGATAAATGTAACTATACTCAATCATAATGCAAACTAAGGAAGATAAAGTACGGGATGGAATAAAGAAAGAAGGAGTCACAATACATCCACAAGTCTAAAATTATATATACATGCGATAAGCCTCAATAAAAGTCTAATACAAGTCTAAACAGATAATCTAAACATCTTCAGACTATGGTACTTGGTCCTCCTGCTCTAAGGGAGTACCACCTAATGGTACGCCGTCCTGTGGCCGGTAGGACACTGGTCCATAAGCCAATCATCTAAAAAATATATCCAGTTAGGATTGGAGCGAACTACATACCTCTAAAAGTAGTTTCAAATACATAATCAAGCATATACAACAGATAATAGAAAAGAATACAAGATAACTAAACATCAGAATAAAATAAACTAGAGTGAACATGTAATGTACTGAAATGAAGAGCAGGCAATAGAATAACTGCAATAAGGAAAATAGATAAAACTAGATAATATGCCATGGAATACAAGTTTATTATGTGATCGGTTTGAGTTGAACATAAATACAATATAGTAACTCAATTACACGTGATATGTAATCGACATGTACACAAATACACTTGGTCTTGATCACATAACCAATTCTTACTCCTCCATCCCCAACCAATACTTATGGATCCAATCATGACATATTACGAATACGAATATGGGCACACTGAACATGAGCAGCTTGTGAACACGAAGTACACTAAAATCAATACCTGATACACACGATGAAATATATGTGAAGGAGTACCCGCTGAACACGGTAAGGGATAACATCTCCTGACAGGATCCATATAGTACCAGTCCGTGTAACCACTGTGTCAAAATCAAGTATGTAGTTCTAAAATAAGTGATATATACACTATCATGAAATAAAAACTAACTAAAAAATGTACTCGCCTGTGGTCCAGAGAACTGAATGAGTCTCGGTGTCCAAACTGGTGTCACACAGACCTATATATGAACTTTTATGTCATTTGGTGTAATAAAGGGATAAACAAGTTTAAATATAATTTTAGGTCAAAACTAGGCCATACTAGTCACTAGGTCAAACTACCTAAATGATTGACGTTTAGGGTCAACACTAGTCAAAACTAGGTTATACCTAGGTTTCTAGGCTAAGACTAGAAATTATATTGCTAATACCCAAGGTAAGTTGGATAATATTAGGTTATAGCTAATATCAACTATTACTAGATAATACCCTATACCATGTATCTTATAATATGTATATAACTCTAATATATCATTAATTTATATCATTTTAGCCTAATACTCATTGCCTTAGACTATACCTTGGTTTTTACTCATAACTGGATACATATATCATACCTTAACTATGAGCTCATAACTTAACCAATACTTGGTACCCTACTATCCATATTGATACACATGGGTTTTAACTACACATTTATCACCGTATATCAAGATATCACTGATACCTAACTAGCTCACCTCACTTGTCATTAGATACCCCCAATACTAAACACACTTCTCTTAACACATACCCCAAATATCTAACATTTGGGAACTAGGATAACCCCCACTCATCTTACTGATACACATGTGGCACACTCTAAAATCTTACTCAATACTTGATCCCCAACCCAAGCAACGCAATGCACCACCTTTCCTACTGTCAAAAATAACTACTACCTACACCATCTGTATCCGACCCTACCAAGACCAACAGTCAACAACTGTTACTGCTGATGTTACTTATAAAACTGATACATGACCCCCCTTAGTTCTGAAACTGTGATACACAATAGTTACATATGTATAACTTCAAAGTTGTTATTGATGTGTATGTTGATGCAGCTTACCTTCAAATAGCAGTGCACTTAGTACATTATTGTTGTCCACTTATTCCTTGAACTCAGGCCTTCACAGACCTGATACTGTATACCCACTTTCCTATAGTTCAAATATGAGCTCCTTGTAGCTTATTTCCATGCCACTTCACTATTGCTCCCCTGCATACATACTACTAACAACTGATACACGCATGGACCAACACTACACCCTCACCTTAACCCGATACCATCTGCAACACATCCTATCTCAAATACTTATATGCACAGTACCAAAGTGATACCCATCTGAAACTAGAAGTTCTACTTGCTCCAATCTCATGCACCTTTGTCACATACTGCTATTTCTATTGCTGCATACTGCTAACCCTTTCCCCTCACTGCTCGATACCCCCACAGACAAAGGAATTATAGATATATAAGTATAGTATAGACTAGCACGCACACACACACACACACACACACACACACACACACACATATATATATATATATATATATATATATATATATATATATATATACATCACACATATATATTATATACCTATATAAATATATTCTAGTGTCAATTGATCAAATACTTAGAGTGTGTACTTATGATATTCATGGTACGCATCCAAGTGAAGGGCCAAAATCTAAATTCTTCATCAATAATCATACAAATACATCAACCACCATATAATATGACGAAGGTAACTTGCTACAAGGAGAATTGAGGATTAATTGTACAAAATCCCCAAAATTGGGCTCCCGTGTCGTACCATATCACAAATATCATGATACGGCTTACACGTATCCAATTGTGGACACGTACATAGTCCTATAGCCCCGATTAAAGTCGAATTAGATCTAATTGGTCTCATGACACACAATTGATGTGTCAAATTCATAATTCTTCCAACATGCACACAAAACTCTATATAGAACTCACAATACATAGCTAAATAGCCTAAAACTTGTTCCTATATATAGTCCTATGCCATGGAATCATTCCTAATGGTTAAATACATGATTAAGAAGCTATAATAAAAGGAAAATTCAATAATTACCAATTAGGAGATGGATTCTCAATAAAAATATAATTGGATACGATCCGGACACGATCTCTAGCTCCAAAGTTTCTCCTCCTTGTGCTCCTTGTTTCTCCAAGCTCCAAAGCTCCAAGAGTGATGAATTTAAGAAAGAAATGGAGGTAAATTAAGAGGAAAATTGATGGAGAGAAAATAGAAAATTGGGGATATAGAATTTTTGGATCAAAATAAATGCAAATGAGGAGAGGGAGAGAAAACCCCCCCTCTAATAGTGGTCGGCCTCTTCTCCCCTTCCCCAAGCAAAATTAAATGTCCAAGTTACCCCTACATAGTAAATTATGAGAAATAATTAAGGGTAGATATTTTTGGAAGTCTCTAACTAATTATAATTAACTAAATCTCCTTAATTAATTAGTAGAAATGACTAATAGGCTTGGGTCCAAGTTGGGCTCATGTTGTCATGACAAATCTAGATATTGGGCTAGTCTCTCTAACTAAACTAAATAACACAAGTCTCTAATTAAAAAATTAATATTAGCTATAAATAATTATAGCTTAATATAATTAAATAATTAATTCAATCATCACATTAATATTTAATATTATATTCCTAAAATCAAATACCCATGCCAAATTACCAAACTACCCCTAGCTGAAAAAGTAAGGGTGACATATGTACATTCCAATCGAATTGGAGACACAACTTCAACCCGTTCCCTTCAACCTATTAAATGACCATGACCTACACTAAGCCTACAAAATCTATGATACTTGTGTCACACCCAAATAAAACCCTACATGCTTCCAACACAACAACAATCCCCATGTCACATTTTCTAGTCATGATGGACAACCAACCCAAACCTAACCCTAAATTAGTCCAAAAACCCAACTAAAACTCTCACACACACTCATATTGTTCATACAAAATATCCCACACCAATCCTCCTCTCTACCACACACCAAACACCAAGTTTTCTACACCAAATCATATTTTCAACCCATTGGAATTAAGTATTCAGCCCTTACCTTAAATCGTAATAACCCATCACTTTACCCTCTCTCTTCACACATTAATTACCTTCCATTTATGGTTAAACCCAATGGTGGGCAGCCATCTCCTCACTTTTCACCCCCCATACACTCCGCCATCAACTCAATATTGACTTAACTTAATCCTAAACTCACACACAACCCTCACATCACTCCCTTGTATTGATTGCACACAAACCCCTACCCTTTGTGGCCGACTATATACACTCCCCCATATCATTTTTTTTACTCCACACTCCTTCTTCCTCTTCCTCTTCCTCTTCCTCTATTCTTCAAAATAGTCAACACAGCCCCTACATTCAACTACGCCCGAGCTCCTCCCTGCTGAACCTGACCTGTTGTCCATCTCATTCCCGACCTAACCACCATCCCCACAGTAGCTCCAACGCCTCCAAAACCACCTTTCCTTCTCCCTCTACCTCTCTACTACCTCTTCCATCCACCACAACAACACTACACTACCACCCATAACCCTAAATAGCACCCAACCCAAGCCTACTTCATATTGAACTTGACAACACATCCCACCTTTTCGACCTTGCCACCACCACAAAAGTAGCACAACCACCTCCACGACCACCCTAACATCTCCCCCTACTCTCCCCTACCTCCACCATCCGCCACAACAGCCTCCATCACTACCACAGCCCACAACAGCACCAAATTCGAGTATCTCTCCCAAACTGAGCAAACTGTGTGCACACAGTGCACACAGTGAACTACAATCATTTCTTCACACTTGTAAGCTATTTTCTAATTCCTCCTCATCCTCCTCTTCATTTTCTTCATCTTCACCTTCTTCTTCATATTCTTTATTATTTTCCTCATGCACTTCTAGTTATTCTTCAATAAAAACATAGGATGTATATATATGCATCTATTTATTCTTGTAACTTTGCCATGATGTATACCTATGTAAACACTTGTTTAAACTTCTAATTAACTCCATTTAGTATTAAATTCCAGAATATATAATTTATATTTAAGGTGTTACATGCATAGTTATACTTGAATGAGACTTAGTGAAGGTTATGTAGCTAGTTGTGTGCCATGTCTAGGTGTTATCAAGATTTGTATAAAATACCATGGTAGAAAGTAATATATGACATTCTAGTTAGTGTACATTGTGTTAGTATATATATAAATTTGAGGATCATGTATTTAGAAAGGTTTGTATGAGAAGTTGTGGCTAGTGTAACCCAAAAAATAGTTGTTATACATGTAAAGTTGTAGTTGTTAAATGGAAACCCTAACATGTTAAGGATAGGATTATATACATAATGTTGCATGTGTAAAGGATAGTATTGGTGAGTTTCACTTATCCTTGAACTTAATGATGACATTTGAACATACTTTGAATGACTACTTGAGTTAGGTTAGCACTTGCTTCATATACTTTGAGGATGTGTATGTCATACTTTTACAAGAAGACCCTGGTAAAAAGAACACCTAGTACCTATGTGTTTGAGGAGCAACTTAGCAACCCCATGAACCCTAGTTATGACCATGAGTTGTTGTACTCTTGTGCATGCTTAGCGTAGCGTAACATAGTAACTTATATGTTATATTATGTATTCATAGGCACCCAGGACGGTTCGATCTTGGTTGCGGGTTCCAGATCTTTATTTGCTCACATCGGAGTTCCAGGCAAGTATACCTTGCCTTGTTGTACTATTTAAATTCAGTTATTATTGTTCGCAATCTTTTCCTCTAAATATTATATAATTGTGCACGTTTGAGAATGCCTCGGGTGCAGTCGACGAAGGCGTCGATATTTGGTCTTGTGTTTTACCTAATTTCTAGTGGATGTATCCTAAAGTGATAAATTTATCATTATATCTCTCAAGGCCTTGTCACATATCATTTTACGTCACTGAGTGAGTTCATGTTAGGACATGGGCTTATGCACTCGACTGGCCATTGGTGCGAGTAGCACGTATGATGGTACTTAGCATAGTTATATAGTTCTTTTGTTTATGTTATGACTTACATTTATAGTTTCGAGATGTCCACGTCGTATTCATGACTTTTACATTGGCATTGGATGAGGAAGACAATTAGTAGGCGTATGGGACAGACATTTGTCTATCGTAGTTTTAGAGTAAACTACGGGTCTTAAGCCTCAGTGTTACCCGATTATGGGCTTCATAGTTATACGGTTATAGGATTATATGCTAGTGGATATATCCGGCAGTGATTGCTAGTTGCACACTAGGTTTGATCAAGATGTTTGCTAGTATATATACTTAGCCTCTGGCTCGACGCTACACTTTATACCTATTTTGCCTACCCATACGCACCAAGATTGTCTTCAAAGTGCATTCACTTAGATGGATAGTTCACCCTGATTTGTTTACTCCGTATTTATATTATGGCATGTATTTTGGTATCTTGTTACATCCCTCTGAGGACCTAATTTTCTTCAAGGTTATTTAAGCAAATTGCGTGATACCCTATCCAGTAGAGTATTAGACATCCTTTCAGGTATCATCGTATCATTCGTTCATCACAGTTATGTACTATTCTCCATTATGATATGCTTTTATAGCCTAGTATTTATAATCCTATATTGTTCTCTTAGCCTATTGGAATGGATGTATTAATGGGATGCAGACTATTGATGCATACTGTCTATTCTTGAGATTTATTTACCATGGATTAAGATTTAGTTAGTTGTTGGATGTTAGATATATATATTTAGTTTGATCACTTGACTGTGGACAATAGAAGTACACTTTGACAGGTCCACTAAATTAGAAAATCCTATAGAGTGGTACCAGCTAGCCATTGCCACGTGTCTGGTCCCACATATTTTAGGACTGGGGCATGATATGGTTTTAGTGGAATCAGCAATACATTTTTTTCTTGATGCTCCTCCATACTATGGCTCAACCTCTAAAGTAAACACAAAATCTGAGGTAGATTTCCTGGAATCCCTATCTAACTGAAAATTTGAGTTTGTATACCCCAAGGACACTAAACTATCTACATGGTAAACTAGTATATAATCTTTAGTCATTTTTATGTACTTCAAAATATGCTTTACTATAGTCCAGTAATCTTTTTCAGGGTTAGACTAATATCTGCTAACCATGCCAACGATAAAGCAGATGTCTGGTCTCATAATAGTATTGTATATATTACGCTTCCTAGTGTTGAAGCATAGGGAACTGCTTTTATACCCTTTATTTCTTTAGGTGTCCTCGGACACTACTCCTTTGATAGATCAATTCCATGCCTAAAAGGTATGAAATATTTCTTAGAATTTTGTATACTAAAATGAGTTAGTATAGTATCGATATAGGTAGCTTGGGATAAGCCCAACATTATTTTCTTGTGATCTCGCAGAACTTTGATCCCAAAGATCTAACCTACTTTTTTGAAGTCCTTCATATTAAACTGTTTGGATAACCATACCCTTATATTAGATAATACCTTCACACTATTTCCAATGAGCAAGATGTCATCCACATAAAATACTAGGAATACCACCACGTTATTATTATACTTTTTGTATACACATGATTCATCCGGACAATGATCAAATCCATATAATTTTATCACTTGATCAAAACAAATGTTCCAAGATCTAGAAGCTTGCTTAAGTCCATAAATAGACTTCTTGACTTACAAACAAGATGCTCTTGGCCATTTTTAATAAACCTGTCTCATATAGATATTTTCCTCAACACTTCCATAAAGAAAAGCTGTCTTGACATCCATTTGCCAAATCTCATAATCGATATGAGCTGCAATAGATAAAAGAATCCGGATAGACTTATGTACGGCTACCGACTAAAAGGTTTCCTCATAATCAATATATTATTTCTGAGTAAAACATTTTGCAACAAGTTGAGCTTTAAATGTTTCAACCTTACCGTTTGATCATCTTTTTCTCTTGTAGACCCACTTGCATCCAATGACGTTGAGACCAGTGGATGGTTTTACAAACTTACAGACCTTATTAGAATCCATAGATTCTTGTCACTACCATATTTTCTAGGAAAGGGTATTTTGGTAATTTTATAATTAATTAAATATTGTGCATGTTGAATAATTATTTATTGTATTATTTATTTATTATATTATTTATTTATTTATTATATTATTTATTTATTATTAGATATTAGTTTATTATTTTGGACTTGTGTTAGTAGACCTAACTAGTTTAGTTTAGACTCATGGACCAACATTTATTAAATTGTTAGAATTGAGCCTAATTAGAAGACCATTCATTAGGAGGATGATTAGTTTAATTAAAACCATTAGACTAGAACCTTTTCTCCTTAATTATTTCTTCATGAGAGGCCCCAAGGGATATAATGGACATTATATAGTAGCTTGAAGAGGGGGCCAAGTGGTCGGTCTATTAAAAGAGGGGGGAAAAATTCTCTCTCCTTTTTTCATTTCAAAACTAGATCTAGAATTTTTCTCAACCAAATTTCTTTATTCCTACATCAATTTCCTACCAAATTTTATTCCAATTCCTTTCCAAATCAACATTAGAGACTGGTAGAGCAAGGATCTAGAAGAAGGAAGTAAGGATCTACAAAGAGGAGCAAGGATCTACAAGTTGAAGGCCAATTTTATCAAATTTGGAGGTTACATTAGGAATCCATCTTCCAATAGGTAAAATTTAGTTTTTTTCCCTTTATTTAGGTTCTAAATATGAGATTTAACCATGAAAAACTACCCCATATGCATTGGCTATCCATAGGAATTGGAATTAGGTTCATAGGAGTCCTATTGAGAAAGTTATGGTACTTTTTGTGTCAATTTTTGGGAAATTTTGAGATTGACACTTATTGTGTTTGTCAATTGGTCATATAGACCAAATTGACATGTGTTTATTTGTTTGTGTCTAGTATCGTATCCATAATTGGATACGTGTTGGTCGTATCCCAATAATTTGGTGATACGTGTTGATTTGGGGGTTTTTCCTCCGACATGGGACTTTGTGCATGTCATATTTTGATACGAACATGTAGATGTATATTTTACTCTTCGTATTATTTATATATAGTAATTTAGACTTGGTCGTGTCCTTCGAGATATGTTTGGTTTTGTGGTTGACTCGTATCACAAGCGTATCATAGATCTAGTATGATGCACTCCACGTATTTGTTGTGTTGCCTTTCTAGATTCAAATTCCATTATTCTTAGCTATGTGTGATATATGTATACATATGTATATAGATATAGTGTTAAGTTAATGTATATAGTATATGAGTATAGGTATCTATATGCATATGGTTGATATATATGTATATGGCTATAGGATACTATATTTATATGTGTTATGAGAAGGATAATATATCTACATATGTATGTATGTATGTATGTATGTATGTATGTATGTATGTATGTATGTATGTATGTATGTATGTATGTACGTATGTTTATATATATATATATATATACATATATGTATAGTTGAAAGGGGTATTATATATATATAGGTTATGTGAGAGTGAGTGTGTGTATATAGATGCATTGATATGTTTATATATCTAGTTACTTGGTGAGGCATATATATATATATATATATATATATATATATATATATATGCATTTGGAGGTATAATACTAGTGTGTGTGCTTGTGTGTGTGTATGTGTGTGGAGAGGAAGTGAAACAGAGAACCAGTGCACCTACAATGAATCAGGCACTATACAGCAACAGTCACTGTGCAGTGAGCTTGCAAGAACTGTATCATTAGCAACCTTATACCAGCAACCATGTGCAACAGTTCAACACTAGCACTGCACAGCAAAATCAGCAAAGAGCAGCAACAACAGCTCGACAGGAAACCACCACCACCATCAGCAGCTTGGACACGATCAGCATCAACTTGGACTCGAGCAACTGCAGAAACGTGTCAACAGTGTATCAGCAAAAGGGGGTTGGGCACTGCAGCCACTGTGTAGTAGGATTGCACAGGAAGAGCAGTATCAGGAGCTTCAACAGAGGTGTCAGCAATGGTAGGTATTGGTGTCAGTGAGGTATTGGTTATTTGAGTTAGGTAGTGTTTGAGTTTAGCTTGAGTTGAGTAGTTGGTTAGCTAATTAGTTTGATACCTATTTAATTAGTTATCTAGTTAGTTAGTATATATATATATATATATATATATATATATATATATATATATATATATATATGTATTAGTTGTAATGATATTTAGTATAGCATAGTAGTTAGTATTCATATTCATATTAGTAAATACTAGTAGTTGGTATAAGTACATACTAGTAATTTATATTGGATTGATATATATATATATATCTATTAGTATATAGCTAGATTGGGTAGCTATTATATACGAAAGTTGCATTACCTTGAGATACCATGGTAAGTGTCAAGGTATTGAGGATACTCGAGGTATTTGGGTTCGAGTATCAAGATGGGTGTTTAGTGGTGCGATACCGAGTTGGTTCAAAGCCAAGGTATCCACTTAGCATTTATAATTAGGACTAGTATATTTAATATTGATTATATATGCAAATTATGATATTTCTATATCTCTTGGTTGCGTATCTTGAGATATGGTATTTTAGTATTGTAGTTTAGCTTGTTTGGCCTAGATTCTTAGTGTATAGAGCCAATATCCTAGAAATAGACTCATGCAACCTAAAAATAGGTAGTTTGACAAAGTTTGACCAGTTAGACTTAGAGTTGACCTAGTTTGACTATTTTGACTTAGAAATGGCTTTATGATCTAGAAGTTGACTAGTTTAACTTATTTTTATTTTGAAATCGTGTATTGATATTATATTCCATATCTTGGTCTTCGAGGTACCGTACCGGACATCTGTGATACTATTCACTGGACTTCAAGCGAGTACATTCTTTGATAGTTTCTCATTTATGATATCCTCTATATTCATTGTATCTAGTGTAGATATCCATGATTTCTTGATACGATGGTTACATGGATTTGTATATCCAGATCTCGTTATGAGATGTTATTCCTTGGTATATATGGTGTATCTTATGCAAGCCTTGTTTTCTTATTTCTTGTATATGTACAGACACTGATTCTCGGGGAGACTAGCTACCTTCCTAGAGAATTTCGTGCCATAGCATACCATGGTTGGATCCCCTATACCAGTCGGGGGTAGAGAGTATTTTAGTGTAGATATGTGATCATACCCTCCTTGTGCATGTCTTGTTCCTTGTGAGTATTGGTCATATACCACACGTATGTCTAGCCAGGCCCTTATCCTTGTGCAAGTTCCTTGTGCAAGTTCCCTAGCTGATCACATGTTAAAGCTAGTATTAACACATTTAGTCATTAGTATTCTTGTTCATTGTCATATTGTTCATTCTTATATTTATTTTCAGTATTTTATTTATTTTATATCTCTTGTATCTATTATTGTATCTTGTATATTCACATCTATTTAATGTTACATAGTTTATATCATGACTGGATATATTTTTCCCCATATGACACTGAGGAGTGGTACCCTACTTATTACGGGCCTCAGGATGTTGTAGGCTTATAGTTAGAGACCCTGGCTCAGGAGGGACTCATCCCGACTGAGACAGATGACCCGTGACTTATAGTATCTTAGTTATTCTCTTGTATTAGATTTGTCTTCAGCTTACTGTTTAGTTTTTTTTTTTTTAGACTCATTGATGTTATTTTTGACTCATGAGTTATATTGTGACTATTCTATTCTATTATCATATTCGTGCTCATTTTTATCTTAGATCTGTGGTTGAGTATATTGACATTGTTGGTGGCTTATTATATTGTTAGATAGATTACCCAAACAACGTTCTACCGCGAATTCTGTGGCGTAGGCTGGGCGTTATTTTCGACTTGCATCCCTACACCGGGTGCGGGTCGTGACACATTTTTAGTAGTGGCCCATGCAGGTCTTCGAGGTCACAATTAGAGCGATTCGTAGTGGTACTATGAATTGAGTGCTATTACGAGCCTGTTTTAGGATATAGGATATAGGCTATAGGCTGAGAATACTTAATCACATCTAGGAAAAATTCTTTTGATTCATTCAACTATTCTTCCTTGATATTGATATTTGATCTTTAAACTGTCCTTCCTTTGGGTGTCTAACATCATGTGCCATATTAATTCTTTCTTTCGCTTTGTCTCAGGATGCCGCCTAAGACTAGATCACAGCAGGGGAGAGTAGCTTCTGAGAGGTCTGCGATGTCCCGAGGGCCTGCACCAGTCACTTCTCTGGTGATTGGAGTGTCAGCTGCTTTCGAAGGTCCACCTCCTACTCAGAGGACTGTGCCGGCTGTATCTGAGGGACTTCCACCTCCACCTTCCGTGCTAGCAGATGCGACAGAGATGTTCACACTCTTTCGCAAGATGTTGGAGATACAGAGGGCTCAATCTGAGGCCCACTAGAGGCAGATCGATGTCTTACAGTAGGGCATAGAGAGTGCTCATCAGCTTGCTTATGCCATAGTAGAGATAGGAGTCCCGGTCCAACAGCAGGTTGCTCTTCAGGTTACTCAGCTTCGGCCAAGCAACATTCAGGACTTCAAGAAGCTGGAGCCTAGGGTCTTCAAGGGGACGGAAGGCATCGTCTATGCTGATGATTAGCTCAAGGATATTGAGCGTCTCATGAGGGTGTCCCATCTTTCTGAGGATCTGAAGGTTAAAGTGGTAGGACTTCAGCTGTTCGACGTCGCCCGTACTTGGTTCAGGAATGAGCCAATTCTTGTTGACGCATGACAGTCTTGAGAAGTGTTCAAGGACCTCTTTAAGAAGAAATTCTTTGCTCGGACAGACATGTTAGACTTGGGGAGGCAGTTTGAGAGCCTCATTCAGGGGAGCATGTCTGTGGAGGAATACACTGCAGAGTTCGGCAGGCTGAGCCAATTTGCGGAGTATTTGGTGAGATAGACGGAGGTTCGAGCTATTCATTTTTGTGAGGGTCTAAACTGGGTGGAATATGCCCCAACCGCAAGTGCCGAAGGTTTGACCTCTTCCAAGCAGGATTTACAGACTGAAAGTGCCTCCACTTCCAACAAACTCAAAGGTCCATCTTTAACCAGTGTTTGGATTCTTAGATTAATATGCCCCAACCGCAAGTGCCAAAGATATATTTGGTTCATACAAGAAATTTTTTTATCTTATTTAAGTAAGAAGATGTGTTATTCATTTACATAAGTTGCATTATGGGTGGAATATAATTTATAACATACAAATTATCAACTAATACACCAGAATAGATAAAATGCTTATTTTTTCTAATAAAAATATTGTTATTAAAATAAACTGAATATCCATCCTTAATTAGCATAGAAACAAAAACTAAATTCCTTCTAAGTGAAGGTGCATAAAGACAATCTCTCAATGTCAAAGACTTATTTCTACCAAAAGATAAAATAATATCCTATACTGCAACGGCTACTACTTTTGTAGTGTCACCCATAAACAAGCATATCTTTCCATCACTAAGCCTTCTGGTTTCCTCAAACCCCTGTAATGAATTGAAAACATGATTAGTGGCTTATGTATCTACACACCAGGTGCCGGTATATAACACCACTAAATATGTTTTAACTACTTGTAAAGGAGATATAGTGGTGGCCCATACAGGTCAGACTTCGCAAGTTGTGCGATGTCGTGGTAGTGTAACCAATTTACATTTATATATAAACCAATACAAAAATATAAATCTACATATATATATAAACGTATTTTGGTGTATATGCATATGTATATATATTTAATATGATTTATATATATATACATATTTAAATGAATATGTATATGTGTATTTCCCTTAATATATATATGTATGTATTTTAGTATAAAATATATAATGTTTGGTATATGTATATATATATTTTGTATATACATGTACTTAATATATATTTTCAAATATGTATAATTAGTATAAATGTATATATATGTATCTTGTACATACAATTAATGTATTGTATATGTATTTAATATGATGTACTAGTATTAGTATATATTTTAATAATAACTTTGACAATATATATATATATTTTTAAAATGTATTTTTAGCATATGTATGAGTATACATATATAATGTTCAACTAGTATAAATCAAATATGTAAATTAAAGGATATATATATATATATGGTAGGTATTAATGTTGGTTAAAATATGTAATGTGTTTTAGATGTCTGTCTGCTAGATGACCCTAGTTGACCAGTAGCATACCTGGCATAGCCCTGAGTTAGTATTGTTGTGTGTTAGTATAGCTTCTGATTGCAATTATTGTATTGTTATTATATGTTTTTAGGACTGTTGCTTCACCTAGGGGATACTCTGGAACAGGACACCAATAATTACCAGCTAAGGACCCGAGGCAAGTACCTTCTCTGATAATTTCCAATTTCTTGATAATTTCTATAAATTCAATAATCTTGAAATGTTACAACTGAATCCTTGACACTGTGCTACACGGACTAGTATAGCTTGGATCTGCAGTCATGAGATGTTATAATGATTATCATATTAACATTGTACACGACATGTATATTAGATATCGTACATGATAGATTGGACTTGCTCGTGTATCGTGACGTGTCATGGTTGGATCCACAGTACTAGTTGGGGGCGGGGAAGTAGTTAGTAAGAAATGTGATCATAACCTCTTATTGTAGTATAGAATAATGTAAGTGTTAATCATGCTCTTCACCCATGATTAGCCAGGCCCTGTAGCTATCGTACATGTTCCCAAGTCGATCATATTTTGAAACTACTATTTCAAACACTTAGAATAGATTACAGTTCCCTATTTAAATCATATACTACATCACCCGTATATGATATTGTTCCTTGTTCTTTCCATTTTCATACATGCACTGACTGTACCATGTTGCCTATTGCTCGTCTCTTTACATTGCCTGTCTCTCTTTACTTGCCATTGCATTTATTTCGCTGTCTTCTCAGTAGCTAGCATTACATGTTTATTGCCTTATAGTCCTTATCAATTAAATAGAACTGTTATTTGAGATTTGTACTTTGCTCCTTCCTGACTGGAAACATTTTTCCAGACTATGCCTTAGAGGACCGCTGTCCGACACTTTATGGACCATATGGTGAGTAGCTGCAGACTTGGTAGATTAGTTGTGATTCCGGGAGGTCTAGCCGGAAATTACTATTTTTGTTAGTTCTTTTAGCAGACTATTGGTACCGGATTTATCTCCGGCATTTTATTGAGACTTGGATATTTGTTGAGTTAGATTATTACTTCAGACTTGTGTTGTATTTAATTTTTGTTTGATATCTTATCGTGCTGTAATCCTGTGATTGAGTATGTGTACATTTTATTCGTGTCATCCGTGCCTCCTTATGGAGATTGGATGCTTGTGTGAGATTGGCTAGATAGTATCAAGACCTTTACAGCGTTCTACCGCCGATGCTGCGGCGTAGGCTGGACGTACCCATGCACTCGTGCCCCTAAACCGGGTGCGGGTCGTGACAGATATACTTATAAATGAGATCAAAATAAAATAAAATTACATCAATCATATGACTCCCAAAGGAGTTTACACATAATCTAGATTAAATAAAATTAAATAAATAAGAATAATCAACCCTCATAATTTTAATTATATCCATGAACAACAACATCTATGACATATCATGGGTTTAAATCACAAGAATAAAATATGCATTCGAACCATAATAGATGGATCTAACATGCCTGCAAAAATGAGTTAGAATAGATCTAAATCTATCGACTATTTTTTAATACGAGTTTTATTGGACAATATGGATTTATCAATCGATAAGCAGATCCATACGTGGCTATGATACTAATTTATGGAACTAGGGATCCGCAAGACCGTAGATTTGTGTGTATATCGATCGATAAAATATTAACAGGTTTAAGACGTGATCTAACCCTTCAATGGTAGAAACTAGGGTTCACGAATTATACCTGAAGCGATGAGAAGTAGATGATAATTTCCAGAAACCTTGATCAGTCAGCAACCTCGAGATCTTCTGCCATATTCCTATAACCACCTTATTTTTAGGGCAAGAATATTTTGGTAATTTGTTATAAATTAAAATTTTGGGGATGTGTGTGTATATATATATATATATATATATATATATATATATATATATATATATATATATATATATATATATATATATAATGTGTGACTAATAGACTATTTATTGAGTTTAGACTAGACTAGTTGAGCCACTAGTTTGTCATAACCAATTTAGGTCCATTAGACCCAATTAGACTCAAGGATAGAATATTCCTCCTTAAGTATTAGTGATCATATTCATAAGAGATAAAGAGGGGTGTTTTTGTCATTCCATAATATTTGTTATTGTTAATAATATATTTATATATATTGCATATTACTAATATAGTTAGTATTTAGTGTTAGCCCATTAGTTAGATTAAGTACTAGTGAGCCTAAGTGACCCACTAGTGTAACCAATTTGTTTAGTCATGGTTAACTTATTAATTAGAGAGAATGAATATAATATCCCTTTCTATTAATATTAGAATCTTTCCTTAGTTAATCCCTTTATTAACCTAACCCTTCATGACATATTAACAAGGGCATTTTGGACCTTGTGCAATGACCAAATGGAGAGGGGTGTAGCCGACCCTAGTCTAGGGGGTATATAATCCCTCTTAGTTCATTTAATAGCCCATTTACTTCCTAATTTGTTCATCCCCAAATTTGTGAGCAAACCCTAATTCACCTACTCTCAAAGCAATCTCACTCCCTCGCATTCCTATTCCTAGAGGAGGCTAAGGAGCTTGTCATTGCTAGATGAAGCATTAGAGGGAGCTTGCAAGAAAGATTGTGTCCAAGCTTCTTTATTTTGTGGTGATACATTGATAATCCATCTTTCAATAATTAAAATCCATATTTCTCTAATATTTTTTATTCTAAATAGTGTATTAGACCCATAGGAACCTTTTTTTGGCTAAAGAATACCCATAGGAAGAAGAACTAGGTTCATAGGAGGCCTATGGTGAAAGTTATATTGACTTTTGTGGCCAAATTGAGAAAATTCAAATTTGGACCACTTAGTATTCGTAGGAATGTATTATAGGTAATTTTAGGTTACAATTCATAATTTGAGAGGGTTTATGTGTCCACAATTGGATACGAGTAGGCTGTATTATGATACTTTGTGATATAGAGTAATTTTGGGGGTTTCCTCTTCGACACTTGTGATACACGTGTCATATTTTGTCACACCACTTTGTATAGCTACCTATTGCTCTAATTAGGCTCTAATTATTATATTTGATATGTTCATAGGCTTTGGAAAGAGTTTGGTGAGGTTTGGTAAGAGTATCTTGAGCGTATCATAAGTATCCTAGTGTGTGCATATCACGTGTTTGGTATTTTGGTTATTGGTGTTGTGTTGTTGTGTTAGTGTATAGTAGGTGGTTGATATTTTGCCATGAGTGTTGTGTGGTATGTTTATACATAGAAATATGTAGAGTTTTATAACTATATAAGTATATAATTATATGTATATATATAAGTATGTATATATGTGTATATATATGTGTTATATCTTATGGATTAGATGTATTGGTTTATGTATATATGTGAGGGGTTTCTGTCATGTGATGGCAGCAAAGTGTGCAAGAGGGACCAGGTTCAGTTAGTGCAAGCTTGAGTTGAGGGAGTGTATTAGCAAGGTGTGCTTGTGTGTGTGTATGTGTGATAGAAGAGACTGAACTAGGAAGTAGAAGTCCAACAGCAGCAGCAAAGCATAGGTTGTTGCCACCTGATAGCAGCAACTCTGGGTGTTACAGGTAAACAGTATAGTAAGGGAGCTTGCTAGCAGTGATTTGAGGGAAGTTGGTTCTGTGCACCTAACAGACGTTTATGTGTGGGAGAAGGTGCTCAGGTAAAATGAGAATAGGGTGTGTAGTGCAGGTAGCAAGGTAGCATAAGTCCTTGTGTTTAAGGTATGCATGGTAATTGTTTTTTTGGAGGGTGTAGGTATAGTGTGTTTGTGTATGTGCAATGTGAGATGACTGTGGGTGTGTGTGATACATGGCAGCGATTATTCAGTATGTGTATATAGTTTTTTGATGGTAGCAATGGGTGATATAGCTTGATGCAACCATCTGTACAGAGGATGAGAGGGGAGCACATGCTCGAGTTAAGTGCAGTGGGTTTAGGGGTCTTGGGTATTGGGTAGTGTCAATACACAAATATCTTGAGTAGGGTATTACTTAGGTAAGAGGGTAGTGCTAATGTGGTTGTGCCTAGTATGTGTGTGTGTGGAAGGGACTATTGTGTGCATGTGTTAATGTGCATGAGGGATAGGATAGTGAGTGACTGTGTTCAGGCATGTAGGGAGGGGAGAATGTGGACTGTGTGTATTTGGACTGTAGGTCTGTGCAAGACAAGGCATTGGAGATGGAGCTGGACAGGTGTCCTAGTTGGGTTCAGTGCCAGTGGGTAGTGGTATAGGTCGGGTAGAGTTAAGTGAAGGATTGTAGAAGTGTGGGGTTGAAAGTATCAGATGGTGTACTGTAGATGTTTAATAGAGTGTATCCACAGACTGTTAATGTGCATAATATGCACATGAGTGCATAAGTTGGTGCACATGTAAGTACCAAGTGTGGTTGAGTGTTGGATGAGCATGGGAGATGTGATATTCAGTGAGGATTAGGTAGGTGTGTGTGTGTGTGATAAGTGTATAGGTAATACCATATGTCATTGAGAGTTGGTATCAAGTGTCACAACCCGTACTCGGATATTCGGGCACGAGTACGTGGGTACGTCCAGCCTATGTCATAGCATCGGCGGTAGAATGATGTCTGGGTTAATTCTATCTAACTAAAATCTCAACAATATAATATGGTACATGTCAATCATCTCAACTCCAAACGGAGGAACAATATAGTATCTCACAAATATAATTAAACTCAATCACAATGCAAACTAAGGAAGATAGAATACGAATAGAATAACGAAGAAAGAAACAAGATACAATCCACAAGTCTAAAATAATATACAAATCTTGAATCTCCACAAATAGTCTAATACAAGTCCACTAAAAATATAAACTAAACCTCCTCAGGCTCTGCAACTAAGTCCTTCTGGTCTACAGGAGTATCCTCTAAAGGTACACCGTCCTGCGGCCCGTAGAATGTAGGACACTGATCTATGAGCCAATCATCTGAAAAAATATATCCATTCAGGATTGGAGAAAAGTACATACATCTAAAAATAGTTTTAAATACATAATAGAGCATATAAAATAGATAATATAAAAGAGTACAAGATAACTAAACATATGAATGAAATAAACAAGAGGAAACAGGTAATATACTGGAAAAGAGAACAAACAATGTGTATATCTGCAATATGAAGAAATAGTTGAAATCTAACTACTGTGGCTCAGAATACAAGTTTATTATGTAATCAATTTGGGTTGAACATGATCAATAAGGTAATTCGATTACAAGTGTGGTATGTAATCGATATATACATGAATAACAATAGACTTTGATCACATAATCAACTCCTACTCCCCCATCCCCAACTAATACCAATGGATCCAATCAAGACACGTTACGAACACGAATATGACCACTAAACATGAGTAGTGGGTGTACACGAATATAATTACACTGAACACGAGCAGTATGTGTACACGAATAAGCATACTGAACACGAGCAGTGTGTGAACACGAAATATAAATAATCAATACCTAATACACACGATGAAATACATGTGCAGGAGTACCCGCTGAATATGGTAGGGGATAACATCTCCTGATGAGATCCATGTAGTACCAGTCCATGAAACTACTGTGTCAGAATCAAGTATACAGTTCTAGAACATAAAATATATACACTATTATGAATTAAAAACTAACAGAGAAATATACTCGCTTGAAGTCCTTAGCAAGGTGTGTCTCTCGATGCCCAAGCTGGTGTCACACAGACATAAATATATGATAGAATGCATCAATACAAGGTTCTGGAATGAAAATAAGTTAAACTATTATAATTCTAGGTCATAAAGCCATTTCTAAGTCAAAACAGTCAAATTAGGTCAAACCGACTATTTCTAAGTCATAAGAGTCCAACTCTAGGATATTAGGTCCAAACACTATGAAACTAAGCCACACTAGCTACGCTAAGATACTAGGAGACACACAAAATGCCGTATCATAGGATACGCAAGTTTTTAATACAAAAAATAGTAATTTATATATATATACAAGGCAATACATATAATATCTTAGCTAACTAATGCAAATCGGATACCTTGGCTTTGAACCAATGCGTATCTCACTACCTACACACTTATCTCGATACTTAAACCCAATACCTTGAGTATTGACCTATTACCTTGGCATTACCTTGGTATCCCAAGGTAATTCAAATCTTAATGCATATAGCTAATATATAGCTAACCCCCAAATACTAAACTATATACTAACCATACTAACTATTAAATGCTACTAACTACTAACATATATACATAGCAATACATACCTACTAACTTATCATATAATACATATCAATACAATACTTATATATAATACTACATATAGCTAATAGTCTAACTAGTACACCTATCTAACTAACTATTAAACTGGCAATGTATTTAAGTACTAACTATCTAAACTACTAGTTATATATACTAACCACTAACCAACTGAACTATTAACCATCTTAACTAACTAACTAACTAACTAACTAACCACTAACCCAACTAGCTAACACAACTAAACCCACTGAATCCTAACCTCTGCTGACTGAAAACTTCCTGCTGTTGTTGTGCTGATATCCTTCATTTGAGCTGCACTTGCTACTGTGCAGTGGCATTGGCTAGCTCCCTGTGAATGCTATCTCATTGTGAGATAAAACTAAAAATTGCTCATATGTTGTTGAAACTGCTACTGCAGTTGATCTTCAGTCTGAATGCATTGCTGCCACTGCTCTCTACAGTGGTGTTCCCTGCTGAACTGTGCACAAAGTTGTACCGAATCCTCTCTTGCTGATACTACACAAATGCAGTGCTTCTCTGCTGATACCTTGTTGCAACTGGTTGCTTCTGTTAGCATGCTTTGCTAAAGCTAACTCAGTTGCAGTTGGCTGCTGTATGCCTGTGAGTGAAGCTAGCTGTTGTATGCATGTTCCTTGATGTTGATGACTGCTATGCTCAGTGCACTGATGCACTTTACTCTCTATTACAAACTGCTGCAGAATCCTGCTAAAATGGTGCCCGCCCCCTTGTTGTGAAGCTCCCTACAGTTGCAAATTGCTGCAATGCACCTTGACCTTGCTGTCACTGCATCCTCTACTTCCCCGAGCCCTCTCAATACTGCCACACACTCACACACAACTCACAAACACTTACAACCATATGCACACACACACACACACACACACACACACACACACACACACACACATACATATATATACTCTCCTATATATGTATCAACCTATATATATACACTCTCAACTCTAAACATAAATAGACACAACTCTATACATATATAGATATATATATAAATAACACACATATACATATATAGATATAGCATCACATACATATATACATATAACATAACCATACATATAGATATATAGATGTATATCTACATATATATATAAACACATATGCATATAGATACCTCTATACACTTAGCTACCTATAATCATGTATACTATATACTATAGATACATATACATATACATATACATATCATAAATAAAATATATTATATCTAATATATACACAAGTCACATAGAATTAAAGAGCAATAAAACAAACACGTGGAGTGCACCACACCCGAATCACATTTATTCTATGATACGCTTGTAATACGGCTCCACCACTCAACCAAACGCATCCCAAAGGACACGAGCAAGTCTAGAATACTAATTATGCATAATACGAATAATAATTAAATCAACTACGTGTATGTGTCAAGAAGTGACATGCACAAATCCCCGTGTCAGAGGAAAACCCCAAAAATAACTCGTATCGCCAAATTGAGGGGATACGGCCTACACGTATCCAATTATGGATACGACACTAGTCACAAATAATCAAACATACGTCAACTTGATCTAATTGACCAATTGACAAATATATAATGTCCCAATCTCGGAATTCCCCCAAACTTGACACAAAATACCCATAACTTCCTCCATACTATGAACCTAATTCCAATTCCTATGGGTAGCCTATGCATGTGGTGTCACGACCCGTACCCAGTGTAGGAATGCAAGTCAGAAATAATGCCCAACCTATGTCGTAGCATCGGCGGTAGCACGCTGTTTGGGAAATCTATCTAATCAAATATAATATGCCACCAACAATATAAATATACTCAATCATAGATCTAAGATGGAAAATAGTCCGAATATGATAAAAGAATAGAATAGTCATAATACAACTCATGAGTCAAATAATAATAAATGAGTCAGAGAAATACTAAACAATATACGAGAGACAAATCCAGTACAAAAGGAATAACTAAGATGCTACAAGTCCTGGGTCATCTGTCTCAGTCGAGATAAGACCCTCCTGAGCCAAGGTCTCTGGCTCTAAGCCCACAACATCCTGAGGTCCGTAATGAGTGGGGTACCACTCCTCAGTATCATCTGGAAAAAATATATCCAGTCAGAAAAGGAGCAGAGTACATCTCTAACAACAGTTCTAATCAATGATATAAACTATATAACAGTAAATAGATGTAAAATATACAAGATGCAACATATATATACAAGAGATATACAATAAGGAAATACTTGAAATAAATATAAGAATAAACAATATGGCAATGAAGATGAATACTAATTAATGACTAAGTGAGTGAGTACTAGTTTTAACATATAATCGGCTTGGGAACTTGTACAAGGAACTTGCACAAGGATAAGGGCCTGGTTAGTCATACGTGCGGTGTATGACCAACACTCACAAGGAACAAGACATGCACAAGGAGGGTTTGATCACATATCTACACTAAAGACTCTCCGCCCCCGACTGGTATAGTGGATCCAACTATGGTACGTCATAACACGAGATTCTCTAAGAAGCTAGCAAGTCTCCCTAAGAATCAGTATCTGTATATGTACAAGAAAAACAAGGAAACAAGGCTTGCACAAGATATACCGTAAATACCAAGGAATAATATCTCATGACGAGATCCGGATATACCAATCCGTGTAACCATCATGTCAAGAAATCAAGGATACCTACACTAGATACAAGGAACATAAAGGATATCATAAATAAAAAACTATCAGAGAATGTACTCGCCTGAAATCCGGTAAAGAGTATCACAGATATCTGGTACGGTGCCTCGAAGACCTAAATATGGAATATTACATCAATACAAGGTTTTGGAATAAAAAATAAGTTAAACTAGTCAACTTCTAGGTCAAAAAGTAATGTCTAAGTCAAAATGGTCAAACTAGGTCAACTCTAAGTCAAACGGGTCAAACTACCTATTTCTAGGTTGTATGAGTCTATCTCTAGGATATTGGGTCCATACACTATGTAACTAGGCCACACTAGCTAACTAGGATACTAAGATACCATATCGCAAGATACACAAACAATAGATATGGAAATATCATATTATGCATATATAATTATAAAAATATAACAATCCTAACTAATCTAATGCTAAGTGGATACCTTAGCTTTGAACCAAAGCGGTATCGCAACACTACACACCCATCTCGATACTCAAATCCAATACCTTCGGTATTACTCAATACCTTGACATTTACCTTGGTATCTCAAGGTAATGTGCTCTTTAGTATACATTAGCTACCTAATACTAATCTATATACTAATATGCAATTACTAGTACTAACTACCAACTCATCATTAATTACTAATACATATATACGTACATACCTACATACATAACTAGAGGTACATAAGTATATACATATAGATCTAACTTATCAATTAACCATAAGTACATACATATAGATAACTTAATTAACTAGATAACTAGCTAAAATATATGTATACATATCTATTCATAAATACCAAATAACTACTTAACTATTTAAACTAACTACTAACCAACTGATAAATCATACCTTACCTTGCCTCATAATGATGTTGCTGCTACTGTGATATTGTTTTCAGTTGTTGTGCACATAACCCTTATTGTTGAATGCTCCTTAGTGCATTGATGCACTGCTTGATGTGCTTGAGCTCTGCTGCAGTTGTTGTGCCTGCATGCTTGCACTGATTTATTACTGCAGGTTATGCAGTGCACTGCCACAGATGCACTGGATACATTGCCACTGCACCTTGCTGAACTGTCACTGCTCGATTCACTGTATTGCCTGCTGCTGCTGCTGCATCCATAGCTGCTTGAATTGAGCAAGGCATGCAGCTACTGCTCTGTATTTTTCTTTGCTTGCTGCAAAGCATACTGCATATAGCCCACTACTGTAGTTGTAGTTGCTGCACTTGTTGGCTGAATGCTGCTGCCATTGCTAGCTCATTCCCTGTTGTTGCTGCTTGCTGTGCAAATCTGAAACTGCTGCACATGGTTGTTATCCCGACCGCTTCACACAATCACAAACATACAACTATATATATCTATATACATAAACACACACACACACACACACATATATATATACACTATCTATATAACTATATACATAAATATATGTATAACCACTCTCTCCTACACTCAACTAAACACCTATGAACACACACACACTCAAACACTTATGTACACTACAAATAGATATATAGATATCCATACACTAGTATATATATATATATATATATATATATATATATATATATATATATATTACCAATAGCTATGAACAATGCAAATTGAATCTAGGAATGAAATCAAACAAATACATAGAGTGCATCACACCCGTATCACACTAGATCTATGATACGCTTGAGATACGAGTCCACCGCACAGCCAAATATATCCCAAAGAATACGAACAAGTCTAAAATAATATATATGAATAATACGAAGAGTCAATTATATATCTACGTGTCCGTGTCAAAATGTGACATGCACAAAGCCCCGTGTCGGAGGAAAATCCTCCAAATTAACCCGTATCTTCAAATTGTTAGGATACGGCCTACACGTATCCAATTATGGATACGACACTAGCCACAAACAATCAAACATATCTCAATTTGGTCTAATTGACCAATTGACTAACACAATATGTGTCAATCTCGGAATTCTCCCAAAATTGACACAAAATATACCATAACTTTCTCCATAGGTCTCCTATGAATCTAATTCCAATTCCTATGGGTAGCCTCATCATATGTGGTAATTCCTAATAATTAAAACACAGATTTAAAACCTAATTAAAGCGAAAAAAATGAATTGTACCTATTGGGAGATGGATTTCCAATGCAACCTCTAAATTGATGAAATTGGCCTTCAACTTATAGATCCTTGCTCTTCTTTGTAGATCCTTGCTTCCTTCTTCTAGATCCTTGATATACTAGCCTCCAATAGTAATTAGGGAAGGAATTAAGAAAAATTTGGTAGGAATTTGATGTGGAAATAAAGGAATTTGGTTGAGAAAATTTCTAGATCTAGATTTGGAATAAAAAGAGGAGAGAGAAATTCCTCTCCCCCCTCTCTTTATATGGCTGTCACGCCCCAATCCTAAAACACAAGGGACTAGGCCACGTGGCAATGGCCAGCTATGTACCAAGGGGACTCCAGTCCGACTCTGAATACGTATAAGCTGTAAATGAGGGTTACTATCTAGATAACACGGTCTATATGTCTATGTCTCAAACCACAAGGATATATAATAATAAAAAAGATAACATGTATCATGGTATGTACCCACACTACACTCGTCCGAATTGACTCGAAGGAAATAATATAAGTCTATAAATTCTGGGCTATACTAGCAGAAAATAAGCAAAGATCACAATAGCTGAACAATGAAGAAGTGAAAACAAATAACGAGTAACAATACCTGTATGCCGATATAATACTCATTAGTAGCTCCAGCCTCCCGTCAGCAATCGACCCTACAATCTAGCAGGAAACCAGGTTCTCAGAGGGATGCAACAAGGTACAAAATAGTATGCCATAGAATAACAGAAAGAACAAGTGCAACACCGGCGTAATCTAGCATAACCACCTAAGTGAGGCACAACTTTGAAGACAATGTTCGACGCGTGGGCTTTCCAAATATAAAACTATAGCTTCGAGGCACAGAGACACATGGGGCATACTGTTGCTCCGAGCACAGAGTCACACGGGCGATACTACAACTCCGGATACAGGATCTCTACATAAATGGGAATACAAATATATAGCGCGTGCAAAGTAGCCCAAACGTCTAGTAACTATCCTCCCCTCCTAATGCGGTCAATGAGTGCTCGCTGAACCTGAACCTCTATCTAACAGTCTCGTCCTACTGAAGTAACTATTAACAATCACGACCCTAAAGTCATCACAGATTTCGGCCATGCTGACACTATCAGGATACATAAAGTTTGGCATGATGACGGTGTCTAAATATGTCCTAGGGTTCCGATATAACCAAGTAGGTACATCAAGGTATCACGAACATCTATCAATCGATACTAGATGTTACCAACGAACGTCTGCACCCGGTTATGACCTAGACGCTAAGTAACGATTAATATCCAAAGCGTGCACAATACATAGATAAAATAAACAATAAATCTGGATCTGAGATACAAGATGTCAAGGTACACTTGCCTGGATCCGAATGCTGAAGTCGGGGCTCCAGTACAACGTCCAAGTCCGCGGATCCTGAAGTAACTAGAGACGATATAAAAAATTAATCAATAGACTATTACGATGTTATTCTAAAATAAGAGGTGACACACGTCTAGCATAGGTTTCTGTCTTAGTTACATAAAGCTCACATAGACACTAACCAGAGGGTTGACCTAAGTTGACTAAGGTAACGTTACATCAAATACGATAAGCAATCAGTATAACGTCCTCAACAAAATCTCCAATCCCCAAATATTTATCACTATGATTTCAGTCATTCAAGCTATGCTCATCCTCAACCATACCATACTTGTATTCACAGATTTTATTATGTACATCCAATTTATTCATCATCAAATAAATTAGTTATCAATTATAAAGTTCATAATAAATAACCGAGGTGGTGGGAGCGCTCGGACGCGTGAAGGAGGTGGTGCTGGAGGTGGTGGTCATGGTAGTGGTGAAGCTGGTCGTGGAGGTGGTGGTGCTAAAGGTGGTTGATAATGATGGCGGGTGGAGATGAAGGTGTAGGATGTGGTGGTCGTGGTAGTGCTGGCCGTGGAGCTGGTGGTGAAGCTGCGGGTGAAGGTGGTGGTGAAGGGGCGGGTGAAGGTGGTTGGAGTTATTAGCGACGGGGGAGGTATTGTGGATGGCCGGGGCTATTGTGAAGTACATCTGGTAGTGGCGGCGTTGTGAGGGAGGTGGCCGGAGATGGCAGCCGAGGAGTGAAGAAGAAGGAGAAGAAGAAATGAAGAAGAAGAAAATAAGTGAAGAAGAAGAAGAAGGAAAAGGAAGATTTTGGCTGTAAGAAAAGAAGAGGGAGGAGAAAGAGAGGGGGGATTCCTAGGTTTCCCTAGGGATTAGGGCCGGCCACTTTAGGAATGGTGTGAGGGTGTGTTAATATATGGGGATGTATGGTGGTGATGATGATGCAATTTGAATCAAGGGTCTTGATTCAATAAGAAAAATTATACCAAGCAAATGGGGAAAGAGAGAGACATGACCGGTCATGTGAGGTTGGGGGGGTTCTTTATTGGCTTTAACCAATAGGGTGGTGACACCTAGCACCCTATTTGCTATTAAGCCCCTTAACTTTTGGTTATTTGCACATGAAGGAAAAATGGTGAGAATTTGGTGTGGGAAGTGGTATTTGGTATTTTGTAGTATAAGGGGGTGTTGTGTGTTTTGTATGGACTTTATGAAAGGGGTATTGGGTTAAATTGTGGTTAGGTTGGGATTAGTTTAAGTTGGTGTCCCCAATTTAATTAAAATAAAGTGTCATGTTCTCTTAAATTAAATGGGGGCACATGGAGTCTCAATTAGGAGTGACACAAAGGTCATGAATGGTGTAGGCTTGGTGTCAGTCTTGGGCCATTTAATTTGTTCGACGAAATGGGTTGAGTTTGTGTCCCTAAATCGATGGCAACGACATAGGTACGCGACATAGGATTAAAGAATTGATTTTGTGTCTGGAAAGTTGTGCAATTAAATTAAAGCACAAGGGAGGGTGTGAGTGAGTGACAGAAATATCCAACGCCTAGATTATCTTGTCAGGTCAAGAGTGTAATAATTTATTGAAAATTAAATGTTATTATTGGGCTCCAATTATTGTAGCAACGGTAGGGTGCACCAAGGGTTTAAATTAAAGAACCAGTCAACATAGCCTAATTTCTAAACCTCAAAAACTCTGATGCTAAACCAAAATTTTTAACCATATCTAGTCTTCCTAAATAATAATTTGAGGGGGTTTACATCCTTCCCAACTTTGAAGAATTACGTCCCCGAAATTAAAAGTAAAGCACGAATGAAGTTACGAGAATTTAAAAAGTTAACAGGTAATCGAATACAGTACATAAATTCGTACCTCGGTCCTCAAATAAATGTTAGAAATGCTGTCGAATAAAATTCTCGGGCTCTCAAGTAGACTCATCTGGCGAATGATGCTTCCATACAACCCTGACCAGTCGAATAGTTTGTCCCCTCAAAATCTTCTCACTGCGATCGAGTATCCCCACTGGCTGCTCCGTATAAGATAAACTGGGCCCGACTGTAATCTCTGAATGATCGAGCACGTGGATAGGGTCTGCCACGTATCTCCTCAACTGCGATACATGAAATACGTCATGAACTCCTTCTAATGATGGAGGCAATGCAAGACGATAAGCCACTTCGCCAACTCGCTCCAAGATGTCAAAAGGTCCGATGTACCTCGGACTCAGCTTGCCTCTGCCCCCAAATCTGATGGTACCACGAGTGGGCAATATCTTCAAAAATACATGATCACCTTTCTTGAACTCCAAAGGTCTGCGATGCGCATTTGTCCAATGCTTCTGTCTGCCCTGTACTGCACGTAGGTGGCCCTGAATCTGCTTTACTTTCTACACTGTCTGTATCACCAACTCTGGACCACGCATCTGACGTTCTCCTACGTCACTCCAACATACTGGTGACCTACACTTCCTGCCGTACAGTGCCTCATAAGTTGCCATCTGTATGCTGGCTTGGTAGCTGTTGTTGTAAGAGAATTCTACCAAGTGTAGATGGTCCTCCCAAGATCCTCAAAAGTCGATCATGTACGCTCTCAACATATCCTCTAGTATCTGAATCGTGTGCTCTGACTGACCATCAGTCTGTGGATGATATGCAGTGCTGAACTTGAGGCAAGTTCCTAGACTCTCCTGCATACTCTGCCAAAAATGTGACATAAATTTGGAATCACGATTCGATATAATGCTGACAGGCACTCCATGTAGTCG
Organism: Iris macrosiphon; assembly: GCA_036927795.1. NCBI lineage: Eukaryota > Viridiplantae > Streptophyta > Magnoliopsida > Asparagales > Iridaceae > Iris > Iris macrosiphon. The sequence goes on along the minus strand of JAYESA010000010.1, from coordinate 138,507,215 downwards.
TACTATCTGCCTCATATACATGTCAGCTAATATCTTCGTGGACTGCCCAACTCTGAAGGGTAAGAAATGTGCCGACTTGGTGAGTCGGTCCACGACAACCTAGACTGTATCCTTTCCGTTATGGCTCCTCGGAAATCCCATGACGAAGTCCATGGTAATGTGCTCCCACTTCCACTCGGGAATAGGAAGCAGCTGTAATAGTCCTATAGTCCTCTGATATTCGGCCTTGACTTGCTGACAAACCAAACATCTTGCCACGAATCTCGCAATCTCCCTCTTCATCCCATGCCACCAGTAGTGTTATCTCAGATCTCGGTACATCTTCGTACCCCCGGGATGAATAGAATAAATTGAGCTATGAGCCTATGTCATCAACTCCCAACGTAGCTCGCCACTCGAAACGTATAGGCAATCTCCACCCCTCAACGTTCCGTCTTCATGAATTCGGAGTCCCATTTGTATGTCGGCCTCTGTCCTCTCTCACAGTCGTCGGAATCTCGCATCGGTAGGCAGGGCTGCCTTGATCCTCTCAACCAATGTAGATTGAACCTCTAGACTGGCCATATGTCCATCCATGCCTAGCAATACAACCTCTATCCTGAGCTCCTGAAGATCCTCTAACAATTGTTGCTGAGTCATCAAAAAGTATGCCATGGGCTTCCTGCTTAAGGCATCTGGTACAACATTCGCCTTGCCAGGGTGGTACTGCAACTCGATATCATAGTCTGACATCAACTCTAGCCATCGTCTTTGTCTTATGTTGAGCTCCTTCTGAGTGTAGACATGCTTCAGACTTTTATCATCTGTGTAAATCTCAACCCGCTTTCCATAAAGGTAGTACCGTCATAGCTTTAGTACAAATATCACTGTAGCTAGCTCTAGATCGTGCGTCGAATAGTTCTTCTCATGAACCCTCAGCTGTCTCGACGCATAAGCTATCACCTTGCCATGATGAATCAGTACACATCCAAATCTGCTCCCAAAAGCATCGATATACACCACAAATCCTCCAGATTTTGAAGGAAGTGTCAAAATCGATGCTGACGTCAAACGCTTCTTCAGCTCATCAAAAGCCGTCTGACACTCCTCAGTCCAGAGAAACTCCTCGCCTTTACGCGTCAGCCGCGTCATAGGCGCAGCGATCCTCGAGAAGTTTTCCACGAACCTCCGATAATATCGGGCAAGTCCGAAAAAACTCCTAATCTCTGTAACTAATGTAGGGGTAGGCCACATCTCCACTGTAGCGATCTTCTCTGGGTCAACTGATAGTCCATCTCCTATGATTATGTGTCCCAGGAATGGTACTTTATTCAAGAAGAACTCACATTTGTTGAGCTTGGCATACAGCCTATCCTACCTCAGCATCTTCAACACGATCCTGAGATGCCCCTTGTGCTCCTCCTGGCTCTTGGAGTATACCAAGATATCGTCGATAAATACCATCATAAAATTGTCCAAGTATTGGTAGAAAACCTTGTTCATCAGGCTTATAAATACTGCTGACGCATTGGTTAAACCAAATGGCATGACTAGAAACTCATAGTGCCCGTACTTCGTCCAAAAAGTTGACTTCGGAATGTCCTCCCTTCGTACCTTGATCTGATGATAGCCGGATCTGAGATCGATATTCAAGAATACATATGCACCACTTAGCTGATCAAATAAATCATCGATGCACGGTAAAGGGTACTTGTTCTTTATCGTTATAGCATTTAGCGCACTGTAATCGATAAACAAACGTACCGTACCATCCTTCTTCGGCATAAATAAGATGGGTGCTCCCCATGGAGAAACACTAGTCCGAATGAAACCCTTGTCTAAGAGATCATCTACTTGGACCTTCAACTCAACCAACTCCTTCGGTGCTAGTCTGTAGACGGAAGAAGTAACTGGCTCGGCTCTGGGAGTCAACTCTATAGTAAACTCTATCTCTCTGTCAGGTGGAAGGCCTGAAAGATCCTCTGGAAACACATCCTCAAACTCTGATATAATACGGGGTACACTGTTCACCTTCTTTTATGTGTGTCGCTAAGATAGGTTGGACACCATACTCTCGGGCTCCCCGAAGAGACAAACTCAGGGTGATCTGATGGTCTAAATATAATGCA
>JAYESA010000010.1:137727607-137900107 GCA_036927795.1 Iris macrosiphon | reverse complement strand
TGTACATCATACAAGTCAACTCCAGAGACAAATCTGGAAAAGTAATCAATATCATACATGGCTCATCAAATATACATCAATCTATACAACTATCTAAGTCCTCCAAGTAGTCTCCCGATCCAATATCGATCTTCCATGTCATAACCTGAGTATCAATGATCCAATCAGGAAAGGAGCAAGTACTTCCCCGTATGAAATGTTACACCATACAAAATAAAGCAATAAAATAAAATGCAGAAAAGAATCAGACAATGTGGTGATGGAATGCAACCTGCAATACTATAAACCATGAGAATCAGACAATGAATCAATAATAACAATCACGCTAATAATCCTACGTGAATTGAAATGTCATTTTCAATATGTGGCCGGCTAAGGTTAGATTCAGACTTGGTCAAGCTCGAGCATATGTGCAGTGTATGTCAAGCTATGATTCGTACAACAATGATTCGTATAATGGATTTAGCCACATATCTACTTAACATTTTTTCTCCCCATGGTTCGGAAATCAGAGTCAGAATCAGGATCAAATACATATCATGGATGCAGAATCAAGTACAATAATCTCATCTTGTCACAATATACAATATGCAATCAGACTAGAAAATAAAAAAATTGTATTTATTAATTAAGGAGAACATAAGTACGGAATACTTGCCTCAGATCCAATTCGCTGACTTTGCTCCTAGTCCGAAACCTATGAATATAAAGGCTTCAAGTGTTAGGCTTCCAACACATCACATAAATCTCCTTATTCTAGATTCTAGGAATACCCCTTTAAAAGTCTTAACCCAATTATCCTATTTCGTAAGTTTACTGAATTTAATCCTCTTTAAAATAGAACCCAATCAAGTCCAACACAATAACTGGCCCACAAATATTTTAAATCCCATCTCAGACTTTAATTCCTGTGGAAGAAACAATAACCCAACTTTCGGTTAGAGTCTAATTCATTTAAAAACCAAAAATCAAGAAAAGAAGTAAAGAAACTGAATACTCGTAGTTCAACTACAGAAACTCGAATAAGAGGACCTCCTAACCAAACTATTATGAATAGAAACCGGTCCTTGGAAATTTCTACTTAATTTACATACAAATCCCATAATCTGACTGAATCCCATTTTCTTGAGTTAATTATATTCCTTGGAATCCGGTCCAAAGCATTGGTCCCCTTGGTCAAATTAGACCTATAATTCAATTTGTTGAGGCCAAAGTCTATATCTAAAATTTTTGATAATAAGAAAAACAGAAAATTTACTGTAACAAAATTAAATTATATTAAATTAATATAAATGAAATAAGTTTACTAAAATTAAAATAACGACAGAGTCAGCCACTCAGTTGGCGAAAAACACAACAGACAGAACACGTAGACAAAAAAAAAAAAAAAAAACTAAATGTGGACCTCACAGAGCCAATTTCTGCCAACACTGTTAGCCGAAATTATGCTTGCACAAACACAATTTGGGCCAACAGTGTTAGCAAAAATTGGTCCTGTGGGGCCCGCGGTTGGATTGGGGTGGATTGTTTTGGTTTGTTTTATTAGTTTATTTTATTAGTTTTTTTAATTAGTTATGTTTTGGGTTTTTTTTATTTAGTTTTTTTCTATTTAGTTTTGTTTTGGATTTTAAATTTTTTATTTAGTTTAGTTTTGGAATTTAATTTAAGAAAATTTACTTTAACGAAATAAAATTTAAATAAATTAATTGTAAAAAAAAATTAGAAAAAATATAAAAAGAAAAAAGAAACGGTTTGGTTTTTTAGAAAATTGTAAAAAAAAAATCTTTTTGCAATGTGTGATAAGAAAAAAAGTAAATAAAGAAAAAAAACTAGTATTTTTTTGTCCTTTGAACGGTATTTCGTCAACGTTCTCAGAATCGAACCAAACTTGGGCCATAGGACTAGCGTAACACTGCGAATCCGATGGCGGAAGTTTCGTTGCGAAACGACAAGCACACACGAAGTTATGACAAGTGTCGGAACAGGTCGATACGATATTTTTTGACGGATACGCGTTGATTTCAGTGTGCACGCACATCCAAATCAAGTTTCGCGAAATCTCACACGTTCGCGTTGACGATACGTGCCTTTCGGTGTAATTCTCATGCGACGAAGTCATCTCGTTTGGCGGGACGCACCCCGTATCGAAAAATTTGGAGTTTTGAAAACAGATTTTTCTTAATTTTGGAAGTTGATTTTACAGAAATTGGGGGCAAATAAAAATAAACTAAAAGATGAGTTTTAAACTTTGTTATGTTTTCTAAAAGTCTATTAAAGTGGATTTGTAAAACATTAATCGAGTTGGTAGAAAACTGGACGTGAACAAGGGTAGTTGGACTGAAATCTGATAGTTTCGAAAAATGGATTTTCGTCCAACTTTCAATTCTATTCTCTCTTAAAATAATCCGTTTAAAATTAAAATACTTGAAGGAGATTAAAGAGGGTAGGGTTGTGAACGTATCAGCGAAGAAAGATTAGAATTTGGTCTAGTGACGGAGGAGAAACGTCACCGCAAAGTCGGGGTCGGAGGATGTCACGCGCGCAAATCAAACCAAACCAAAATCTAAATTTCAAACCCAAATAAAAATCAAACCAAAATCCAAAAATAAACAAAAAAAAATCAAAATCCAAAACAAGACAAAATAAAAAAAATTAAAATCCAAAACAAAACTTAATAGAAAAAACTAAATAAAAAAACTAAAACATAACTAATTAAAAAAAAAACTCATTAAACAAACCAAATCAAACCAAATCAACCAAAACAAACCAAACCACCCCAACCCAACCCGCGGACCCCACTTGCACAAAATAAGCCAACTAACCAACCAAACCAAACCAACTAAACCAAACTCGTTGGCTGATTTTTTGCAAGTGGGGGCCGCGGGTTTGGTTGGGGTGGTTTGGTTTGGTTGGTTTGATTTGATTTGGTTTGTTTAAGAATTTTTTTTTAATTAGTTATGTTTTGGTTTTTTAATTTAGTTTTGTTTTGGATTTTGATTTTTTTTATTTAGTTTTATTTAGTTTTATTTTGGTTTTTTTATTTAGTTTAGTTTTGGATTTTGGTTTGATTTTTATTTGGGTTTAAAATTTGGATTTTGGTTTGGTTTGGTTTGATTTTGCGCACGTGGCATCCTCCGACTCCGACTTTGCGGTGACGTTTCTCCTCCGTCGCTCGACCAAATTCTAATCTTTCTTCGCTGGTACGTTCACAACTCTACCATCTTTAATCCCCTTCAAGTATTTTAATTTTAAACAGATTATTTTAAGAGAATCAAATCGAAAGTTGGGCGAAAATCCATATTTCAAAACTGTCATATTTTAGTCCAACTACCCTTGTCCACGTCCAATTTTTTACCAATTCGATTAATGTTTTACAAATCCACTTGAATAGAATTTTAGAAAACATAACCAAGTTTAAAACTCATCTTTTAGTTTATTTTTATTTGCCCCCAATTTCTGTAAAATCAACTTCCAAAATCAAGAAAAATATGTTTTCAAAACTCAAAAAAAATTCGATACGTGGTACATCCCGCCAAACGAGGTGACTTCGTCGTGTGAGGATTAAACCGAAAGGCGCGTATCGTCAACGCGGATGTGTGAGATTTAGTGGAACTTGATTTGGATGTGCGTGCACACCGAAATCAACCAACGCGTATCTGTCAAAAAATACTGTATCGACATATTCCGACACTTGTAATAATTTCGTGTGTGCTTGTCGTTTCGCAAAGAAACTTGCGCCATCGGATTCACAGCATTACGCTGGTCCTGTGGCCCAAGTTTGGTTCGTTCGAAAGATTTTTTTTGTTTCATCTTTTCAGTACACTTTTAGCATATGATAATTTTGACATAAAACCTGAGCTAGTACTTTGAACGGTTGTATTAAGTCGGGTGGATACAACTCTTTCTTCATATAAAGCAATTAAACAATCTAAAATATCCTGAATTTCTACTTTCAAGCTACCTATGTCAACTCTCATAATTTTTTTTTCAAATTTGTCTAATAAAATAAATACACCATCTAATTTAATCTTGGGATCAAAAATCGTAGGCAAACAATATAGATTAGGTATATTATCCCAATATTTTTAAATTTGACTTCCATTTTGGAAATCTCATAATCAAAATCAGGGACATTTATATATCTAGAAAATAAATGAGATATGTTAATATTTTCTGTTAAAGCCAAAGGAGAAGTTGGATAATAAATTCCAGATAGAAACATGTAGCATTATAAATAATTCTAAAAAAATTCAAATAGAAGTAGCAATTAACCAATCATTCTCAGTTACTTGATAATCAAAACTAGGATTAGCATTACAACTGTAGTGCCTCGCTCCGCGTAGGCACTATGTACAAGTGATATCGCCTTGTTTGTACGAACGAAAGTCTTCTCGAAGTGTTCCCGACCGAATGATCAATGTGAGTGGGCAGAACTGCATTCTCTGATTCTCGCATGCCTTAATAATGAATCTGAGTTTTTGAATGCTTGTTGCTTAAGAAGATTGTTTCATAAAGAAGAATGATAGAACCGACTCAGCATGCTAAATAAGAGAACTCACATAGCTTGTCATTGAAACAAATATGCTTGCTTGCCTAACTAGAGAACTGGAAGTGTTTGTCCGTAATGAGATAGAACCATTGCCATGCTAAGAATATGAGAGTTATTGCATGCTTAGTCACACGGAGACTGCTATTGAACGAACCTTGCCATGCTAATAACAACGAGTAAAAAGGATTGCTTGCATTAATTCTTGATATCGCATGCTAGACTGGAATACTTGAATGCTTGTCCAACAAGATATAGAAGTGCATGCTAGAGTTATAAGAATTGTTCTTGCTTGTTACTTGTTTAATGAGTTAGCTTGCTTGAATATGTTTCATTGTTGGCTTGTGATGAGATAGAACTCGATAAATGGCATAAACTTGTGAATCTAGACTAATAGTCCACCCTGAGGCTTAAAAACCTTACTTACGGGGGTGTGTGGCTATTAGGCAAGTGTATTGAGAGAGTGAGCTTCGGCTAAATGGACTTGATAGATGTGTTTGCTTGCTTGTTCTGGATCATGTGCATCGTATGGTAATTATTTGGTAGAGCTTGCATTCTCGCATTTGGTTAGGACAACTTGTGCACAAGGTCATCTCTCGGGTGTTCCTGGGGCACTGGAATCATTCAGCCTAGGAGAGATCTAGATACCCTGAGGCTTAACACACCTTACTTACGGGAGGGTAGACCCGTCTATTAGTGAGATGAGCTTGTATGTCCCAACTGCTAATCTCGTTGAGGGGACCATCATATAGTTAGGGCGCATGCTAGGCTAGCCTTCTTGCATACCTAACTGTTTGATGCAGGGACGAACAGGAAACTAGAGAATTGTATACATCATGTTATGTAAATTGTTGCTAACTTGTGTGTCTAATGCAGGGATAGCCGCTCGGCCGTGGGTAAGAAATAAAATGAGTTTATGTATAGCCTGCTTATTCATTTAGTCTGCATCGTGAGTTATCTGATAGTGCTTCACGTATTCGCATCGGTTGGATAATGGCTATTAGTGCAGAGCTGAACCTTGGTCACAGCTGCTAATAGTACCAGTATTTGAGTCATTGGATAGCTGGATTACCGCTGCCAATCCTGAGTTTCTCGGGGACCGAAATCATATAGATGTGTTGCCTTAATTGCTTGAGAGTATGACAGTCCACTTGATATGCTTGCTTTGAATTGAGGTGAACAGTTGCTAGATAAGCTTTGCCCCAAGAGTTAGATTTGATGCATAATACATGTTGCGCACTGCACGATAGAGCACTGTCCCGGTCGTATGCTTATGAGTTTGAATATGCAAAACTGGTTTCCAACTTGTGTTTTCAAAAAGATGTAATCTAACTAGTTCTGAGCTGCATGAAATAAACTTAGGTAAAAGTAGCATTATCACTAGTAATGCAATATTTTGTCACATGATTACTTAGTGTGGGTTTCAGGGGGTGTAGCTTCTGTTTAGTTGTTTTATCTCACCAGTACTTGTATAAAGTGCTGACCCACCAACAGTTTGCTTGTTCTCAGGTGCTCGATCGTCCGAGGAAGCGATAGTCGTGCCTCATCCCAAGGAACCAAAAATCTAGAGTCGATGCCTTGAGCCACATCGAGATGTGCCTGCTTTGAGTTACTTTTATATAGAGGGACATGATGTATAGAATGGTGTAATTGTATCGAGAGAAAGAGTGCTTGAGCTTATTGTAACCTCGGCTATGCGTCGCTTGTAACACTTCTGAATATTAATAAAAGAGCTTATTTTCATGTACCTTTGTGTTCTTCACTTTTCTGCAATATTATGTGTCCCTGCTTTAGTATCGAATAGCTTACTTGCCCTTGTTCAAAGCTTTGGCCTTGTGCAAGCGCACTTTAGGCTTGCACGACATCACGTCCCGATGAGAACGATTGTCCTGCGGGGGAGCTGCAACGTGGTGATTCACGTTCAACGGGGACTATTGAGCTTGCGGGAGATTGGGGCGTGACATAATGGTATCAGAGCGACTCGATTCTTTGCCCATTCCGTTGCCTCCAACTTTGAGATGTGCCTGATGTGAGATACAATGAACGTTCCATACAATAAGTCCATAGATATTCTCAAAGATGCGTACAAAAGTTTTCTGGATTTGTTTTCATTGCTTGAGATGTGATTTATAATTTCTGGATTGTTGAGTTTTGATTAAGATGGTGAGGGATGAGGACTATCGCTGCTCTGTATTTTCGTGAGTTTCTCCTTGAGTTTCGAGGACGAAACTCTTTGTTGGTGGATAAGTATGTAGTACCCCGCTCCGCGTAGGCACTATGTACAAGTGATATCGCCTTGTTTGCTCGAACGAAAGTCTTCTCGGAGAGTTTCCGGCCGATTGATCAATGTGAGTGGGCAGAACTGTATTCTCTGATTCTCGCATGCCTTAATAATGAATCTGAGTTTTTGAATGCTTGTTGCTTAAGAAGATTGTTTCATAAAGAAGAATGATAGAACCGACTCAGCATGCTAAATAAGAGAACTCACATAGCTTGTCATTGAAACAAATATGCTTGCTTGCCTAACTAGAGAACTGGAAGTGCTTGTCCGTAATGAGATAGAACCATTGCCATGCTAAGAATATGAGAGTTATTGCATGCTTAGTCACACGGAGACCGCTATTGAACGAACCTTGCCATGCTAATAACAACGAGTAAAAAGGATTGCTTGCACTTATTCTTGATATCGCAAGCTAGACTGGAATACTTGAATGCTTGTCCAACAAGAGATAGAAGTGCATGCTAGAGTTATAAGAATCGTTCTTGCTTGTTACTTGTTTAATGAGTTAGCTTGCTTGAATATGTTTCATTGTTGGCTTGTGATGAGATAGAACTCGGTGAATGGCGTGAACTTGTGAATCTAGACTAATAGTCCACCCTGAGGCTTAAAAACCTTACTTACGTGGGGGTGTGGCTATTAGGTAAGTGTATTGAGAGAGCGAGCTTCGGCTAAATGGACTTGATAGATGTGTTTGCTTGCTTGTTCTGGATCATGTGCATCGTATGGTAATTATTTGGTAGAGCTTGCATTCTCGCATTTGGTCAGGACAACTTGTGTACAAGGTCATCTCTTGGGCGTTCCTGGGGCACTGGGATCGTTCGGCCTAGGAGAGATCTAGATACCCTGAGGCTTAACACACCTTAGTTACGGGAGGGTAGACCCGTCTATTAGTGAGATGGGCTTTTATGTCCCAACTGCTAATCCCGTTGAGGGGACCATCATATAGTTAGGGCGCATGCTAGGCTAGCCTTTTTGCATACCTAACTGTTTGATGCAGGGACGAACATGAAACTAGAGAACTGTATACATTATGTTATGCAAATTGTTGCTAATTTGTGTGTCTGCTGCAGGGATAGCCGCTCGGCCGTGGGTAAGAAATAAAATAAGTTTATGTATAGCCTGCTTATTCATTTAGTCTGCATCGTGAGTTATCTGATAGTGCTTCACGTATTCGCATCGGTTGGACAATGGCTATTAATGCAGAGCTGAACCTTGGTCACAGCTGCTAATAGTACCAGTATGTGAGTCATTGGATAGCTGGATTACCGCTGCCAATCTTGAGTTTCTCGGGGACCGAAATCATATAGATGTGTTGCCTTAATTGCTTGAGAGTATGACAGTCCACTTGATATGCTTGCTTTGAATTGAGGTGATCAGTTGCTAGATAAGCTTTGCCCCAAGAGTTAGATTTGATGCACAATACATGTTGCATACTGCACGATAGAGAACTGACCCGATCGTATGGTTATGAGTTTAAATATGCAAAACTGGTTTCCAACTTGTATTTTCAAAAAGATGTAATCTGACTAGTTCTGAGCTGCATAAAATAAACTTAGGTAAAAGTAGCAATATCACTAGTAATGCAATATTTTGCCACATGATTACTTAGTATGGGTTTCAGGGGGTGTAGCTTCTGTTCTGTTGTTTTATCTCACCAGTACTTGTATAAAGTGCTGACCTACCAACAGTTTGCCTGTTCTCAGGTGCTCGATCGTCCGAGAAAATGATAGTCGTGCCTCATCCCAAGGAACCGAAAATCTGGAGTCGATGCCTTGAGCCGCATCGAGATGTGCCTGCTTTGAGTTGCTTTTATATAGAGGGACATGATGAATGGAACGGTATAATTGTATCGAGAGAAAGAGTGCTTGAGCGAATTGTAACCTCGGTCATGCTCCGCTTGTAACACTTCCGAATATCAATAAAAGAGCTTGTTTTCATGTGCCTTTGTGTTCTTTACTTTTCTGCAATGTTATGTGCCGCTGCTTCAGTATCGAATAGCTTACTTGCCCTTGTTCAAAGCTTTGGCCTTGTGTGTAAACCCCCTCACCCAAAATAGATATTTTGTGTATATTTTATATTATTATAGATATTGAATTTCTTTAGAGTATTCTGTTATTTAATTAGCAAATAAATTTCTCGATATATTTACTTATATAAATATTTATTTAGAATCATTTTTAGGTTATTTTAGATTTTTGAAATTAATTAGGATTTATTTGGATATATATAGTCTTAATATTAGATAGATGCTAATTTAGTGTTAATAGATATTAATAAGATTTTATAAATTATTTGTATTATATTTAATTATATTCAAGATTATAAATTATTGAGATAGATTCAAACTCTACTTTAAATTAATTCAAATCCTGAACCTACTAGGAAAGCAACTTAATGTATATCATATACTTATTTAAATTCATCAAAATCCTATCCAAATTAACCAATCCTAGTTGTATTTAATTAAGTAGTCTCCACCATTATAAATACCTCATCCTTCATATTTTTCTTCCCCAAATTCCTCTCTTTTTCGTCCAAAAATAGTCAAAATTCGTCATAAATTCAGTCTCATTTTCTACTAGTTATTACGAATTAAAAAGACGATATCTCCTAGCTCTGGACTCCAAATGCGCTCCAGTTTTTTTTTGTTAGAATGATAATGAGGTTAGATTTCTTATTATATAAATTGTTTTTCTAAATTATTAGTATTAAATTCTGGAAAGTTTGTAGAGCACAGCATATCCGAAAATAGACGTGTTTCGATATTTTCGCGATTCCGGGAGAACCAGAAATCAGAATCATGAACCGTTTAAAGTTTCGGAAAGCTAATATCGAGATCATCGACATATATTTTTCCAGAATTTATTTTGAAGTATTTATATACTGTTAATTCTGTAGAACTTCTAGGTTAGAATTTAACCATCGGTGCACAATACAAAATTTGTATGTGCCATAATTCCCAAACAAATTTAAATTCGGACGAGCCATAAATTCCAGCATATTTTTGAAGCTAAAATCTACAGGAAATCATGCATGAAAGTTGAGTTTGTGTCGGTTGACTTTTCGGTCAACAGATCGCCTCGATTTGCGTGCCATGAGTCTCGAGTTGATAAAATTCAGTTTCTTTGGACAAAATTTAGGAATTAACATAAAAATCAGAATAATAAGATTAAAATAGGATTTTAGAATAATTATTCCAGCATTAAATAAATTAAAATAAATTATCTTTTGACGTGATAAATTTGTAATACATAGGCTATTTGGACTGTGACTTGGACTCTGATTCATACCAGCAGCAGGACCCCAGGCAAGATACCTTGCCAAATTGTTTACAGTACTTTGTATGCTATTTATATTTCTTTTTATTTATTTTATTTCTGTATAGTTCTTGCATGTGTAGTTTTTCTCCAGTCATTACTATGTATTAGATATGTTGACACACACATGGCACCTAGTATCATGGGAGGACAATCATTAGGCGTATGGGCTTTTAACCACTCTGGTAAACCGTAGTATATAGTTCGCACTACGGGCGTGTGTCGCGCTGGTCGCTACCCCAGAGGTATGTCGATTTCTGTAGAGTCGCGCTGGTCGCTACCCCAGAGGTATGTCGATTTCTGATGTCCATTGACGGGTGTGTGAGTTGAGAGGCTTAGATCGAGTAGCCTACCCTTGCCCATACGTTGAAAAGTTGTTCCCATTTGCATTCATATAGATTGTCTTGTACAGCGTACTTATCTATTTTCAAACCATATGCATGTTTATTGTATTCAAATTGGCTCGTATTTTTTGTATCTTGTTACGTCCCTCTGAGGACCTGGTCCGCTGCTAGGTGTATCTTTTTTTGAGTATTTGCAGGAGCGCAGATTTGGATGGTTATATGTGATCCGAGGATGTCTTCTCTTCGAGCTGTGATCGATAGCTGGTATTCTTATATTGTGTTGTGGTGTTGTACTCATATTGTATTTGCTCTTATATTCGAGTTGGTAGTGGATTTGTTTCCATCCAACTATCATCCTTAGATACTTCTTATTGAGATCTAGTTTCATAGATACTGGTTATTTATTTCTATATGATTTTGGTGGATGAGATTTAGATTTTACCCTGTGACTTGTATTACATTTTATACCACTTGTGGATTTTATATTCATATTACAGCGTACGTATGGATTTGGTTTCCATATATTGGAGTTGCCATATCCATGCGGCTGACATGCTTACGTGTCCTAGTCCTACGTATTTTTGGGACTGGGGCGTGACATATTTTTGTGGTGGCCCATGCAGGTCGAGAGAATATTATCTCGGTTACGTTACTGTACCGAACAAGCCTGCACCTAGGACTAGAGTATAGGATCTCATCCACAATTGACTGTGATTCATCTCCTCCTATCTGTTCTATTTTGAACAATTGTATCCTGCTTGATTCATGTGCTTCCCTAATAGTTTCTTGAGTATAGTCTTCTGCAAGAATATAGGAACCCCTGTTATTAGGATGATAATTAGAGTAGCACACCTATTAAGAATACAACGAGAATATAGACACATCACTAAGTTTAGAATATCTAGTGAACCTAGAATTCCTTATCTTTAGATTGTTATACCATTACCCCTTGATGTATTAAGAAGACTTGAGAGTAGTATAGACACTACTAGAGTTAGTCAGAAGTTTTACCATAATGTTTGACACCTAGTATCACATAGTCTTTTGACCTATTAATTGAAGTGTAACCGAATGATATTTATCGCATGCTAGCAAAAGATGACAGTGTTTATTCAGACCATAGAATTTAGAGGTCCTTGCCCTATTTGGTCGACTAGCGACTTAGATAAGTAGGTTGTATGATAACCGTAGAGATTGTAGAGTCTTTTATTATTATTGCTTATGTTGTTTTGCTTTTGCGAACTTGAATTATTTTGTAACTTCTCACATCATAATCCAGCGTTATATTTTCTGTGCTACCTTGAATTATGCTGCTATTATAGCCTAGTTTTTGCAAGCTTAATCTTATATCGAGCTTGTTCATGACATATGTGTTATTGGGGCCTGATCAACCACACTAATACAAATTGTCTAATCAGAATCAGTATATTATGGTCTAGCTAGCCATAATGCGCTTGATTCGCCCTTCGCAATAGTATTTTATGTGGATTGAGATGTATAGTGGACCAGTAGACAAATATACTTACCCTCTAGATACGACAAAGCATATCATATCAAGTACATAACTGTACCGATGTGAGCATGCGAATAGGAAAATACCAAATTAAGATTTCAATCCACAACTGTCTTGACAATTTCCATTTGAATTCTTTAAACGCTTTGATTCCCATACTTCCATTCTATTACCCCTCCTTGAACTCTTTTCCGTTGCTTTCCGTCTTCCCTTGTTTCGGAAAGACGAAATCTCGTGCTTGGATATAAGTGATACACGGATAGTACAAGATATACCCCATAGGCCAATCATATTATTTGGTGACTATCTTTCATAATTGATTAAGGGCATATCACATATGATATAGTTGGTGTTAAAGTTTTGAGGATTGAATGACATGAGAAAATAAATTAAGGAATATTTTCTTAAGTGTAAGAGCCTTATGTGATAGATGGGTAAATTATAAGTTGGGTAGAAATTGTATTATTAAACTTGAGGTAAATTCTTTTAGATTGTGATCAAGTGAGATTATATAGAGAGAAACCATGTTCTATTTTAATTTCGAGCACGAAATTTTTGTAAGTTGGGTAGATTGTAAACCCCCTCACCCAAAATAGATATTTTGTGTATATTTTATATTATTATAGATATTAAATTTCTTTAGAGTATTCTATTATTTAATTAGCAAATGAATTTCTCGATATATTTACTTATATAAATATTTATTTAGAATCATTTTTAGGTTATTTTAGATTTTTGAAATTAATTAGGATTTATTTGGATATATATATAGTCTTAATATTAGATAGATGCTAATTTAGTGTTAATAGATATTAATAAGATTTTATAAATTATTTGTATTATATTTAATTATATTTAAGATTGTAAATTATTGAGATAGATTCAAACTCTACTTTAAATTAATTCAAATCCTGAACCTACTAGGAAAGCAACTTAATGTATATCATATCCTTATTTAAATTCATCATAATCCTATCCAAATTAACCAATCCTAGTTGTATTTAATTAAGTAGTCTCCACCATTATAAATACCTCATCCTTCATATTTTTCTTCCCCAAATTCCTCTCTTTTTCGTCCAAAAATAGTCAAAATTCGTCATAAATTCAGTCTCATTTTCTACTAGTTATGACGAATTAAAAAAACGATATCTCCTAGCTCCGGACTCCAAACGTGCTATAATTTTTTTTGTTAGAACGATAATGAGGTTAGATTTCTAATTATATAAATTGTTTTTCTAAATTATTAGTATTAAATTTTGGAAAGTTTGTAGAGCACAGCATGTCCGAAAATAGACGTGTTTCGATGTTTTCGCGATTCCGGGAGAACCAGGAATCAGAATCATGAACCGTTTAAAGTTTCGGAAAGCTAATGTCGAGATCATCGACATATATTTTTCTTAGAATTTATTTCAAAGTATTTATATAGTGTTAATTCTGTAGAACTTCTAGGTTAGAATTTAACCATCGGTGCACAATACAAAATTTGTATGTGCCATAATTTCCAAACGAATTTGAATTCGGACGAGCCATAAATTCTAGCATATTTTTGAAGCTGAAATATATAAAAAATCATGCATGAAAGTTGAGTTTGTGTCAGTTGACTTTTCGGTCAACAGATCGCCTCGATTTGCGTGCCATGAGTCTCGAGTTGATAAAATTTAGTTTCTTTAGACAAAATTTAGGAATTAACATAAAAATCAGAATAGTAAGATTAAAATAGAATTTTAGAGTAATTATTCTAGAATTAAATAAATTAAAATAAATTATCTTTTGACGTGATAAATTTGTAATATATAGGCTATTTGGACTGTGACTTGGACTCTGATTCATACCAGCAGCAAGACCCCAGGCAAGATACCTTGCCAAATTGTTTACAGTACTTTGCATGCTATTTATATTTCTTTTTATTTATTTCATTTCTGTATAGTTCTTGCATGTGTAGTTTTTCTCCAATCATTACTATGTATTAGATATGTTGACACACACATGGCACATAGTATCATGGGAGGACAATCATTAGGCGTATGGACTTTTAACCACTCTGGTAAACCGTAGTATATAGTTCGCACTACGGGCGTGTGTCGCACTGGTCGCTGCCCCAGAGGTATGTCGATTTCTGTAGAGTCGCGCTGGTCGCTACCCCAGAGGTATGTCGATTTCCGATGTCCATTGACGGGTGTGTGAGTTGCGAGGCTTAGATCGAGTAGCCTACCCTTGCCCATACGTCGAAAAGTTGTCCTCATTTGCATTCATATAGATTGTCTTGTACAGCGTACTTATCTATTTTCAAACTATATGCATGTTTACTGTATTCAAATTGACTCGTATTTTCTGTATCTTGTTACGTCCCTCTGAGGACCTGGTCCGCTGCCAGGTGTATCTTTTCTTGAGTATTTGCAGGAGCGCAGATTTGGATGGTTACATGTGATCCAAGGATGTCTTCTCTTCGAGCTTTGATGGATAGCTGGTATTCTTATATTGTGTTGTGGTGTTGTACTCATATTGTATTTGCTCTTATATTCGAGTTGGTAGTGGATTTGTTTCAATCCAACTATCATCCTTAGATACTTCTTATTGAGATCTAGTTTCATAGATACTGGTTATTTATTTCTATATAATTTTGGTGGATGAGATTTAGATTTTACCCTGTGACTTGTATTACATTTTATATCACTTGTGGATTTTATATTCATATTACAGCGTACGTATGGATTTGGTTTCCATATATTGGAGTTGCCATATCCATGCGGCTGGCATGCTTACGTGTCCTAGTCCTACGTATTTTTGGGACTGGGATGTGATATTGTGCAAGCGCACTTTAGGCTTGCACGATATCACGTCCCGATGAGAACGATTGTCCTACGGGGGTGCTGCAACATGGTGATTCACGTTCAGCGGGGACTATTGAGCTTGCGGGAGATTGGGGCGTGACAACAATAATGTGTACTAATATCTTTAAACTTCAAAGAAGATTTCAACATTAAATAAGTAGAATATTACCTATGTGGTGCATCATTAACAAATCGCCTAAAAGTAATACCACATTGTGTACATAAAATTTTAAAAGTTTGTTGTTTACTTGCAAAAGTGTTCAAACTTTGTAAATATAATCTAACATTTTCTAAATTTAGTTCAAAGAATTCAAGACATTCTTGTACAATCAAATTAATAATATTAAAAGCATATCTAACGTGAAAAAGTCTACCTTCTAATAGGCGTAAATTGTGTCTTCAAAACATTAATAGAAGAAGCGTTATTACTAGCATTATAAAAAAATTTAAAAATATTTTATTGTGAATATCATATTCACGCATAAATTGTATTATAGCGCTACTGATTACAGCGTCGGTATGTAAAAATTCCAAAGGCCTTAGACAAATGATATAATTTTGCAACATCCATCTTGGATCTATATAATATGTTGTGATACAAATATAGGCATAATTTTGCTTAGTAGTCTATTTATCAGAAGTTAGAACTAATTTACTAGCATGCACAAAACTTTCTTTCGATGCAGCCTTATCTTTTTGATAAAAAATTTAGAGCCCCGGCTCTAGCAGTAGATCTAGAAACTTTAGTAAACAAGGATTAAGGGTATTACTTGCATAATTATAATAGAAATCACTCTCACCAAATGTAGAGGATTATTCATCACAAAAAATTTATCTTGCTAACTCAGTCTTGTTACGAGCATGCGAATAAATTAATTTACCTATAGAAGATCTTGACCACCGATACTTAGTTGTGTTTGTCTAGCCTACAGTGTGTCTTTGCCATAACAAATTTCGTAGTGTCTTTTTAAAGTGTCAGTGCCATTATTTTTTATTTATTTGTAAATCCGCTTATATTTCTTACATTCCGCAGCCTTAGGTATTGGTGTTTGATCCTTTGGATCTAAAACCGGTGCGCCCTCACTATCAGTGACAAATATTTTTGTAAAAAAATTCCATAATGTACATTTTTTTCTATTGGAAACATTTGTAGCCGTAGTCATTTCAATATTATTATAATAATCATAATTTAAAAGGTTAGTTTGAACCTTGTCCATCCATATTTAAAAAAATAATTTTTCAAAAAAATTTAGATCAAAATTATTTACTTCTCTACCAAAAGAGAGAGAGAGAGAGAAAGAAAAATCTTAAATCAGAATAAAAAAAACTATCTACAATATTAAAGTTACTTGTAACATCTGCTAGAAACCTCCAAAAGAAATCGCAAGAAAAAGTGTTGAGAGGGAAGAAATTGGACTCCAGTAATTCATTTTCTTCTAAATTTTGTAATTGTCTTACTTCTAAATTTTGTAAGAGAGGAAAAAAAATTTGTAAGAGAAAAAAAATTGTGTTGTGTTTATTTTTCATAAATTATGGACTATTTATAAAAAAAATTTGGGGCCAAATGATCGCAAATACCCTCAAAAAAGAGTTGTTATAATGGGTATTTTGGTCATTAAAATGGCCAAAATATTTCTGAAACGGTCAAAAATCTGCAACTAAAACGGAAATATTTTGGTAAAATTACCCCCAAAGGTTATATTCCAAAAAAATAAATTAAAAACCAGTCGAACCGGACATGAACCGGACCGGACCTGGCCGGACCTACCGGACCAGTCCGAATTGGACCCGGCCTGAACGAGGCTGACAACGGGCCGGGACTTGTGAGTCGGATCCTCCGACCCAGCCCGGACCCGGCGAGTGGAGAGTGGGCTGGACCGGGCCGGTCCGTTGACCGTGTCCAGACCAGTCCGGATCGAATTTGACCGGGTCGGACCTGGACCGAATTTCGGACCGTCCGCCCATTCTCACACCTTGATATGTAAAGAAAAGTTTAGCTTTACTGTAAAACTTTATTTTTCCAAATATGTCATTGACATATGTTATCAATTAATATTATTCATTAAATTAATAAAAATAATTATAAGATTTATTTTTTAGTCTGTCTAAATAGTTTTAATAAGATTATAATAATTACAATAGTTGTCTTTTAGTCATTTTAACAATAATTAGTAAAATATGTATTGCACACATACATATATAATAATAATAGTAATCATCATTATTTTTACAAACTTGAGACTATTACAGGGACGACATTTTAACAATAATTAGTAAAATATGTATTGCACACATTTTATTTTATGTCATTTTTGATCGTTTTTAGTCGTTTTTAATCTTTTTTGTCGTTTTAGTCATTTTTAGTTAATTTTTAGTCGTTTTTGGTCCTTTTTATTGTTTTTATTGTTTTTTTATCATTCTTAGTCTTTTTTTGGCCTTTTTAGTTTTTTTTAATCATTTTTGATCATTTTTTTTTATCCTTTTGAATCCTTTCTATCTTTTTTGATCGATTTTAGTCATATTTAGTCGTCGTTTTTTTGTAGTTTTGATTTTTTTTTGTCGTTTTGACTTTTTAGTCGTTTTTTAATCCTTTTTTTTTGTTTTTAGTTGTTTTTCGGCTTTTGTCGTATTGGTCATTTTTGATATTTTTTCTGGTTTTGATCGTTTTTCTTGTTTTTTTTATCTTTTTTTGTTTTGTTTTTTTTCATTTTTGCTAGGATATTTTTATCGTTTTTATTCGTTTGATTTTTGGTCGTTTTTTTCGTTTTAGGTCATTTTTTCGTTTTAAGTCGTGTTTGGTCTCTATTTTTTTTATCGTTTTTAGCTATTTTTCAGTTATTTTTTTCCTTTTTCCTTTTTTATCAATGTTTTAATTGAGTTTTTCCGTTTTTGGTTTTTTTGGTCTTTTTAACGTTTTTTTTTTCGTTTTTTGTGGTTTTGGTCATTTTGTGGTTTTGTTTTTTTTTTTTTTGGATTTTTTTTTTTCATTTTTTTTCCATTTTTTTTTAATTTTTTTTTTCGAGAATATTTGTAGTCACCAAATATGAGAATATAGTTTTCTAAAAAATTTAATTACTTAAAATTTTATTTTAAAAAATATAAAATTTTCAGTTATACGGTATTCCGTCTACCAAACATCCATAAGAGATTTAGTTATTTTCTTAGAATATACTTAGATTTGGTAGACTTAAATGCAAACAAAAAAAGCCAATAAAAAATCATTAGATCATCGGTAATTTTAGGGTCATTGTTGTGCAAAGTTGTAGCAAGAAATCAACACTCGAAATTAAGATTCTAGACGCAAGCATTTTCATCCACAGCCACTTGTCGAATTGTCTTCACGATGGAACATCAAATAAATATTTTTGTTTCTAAATGGCCGCCTCACGATAAGCTCAAGAGCAAGGAACACAAACAACATGTTGGGAAGAGATCGCCATGTCCTCTTACTTCCTTATCCCAGCCAAGGCCACATCAGTCCCATGCACCAATTCGCAAAGCGTTTGGTCTCTCACGACCACCACTGCACTCTTGCTCTCACCCGGTACATCCAAAACTCGACGAGACCCGAGACGGGCCCGGTCTCGGTCGAGTCGATTTCCGACGGATTCGATGCCGGAGGCTTCAGCGACGCCTCCAGCATCCAAGACTACTTGTCCCGTCTCGAATCGGCCGGCTCCGAAACCCTGTCCGGCTTGATCGTCTCGCTCCGCTCGGGAGGCCGGGCGGTCCGTGTCCTGGTCTACGACGCGTTCCTGCCGTGGGCTCGGGACGTGGGGGAGAGGTTCGGGCTGCGGACAGCGGCGTTTTTTACGCAGTCCTGTGCGGTGGACGCAATCTACCGCCATGTGTGGGAGAGGCGGGTTGTGGTTCCGGCTACAGAACCGGTCCGGTTGCCTGGGTTAGGACCAGTAATGGAGCCGCGGGATCTGCCGTCGTTTCTGTCGGATTCGGAGCCGGCTCCGTACCCAGACTACTTGGCACTTGTACTGAACCAGTACAAGAATCTGGAGAAAGCAGACATCGTTTTGATAAATTCCTTCTACGAACTGGAGCCTGAGGTTAGCCTTTGCTACTTACAATATCATGCATGTCCACATAAACAAAATTATCAACACTGGAATTTATTCCGTGTTTTCCAGCAACGCAGTAGTGCTGTCTAGTGTGCTTTGGCACGACAAGAATGCTCTGGCAGATTAGTCATCTTAGGACAATCTTCTACGTCTGAATAAAGTAGTATTTCTTTTATTATTTAGTATTTTTGAATCTGTACTGAAACAAGATTTCGATGCTAACGTGGACACCGAAATCATTAAAAAGTACGTGCTAAAGAAGGAAGTATAAGATAAGTTTTTTTTTCGTGTTTTTTTCACCATTCTAAAATTGAAAAATATGATCAAGAATCATCATCTTCTTCCTCATAAAAATTTAAGTACAAAGACAATTCTTAAATCAATTACAAGATTGACAAAATCAATGTTGAATCATTTGTCCTAATGGATTCAACCCTCTCACCACAATAAAGAAGAAAATAAAAATATTATAATTGAAATCACTTACCAACCCGTAGCAATCTTCCTGAGCGAAGACGGCGACTCCTCGATCAGATCTTTTTCTTCCTTCTGTCTTGGACGATGAAGTCATAAGAGCAAAGTACAGACTTTCTCTTAAATTTTCTATGGACGAGCACCCCGAATCTCCAACTTGTGCTATTTAATGTGCCTCACCCTCCTCCTATATTTATGAGATGATAAATCCTATTTTAGGTTATAATAGAATTTCCTAAATAGAAAACCTTAAAATAAGAATCATATTCCACCTAAAATAGTCCAACACCAATTATGGACATCCAAATATGGTCAAGTTAAATATTTGATACAAATTTAAAATCTAATCAAATATTACATTTAATATATATTTCTAAATTATATCAAATTAAATCTTTGACCATATTTGGGCTCCAAAATTCACCAAATCCAAACTGGACCCCAGCAATATCCCCCTCCAGTCTAATGATAGGGTGTTGTGACCTCGTGGCTTCTCAACTAGATTCCATGCTTGTCTTCTCGCGACAGAGTTCCTGCTTCCCCATGCCACCGATCTCCGATCCCCAGAGTTTCTTTGCATCTTCCTTCGTCTCCAGATGCTAGCTGCCATGCATAGCACCTTCTGTACTACTGGGATCCAGCCGTAATCAATGACACTACTGAGACCAAAGTCCCTGACTATGAGCCCCACTGTGAGTCTTGGTTGCCTGTCCCCGACTTCCGTCTTGCACCGAAACGTGTTAACGTTCTGACGAGCTTCTTCACCCTTGGCTGGCCCAACCAAGCGGACCGTGCGATTCTCCCGATATTCGAACTCCTGAATTTGCCCACCTTCGTATCCGAACTTGAAGCTCCCCCATACACATGCGTCCTCGAGCAGAATATCATGCACTATGCATGTCGTCGATGACCCACAGCTCCCCCGAAACTGTTTGAATGGTGACGCTCCCGCCTCAGATTGAGTTTGCTGCAAACCTTGATCTCCTCCCTGGCCTCGAACTGCTGAAACCAATGTCGCTCCGTAAAACTTTGGCAAACCACCCATCACCAAAACCGGATCCGTGAAGCTACCCCCACATGGAGACTGACCAGCTGTCATGGGACCGACATACTGACCCTCAATCTTTGGCTCATCACCTCGTCGCTTTGTCTCATCGAACCGAATCCTCCATATCTCTCAAAGCATCTCGAAGCCCCTCCTAAGTAGGTTTTCGATGATCCTCCTCCTGTCGAACACCCCTCGAGCCTCCATCCAATGTCTGTGGCCTTCATGTACAGCTCAACGGCTTGAGCCTGTACATGTCACAACATAAACACTCTTGAGCCAGTTGTTGGGAATCTTTCGTAAGCATCCAATCTTTGTCCCCAAACGTGCTGCAACAGCCATCATCCGTCAGCCTCCCTACCGAAACCAAGTTGTAGCGCAAACTCGGTACATGTCACACATTCTTGAGAATGAGTTTCTCACCAAGCTCGGTTGTCAAGTGCACATCACCGATCCCTACAACTGCAGTCGTTCCCTTGTTGTCCATCTTCACACGTCCAAACCTGCCGCCGTGGTATGACGTGAAGATCCTCCTATATGGAGTGGCGTGATACGACGATCCCGTGTCCATGACCCAAATTGCCATCATGACACATGCCACAAGGTTCCTATGCATCG
Source organism: Iris macrosiphon (assembly GCA_036927795.1). Taxonomy (NCBI): domain Eukaryota; kingdom Viridiplantae; phylum Streptophyta; class Magnoliopsida; order Asparagales; family Iridaceae; genus Iris; species Iris macrosiphon. The sequence goes on along the minus strand of JAYESA010000010.1, from coordinate 137,879,065 downwards.
GTTGCTACGATGTTAAGATCTCCTATAGCCGTGAGATCCTCCTAATCATCCTTGCCTTTGGCCTTCTCAGCTTTGAGCTTCATGCAGTTTCTCTTGATATGACCACTTTTGCCACAGTGATAGCAGCCCTCCTTGCGGTCCACAGTCGCAAGATCCCGAGAACTCTCTTATGTCCTTGCCTGTGACTTGGGTCTTCCCTTCCGGTAGAAAGCTACAAGAGCGGACTCTTGTGACGATTCCACTTGCTTAAGCCGGATCTCCTCGTTCAACAAGCTGCTTTTGACTGCCTCCATCGCGACAACTCCACCAGGTGCGGAGTAGATCACCGACACCACCAACGTCTCCCAACTTTCCAACAGAGAACTCAAAAGTAAAATGGTCTGAAGTTCATCATCAATCACCATCTTCATCGTAGACAGTTGATTGATAATACCCTGAACCTCGTTCATATGTTGTGCCACTGGGGCACCCTCCGTGTACTTTGAGTTAACGAGTTGGCAAATCAGAAATGCCTTATAGTCAATTATCTTCCTTTCGTACAGCGAATGTAGCTTCTCCCACAATACTTTTTTTTGAACTCTCCAAGGACACGTGGTGAAACACTGAGTTGTTCAGCCATTGGCGGATGAATCCAACAGCCTTCCCATTCATTCATTTTCAGTCTTCAACAGCTTTGTTCGATGGCTTAGCGTTGTCGTCCTCCAATGGAGCATGCAAGTCCTTACACCAGAGTCGATCCTCCATCCTTGGCTTCCAAATCATCAAATTTTCCTCTATGAGGGTGATCATACGAGTGCTCATCTGCTCCATAGACATAGTTGCCAGAACCAAAACCAGTAGCTCTGATATCATATGTTGGGAATCGGATGCGCCCTGCAAACGTTCCGACACCGTGTCTGAGAGTGCCTGCAGCAAAAAATTTAGGCCAACCCATCTAAGATAACCAACCCCTGTCTAACGAACACCAAGCACAGATAAAGACAAGTATATGACTGTAACTACGTCACCTGGACAAATTCCAACATTTATAACTCAGGTAAAATTAAAAGATTGACAAAATCAACGTTGAACCCTTTGTCCTAATAGATTCAACCCCCTCACCATAATCAAGAAGAAAAGAAAGAGATTACAATTGAAATCACTCACCAACCCGTAGCAATCTCCCTAAGTGAAGGCGACGACTCCTCGATCAGATCTCTTTCTTCCTTTTGTCTTGGATGGCAAAGTCCTAAAAGCAAAGTATTGCCTTTCTCTTAGATTTTTTGTAGACGAGCGCCCTGAATCTCCAACTTGTGTTATTTATTGTGTCTCCACCATTCTCCTATATTTATAGGATGAGAAATCTTATTTTAGGTCATAATATAATTTTCTAAATAAAAAACCTTAAAATAAGAATCATATTCCACCTAAAATAGTCCAACACCAATTATGGACGTACGAATATGGTCAAATTAAATATTTGATACAAATCTAAAATCAAATCAAATTTAATATTTAATGTAGATTTCTAAATTATATCAAATCAAATCTTTTGACCATATTTGGGCTTTAAAAATTACCAAATCCAGACTCGACCCCAACAAAATAATGTACCGTGATATAAATAAAAGGGTAATTTTGTTTATTAGTACATATATCAGAAGTTAAAGAAAATTTACTAATATTTATAAAACTTTCTTTCAAAGCTGCCATTTTTTTTTTTAAATTTTGACAGCTTCTACTCTAGTAGTAGATCTAGAAACTTCAATAAAACAAGGATTTAGAGTAGTACTTGCATAGTTAAAATATGATTTACTCTCACCAAATGTAAAATACTATTCATCATAAATAATATATTTTGTTAAGTTGGTTTTATTATGATATGTAGATTAAGTAAAGTTTCCTATTAAATATCCTTGAGAACCGGTGCTTAAATGTGTTTGTCTAGCATTTAATGTATCATTGTCGTAACAAATTTTATAGTGTCTTTTCATAGTGCCCATGTTGTTAACTTTCTTTTCTATATAAAGATTTATTTGTATTTATTGCATTGTGCACCTTTAGATATTAGTTTTTGGCCTTTTGAATTTAAAACATTTTTCTTCTCATTATCGATGACAAATAATTTAGTAAAAAAAAATTCATAAAATCAATTTTTTCTAACTTCAATATATTATTAATACTTCTAACTTGTGGAGGTGACATTTATGTCGTTGACACAAAATTTTCTGTAGGATTATTACCATAACAATTGTCATTATATTATTATAATAAATGTAACACTATTATAAAATACCTTGATAGGGATGTTAGAACCAATATCATCATTATGAACCATACTTAAAAAAAACTAATTTAAAAGTATAATAAAAAGAGAATTTTTTTAACAAAATAATAAAAATATAGAAAAGAAAATTAACTAATAACATTTCAATATCGAAATAACGAATTTTATAATAATAAAAAATACTTAAATCTTAACTTAATTTCTTCCAAAGTCGGATATAAAATTGTTGTAGCTTTGTAGTGGCCGATCAAGTTGAAGCCTCCAAATTTCTCACTCTTACAATTTTTTTTACACATCAGTCTCTAGAAAGTTGTTACTTTACTAGCTTGTTTGTAAGTATTATAAGAGAGAATTTTTTTTTGTTTTATTTTAAGTATTGGAAGAGAGAATAAATTATGATAAATTTGGTAGAATTATGTCTTATTTATAAAAATTGTTGGATGCCAAATGACCCAAATACCATTAGAATATAGCTATTATAGGAGTATTTTCGCCATTTTTAATAAAATTACTAAAATACCCTTTAAAATGGTCATAATTGATATATTTTGGGGCTATTTTAGTAAACCCTCCTTTATGTTAATATGGATGGTAGTAGATTTTGTTTACAAAAATATCCCTCCAACGTTTTAAATAACGAACATATTAATAAATATTCTGGTAAATTACCCCAATATATATATATATATATATATATATATATATATATATATATATATATAAACGGAATATGAGCCATAGTACTTATATTCCTAGATGAGTCATGCACATGTGGACCAATAGGAATAGACTTTTACATCCCATATGCATCCATGTGCGCTAGTACACTCTATTCCTATTGGTCCACATGTGCATGACTCATGTACGAATATGAGTACTATGGCTGATATCCCGTTTACCCTATATATATATATATATATATATATATATATATATATATATATATATGGGTCCCATAGGGCTGGGAGGGAATTGTATTCATAACCGAACCTGAACCGGGTCATTGACCTGGCCGGTCTAGGCCGGGTTGAACGAGTCGGGAATAAAAAACCTAGTTCGGCCCGAGTATTCGACCGGGTCGAGCCGGCCTTTGGGGCCATATTACAACCCAGCTTAAACTTGGTTTTACTATAGGCTAGGCCCGGTCAACCCATTGACCGGGTCTTGGCTGGCCCAGCACGGGTTTGATCAGACCGGATTCCAGGCCACCAGCCTATTTAACACCTTGAAGGTAAGGTAGAAGACCTTAAATAAGAGAAAAATATAATAAAAAGATAAAATACAAATTAAATTTAACATAGAAATAATGAATATATTTTATCGAGAACCATGACTAGTTTTCTCACTTGTATATATAGACCTGTCAATTGAGCTGGACCAGTCCAGTTTGTCGCAAGTCCAGTCTAAAAAATTGGCCCATGTGTCGGTCCAATCCAATTAATCTTTGGTCTAGGAAAGATTTATCCTTTATATCGTGATATGATGAACCTCATATCTCTTCCCATAAGAAAGGTCATGTCGGACGCAAATGTCCACCCCCACTCGAAGTCTAACCGATCTAAAGCTGAAGGTTGAACTGTCCGGCCGAGCTCTTCAATTGCTTCAAGCGCATTTTTGATTTTGATCTTTTTCATGGCTAATTAATTACCTAGATATAGTGGAAAGTAGTTTTTTTTGTATTAGATAATAAAATATCTTTTTATTATGACGAATTAATCACCTTAGATATAGTATAAATTTTTTTTAATTAAAGTGTTATTTGTTTGATAGTAACTAAATAATTACCTAGATATAGTGAAAAATAAAAAAATTCAAGTTATAGTAGAAATATAGGTATTTAAATTGGTTGATTTTATTTTATTTTGCTCAAGCCTGACCCAGCCCATACCCGACCGAATCCGAAGCTTACCGTGTTGCAGGCCATGTAATATTGATGTTTTCTGGCCTTAGGTATGGCCCGCTATAGTACATGGACCTGAGAGGTCTGATCCGATCCGGTCCGGCCTACCAAAATATTTGTTACGTCACCATCGTCATTAAGAGTGTTTAAACTCTTCAAACTTCATCTCCATGCTTTGCATACAGAGGTTTATATCCTTGTTTGCTCCATCATTTTGTTTTGCTCTGCATGCTGGAATGCTCCTCTCTTCAATGTAGGGCATGGTGTCAGAGGAGACAAACTAAACCAGTGCTTTTGACTTCGGATTCTGAATCCACGGATTGAATACCCCCAGATGGAGTGGTATAATGTGATGAGCGGCTTCTCGATCTGGTACCTTGGTATACACCTTCAATAGGAGCGTACTTGGGTCCTGACTCATCGTCAAAGAGTAGCAGAATCGTAACCAACGTTGTGGGTTGACTGGCCTCCCATGTCTTAACTTCTTCCTACTAGATTGATGTCCTACCATGTTGATTGAGGCGCATGAGAATTCCTTGTCACCAACTTGTTGTGGTTGCTGCTCGGGAACTTGCGGTCTTGTTGGTGCAACAACTTGAAGACTACTAAACATAAACGATCTAGTAGACACATAATGCTTAGAACATCAATATTGTATTGTTATTTGATAACAAGAAGTTGGGCAAAGACCCTCAAGTTATGGAGTGTAAAGAGACATTCTTTTCTGGCTGAGGTATTCTCATAAATCAAAGCTTGAACAGTCTAGTACCGAGAGCCTGGCTGGGAGTGGGTTTGGTAAAATCCCTCTTTAGTACTTCTCGATAGGAACACGAGCTCCTATAGAATAACAGCCACATAGCTATATTTGCCTCCATCGAAATATTTACTCCTAAAAGAGTGTCTACTCCCATTGAATTCAATATCGCCATTGGATAAGCCATCCTCAGGAGAATGATTACACCTAGTGGATATTTTACCTCCTGTTAGAGTTTTAGTTTTTATACGAATACCTTGTTTATTTTTCTTGGTAATTGTGTCAGAATGATACCTCTACTTATTGAAGATGATACCTCTACTTATTGAAGTCAAATGCCAGGTACCGACATAGAGCATGACTTTTCTTTCATTTCGTAGGAGGATGTTCTAACCATAATGGGTACTTATTCTATATTGTCACTGCGTCCAGTTGTCTGCAGTCGATACACAATCGTGTTGATCCATCCTTCTTCTTCACTATAACTACTGGCGCTACCCAGGGTGATCCACTGATCCAGATGAACTTTTTTGCCTTTAGTTCTTCCACGTGTTGGTATAGCTTGTCTAGCTCTAAGGTTTCCATTTGGTGAACCTTATAAGATATTAGTCCTGCTTTGGGAATCAACTCTATGCAAAACTCTACATCTCTTACTGGAATAATTTTGGAAGTTCTTCTGGGAAGACATCTAGGAACTCCTTGACTATCTCAGGAAGATGTTCTTCTACAATTGATGTCGATGAGATCCTTTATTCATGCTGATCTCCCATAGATCTATCAAGGGTGAAGCCTTCTGTGCCTGGGACACTAAATAATGCCCTACCCTTATGGCAATCTATCGTAGCATGACTATCTCTCAGCCAGTCCATGCCTAAGATAACATCAAAGTTACCCATAGGGAACTCGATCAACCATGCAGGTATTGAACGCCCACACACTACGACCGAACATGATAGACATACTCTACTAAATTCTACGAGTCTATTACCAGTGAGTATAATCAACCTCTCTGGCAATGCCTTGAACTCCAATCAAATACGTGTCGCAAATCGTGCAGATACAAATAAATGAGATACACCTGAATCAAACAATGCTACACCAGAAAAAGATGCGACAGAGATGTTATCTGCTACCACGTCGCCCGATGCCAAAGCCTCCTCTAGAGACCAAGTGAAAGCTTATCCCTGGCCCTGCTGTGCTCCATGTTGTTGCCTCTCTTGGAAGCGTTGTTATGGCCTCTGCTGGCCCGACTACTGGTTCTGTTGCTGTTGATACATCTGATCTTGCATCGGTAATGGACGCTGAGCTAATGGTCGTACTGCTACTGCAGGCCCTCTGTGTTGAATTACCCCTGGTGCTGGCACTGTTGGTAACTGTTGGACTGGCCCTCCTAGCCTCTGGATCATTTGACAATTGGCAATCCAGTGATATGGACTACCACACCTCATACATAGACCATTAGCCGCCCTCCACCCGTCCCTAGTATGGCCTCCCTTGCCATAGTAAGTACAATCCACCGGTGCTTCCTGGTGCTGTTGTTGTTGTTGCCTCGGCTGATGACGAGCCGATGCTGTCACTGTCAAAACTGCTTCCCTCCTCGACGCTGAGTCATGAATACGAATACCAGGTGATGGTGTTGAAGTTCGGAGTACACCTCCACCTCCTCCTCCACTCTGAGCATGAGACATCTTCTAGCTTCCTGTCCTCGCTAACAACCTCTGCATGGTAAGATCGTGCCTCTGAGCTGCTATGAGTACTTTCTCATAAGTCTGGTAGTCGTGGCCCTCTACCAGTTGTAGAATCTCCAGATGAAGTCCTTGTTGGAACTTTATTTCTCTGTCTGACTCCATAGCCACCATGGTCAGAGCGAATATCCTCAGACTAAAAAATTTAGTTGCATATCAGTCCATAGTCCTACCGGCCTGCTTGAGACCGATAAATCTTTGCTGGAGCTCATACAGTGTGACGACTCCAAAATACTTGGCCCAAAACCGAGTTATGAATCTATCCCAAGAAATAGGGCACCTTAAGCCAACCTCCACAAACGTCCATCAGTCACGGGCAAGGTCTTGAAGCTGCAGTCAGACCTGGTCAACTTGTTCATCAGCCGGAACCTTTACTGCCGCCAGAATAACCTCGATGTCTTCCAACTATGCGTCAGTTGTGATGGCGTCCTCTATTCCATCAAAATACCTTGGGTAAAGTCGGCAAAATCTAACCGACACCCCCGAATCAGTCCTCCTACCTCTCTCTATAGCCGTCTACAAACCCTGAATCGATAAAAGAATGGTGCATTAGCGGTTAATATGTTGTAATTGGATAAGTTATTTGGAATATGACGGAATAAACGACCAAGGAAAGGAAGAAGAATGCACCAAATTACAGCTTCGATATTCTACCAAGTTAGCTAGTTAATATTCGATCTCTCCTGAACACTCAAATAATTTTACTTTCCAGACAATCTCCTCTTGTTGTTGAAACTGCTGATGTTGTTGCACTGTCATCTGATGCTGCTGCGTAGCCATCATTCCACGGAGGATTTATAATAATGTCGGGGTGTCGAGTACCGCTAGTACTGCTGGTACTACTGGGGGTACATGAGTTTCAGAGGCTGGTTGCTCAACATGTCCAGCTTCTCGTTCCACTGTGCCAACTTGCTCAACTATTGCCTCTATCCGAATCTGACTCTGAGTAGGTGCTACCTCTCGTTGTTTCCTAGGGGGACCCTATCCTGCTAAGCCTATTGCTCCAGCAATTGATGAAGCCCTAAAGGAAAGGACAAGAACATTAAAAATAGGACGGGAAGGATCAAGTAGGCAAGCAATTTTAACAGTTCAAGCATTGGTATCGAGGAAGACGAAGCAAGATATCAAAGGGGACATGTTTGATTGAGACTCCTATGACCATAACACCCCACAAGTCTGAAAACACAGACCTGCATGGGCCACCACTAAAACTTTGTCATGCCCCAGTAAAGGAATACGGAGACGGACATGGCCATCTACCCCGTACAAGGTATAGAACATCGTACTGCGATCACGACTCTAACTAGACAAGGGGTTCATAGTACAAGAAAGTCACTTAGGGCTACACAAAATGTCTATTGTCTCAATCATTCAAGTAAGGACAATAAACACATAACATATATGGCAAAGAAGGTGTCACGCCCCAGTCCCAAAATATATGGAATCTTATATAGTAATAATATATACATATATATATATTATTACTATTATAGAAGGCATCCTAAATGCTCTTACCAAAACATTCAGAAAACTAGCTGTACAAAATAAGAAGTTGGCGGAGTAGCAAAAGTACATGTCCATGTTCAGCTGTAGTCTGATTAATTAGAATAATGTAAGAAAACCAAATATCCAGATTTATGGCTAACAAGTTCTGGTGGCTAAACGCCCAAAAGAGACAAATGTACAATAACGAGCAGTAATTAAGAAATTTGTCCGTGTCCCTCAGCGACCATCCGTCTAGTGCACACCATTATTCAGGGGGAAGCAAGCAGGATCCTCGGGTGCTGGCTCTAAACTTGGTCATGCAAAACCAGTAGGGTTAGACCCCAAATAGAAACAAAATAAGAATATATATATATATATATATATATATATATATATATATATATATATATATATATATATATATATATATATATATATATATATATATATATATATATAATTCTGTCTTGTAGTTCGGTCCATAGCCTATCGTGATACAACAATCTAACCGTACAACCAAATAAGGACAAGGGTTAAACCGCCGCACCATGATAGTCCATGTTCCTAACTATTTAACAGAAGATACAAGCACAAAAAAGTTTAGTTACAAAATTGGCCAATCACATGTACGGCTTGCTAAGTGGAGTCTGGGTTATCCCAGAGATATTTTGCATATAATAGGAATCATAAGATCGAACCATGTGCTAGTAGGGCAAGCCGAGCCATGAATCGCCGCATAACATATAATATTATGCACCGGTCCCTCGTAAGGCCACCGTGCTAAGATCGTATAGAACATATAGTATAATATAATAGTCGGATATTGTCATCCATTAATGAGGATTTAACAATATCCATGGGGGCCAGCCTCCACTCAACAGATAAATATTTAAGGGTGGCTAGTTAAGCATGATCTCGAAATTCTGTCCTTCCCAATGCTCTACATGTTTTAGTTGCCTAGTTAACCCTATGATTAGCTAAAATCACATGGCGTGGTCACATGTTACTCCCCTTATATGTCGTACCGCAGTACGACCACACTAGGTACGAATCCACTTTGTCACTTGATAGTTCAATTTGGATTCACCTGAGCGTGATGCAATAATCAAACAACTCCTAACCATACTTGGTTATTGACAAACTATCATGTCCATGCTGAAAGAAAATCGTATCATATCACATGTCGCATAGGACATAAGTACACCTCGGTGTAAGATATGTAACATAATAACGTAGGAACACTTAGCACGTAGGAACACAGAGCACGTAGTAAGTATATCAACATGGATACCAATAGCCGAGTCAAGTTACCAATCATAGGTAAATCACATAATTTCTAGAACATGGCAACACATAGGCTAAGTTAGTCACATAGGTAGTCAGAGTCACTTGGCGTATGGTCTATTTCTACACATAGTCGGGTCAGTCGCATAGTCAGGTCCAACATATAGTCGTTTAGTTCTCATACACTTACAATCATTAAGATCACACATAAAATCATAAAATCTAATAAAATATCCAAACCAAGCAAATTAATAATATGTGTACATGGGGCCGCATAAAGGTTTGGGGCGCATGGTGTAACGCCCCGTTCTCCCGGTGCGGAGAGCGCGGCTAAGAAACACAATACGGTATCGTTCGATCGGGATAGATTGAATTAAGAACTCGTCCTCGTTATGGATTTGTTTCTTCGAAATTGATTCCCATATTCAGTGGACTGCGCCCCAAGGATCGGCTTAGCGGCAGAGTCAGGAGGGACCTCTCCGCTGCTACCTTTTATTGCCTCAGTTTTTGATGTCGCTTGTTGCTTTCGTGCTTTGAGTTGGTTTTAGGATTTGCTTGTTTTTCTTGAACGGTTTTGATGGTTTTCATTGTTTTCGTTCATTGACTTGCACTTCTATTCCGAGATTGGAAAGAGAGGAAGAAGTATTAATCGAGCTGTTCGTGCGCAGGTGAACGAGCAGTAGGCGACTTGCGAGCGGAGTCGTAAAGCGCCTCTTTCCTTCTCCTTCCATCAATCTAAGTGAGTGGCTACCAACTTGATTAGCTAGCCCTGCTTCTAAGCTTCACATCTAATAAATCTGCAATCTTCTTTGCCCCGATCAAACGATACCAAGTAATAATAAAAGAAACCAAGATAAAAGAGAATAGACTTGGTTCTTATGCTTGTCAATCAAATATGTGAACTGTTATCATACTGTATGCTAGTTCGTTTATAACTGTTTTATGAATCGTGCTAAGTATGGAACACCTTGTATGCGCTAAATTGTTCAATGAGGCTATGTTAAATGAATCATGCAATACCGACTGTCCCATACTACTGTTTGCCTCAACTGCATGAACTGTTAACTTAGCAACGTACTGTTCGATCATGGACAACTTGTGCACAAGGTAACTGGTTCCTGCGGACGGTCGCTGGGGCACTGGCACCGATCCGGTCCGGACGGAACCCTACTGTATAGTCAACTGTACTGGACGGAATGGTTTGGAGCACCAACTGTACTTTCGCTGCAAACCATTCTCGTCTATGACTAGTGTCCTTATTGGCATACACCAGTGATCTATTGTATATTTAAACTTGTTGCATACTAACTTGTGTCTTCGTGGCAAGGAAGGCAAGGTAAGTATTGTGCAGGTAATTCAGACGGTCAGGTAAAATCCACCGAACGGTGGCACGTTCATTTCAGTAAATTCTATATGCTGCTTACTTGTAAATGAACTAAGGCAAGATAGAAACCCACAAATATGCATGCTTCATTAAACAACGTATTGATTGGTATAGTTCGGCTAGCTCGCCTTCACCAGCATGTTTCGATATGCTGACACTCGTTGAAACAGGTTCTCCGCACTAAGGCGAACCGAGCGAGGAGCCGAAGTCGTCTACCCGATCCAGTCCAGCTGTTGGCGCATCTTCATCGCGCCCCTTGAAGCCTTTTGAAGTCCGAAGCTGCAACTCTTCATACACAAATGCAGCTCCGTGGAAAAGCTATCCTCCAACCTGAAGGTCTTTATCATTTTGAGTTTATAAAGGGATGTAATGTACATGACTGCTATCTCATTTTGAGTCATCTCTTTTCTAAGCCGTTCGGCATATTAGCTGACTCGTTCAGGAGTTTGTAATAGATGTTCATTATCAATAAAGAGAACTTTTCCATGTTTCAAATCTGTGTTTCAATTTATTTGCGTACTCTGAATATGTGCTTGCTATGCAAATGATTAAAGCCTTGTGCGGGCGCAACTCCAGGCCCGCACGGCGGTCACGATTCGGGGGACGCCTCAATTGATTCTACGAAATTGGGTCGTGACATAGTGTTATCAGAGCACAGATTCAAAGTTCCTTAGACTTCGTGCTGGAAAAGTTCCTTTAATGATCAAATTCCTGTACGAACTCTTGAACTCGCTAGGCCAAAATGAGATACTTTCACGCAATAAGTCCATAATACATTATGATTCTAATGTAATTTACCTTATTTTGAAGGAATGGCTCAAGCGCAATCTGCAGCGCAAACACCGGACGAAACGCAAGGCCAAGAAAGTAGTTCGAATACTTCGGGAAGTTCAAGGAGCCAGCGAGCTGCGCCAAGCATCGATTCCATCCAGCAAATGTTGCGGATGTTGGAGGAAAACCAATAAAGGGACGAGGCTCGCTATGAACGGGCCGAGAAGCGGGCGCAAGAGAGTCAGCTCAAGTTTTAAGACAATATAGAAGCACGATTCTCAGTCTAACAGAAGCAGGTACATACCCTGCAGCAGATCGTTCAGACTTTGGCATCCAACCATTCTTCAGCAAGAACGCCGACTCCGGTGGAACAGCCCGCGCTTGAAGTAGAGACGCCGCAAATTCCAAGGACGAGGGACGTGACTACCTTCGACTTTGGCCACTTCAAGAAAGTCTGCAACACCCCATTCAACGGGACTGAGGACCCAGTCGTAGCTCTAGATTGGTTGGCCGAACTTGAAGATCACTTCGCTCTGCTAGAGGTCCCCGAAGAGAAGCGCGTCGCCTGCGCGCAACTACAGCTCCGCCTCAACACGCACGATTGGTGGGACGTGCATCGACGATCTCTCCAATTTGATCACGGAGAGGAGGCGATCTCGTGGACGACTTTTCGTGCCGCGTTCGAAGAGGAGTTTGTACCCCCTCCAGTACAACGTCAAATGGAAAACGAGTTCGTGCAGCTGTGGCAAGGCAGCATGACAGTTAAGGAATACTCCACCGAATTCAACCGACTCTCCAAATTCGCTAGGGCCTATTTACCTGATGCAGCGAGTCGAGCTAGAAGGTTTGAAGGTGGACTACGCCCTGCCATCCATTCGCACGTAGCCGTTCATCAATATCGTACAATGCGTGAAGTAATGAATCACGCCCTATCTCTCGAACCACTCTATCCTCACGTTCCTGCCGGCGTTGTGCATACCTACAATCACAAACGCCAAAGCAACGACAGAGGAAACAACGCTACAAAGCGTCCGAACAACGGTGGCATGCATGGAGAAAAGTTAGACAAAGTATGCCATTTCTGTAGGCGGCCGGGGCACGCAATAGATAAGTGCCGCCTGAAACTTGGGTTATGTTTAGTTTGCGGTGAAGCAAACCATACCGTTCATGACTGTCCACTGAGCCGCCTTAACCGTCGCCCGCAACAGAATAATCCCTAACGGTAGGTCCTATTCCTAAGTTTCGGGACGAAACTTCCAATTAGTTGGGTAGGATATAACGCCCCGTTCTCCCGGTGCGGAGAGCGCGGCTAAGAAACACAAGACGGTATCGTTCGATCGGGATAGATTGAATTAAGAACTCGTCCTCGTTATGGATTTGTTTCTTCGGAATCGATTCCCATATTCAGTGGACTGCGCCCCAAGGATCGGCTTAGCAGCAGAGTCAGGAGGGACCTCTCCGCTGCTACCTTTTATTGCCTCGGTTTTCGATGTCGCTTGTTGCTTTCGTGCTTTGAGTTGGTTTTGGGATTTGCTTGTTTTTCTTGAATGATTTCGATGGTTTTTATTGTTTTCGTTCATTGACTTGCACTTCTATTCCGAGATTGGAAAGAGAGGAAGAAGTATTAATCGAGCTGTTCGTGCGCAGGTGAACGAGCAGTAGGCGGCTTGCGAGCGGAGTCGTAAAGCGCCTCTTTCCTTCTCCTTCCATCAATCTAAGTGAGTGGCTACCAACCCGATTAGCTAGCCCTGCTTCTAAGCTTCACATCTAATAAATCTGCAATCTTCTTTACCCCGATCAAATGATACCAAGTAATAATAAAAGAAACCAAGATAAAAGAGAATAAACTTGGTTCTTATGCTTGTCAATCAAATATGTGAACTGTTATCATACTGTATGCTAGTTCGTTTATAACTGTTCTATGAATCGTGCTAAGTATGGAATACCTTGTATGCGCTAAATTGTTCAATGAGGCTATGTTAAATGAATCATGCAATACCGACTGTCCCATACTACTGTTTGCCTCAACTGCATGAACTGTTAACTTAGCAACGTACTGTTCGATCACGGACAACTTGTGCACAAGGTAACTGGTTCCTGCGGACGATCGCTAGGGCACTGGCACCGATTCGGTCCGGACGGAACCCTACTGTATAGTCAATTGTACTCGACGGAATGGCTTGGAGCACCCACTATACTTTCGCTGCAAACCATTCTCGTCTATGACTAGTGTCCTTATTGGCATACGCCAGTGATCTATTGTATATTTAAACCTATTGCATACTAACTTGTGTCTTCGTGGCAGGGAAGGCAAGGTAAGTATTGTGCAGGTAATTCACACGGTCAGGTAAAATCTACCGAACGGTGGCACGTTCATTTCAGTAAATTCTATATGCTGCTTACTTGTAAATGAACTAAGGCAAGATAGAAACCCACAAATATGCATGCTTCATTAAACAATGTGATGATTGGTATAGTTCGGCTAGCTCGCCTTCACCAGCATGTTTTGATATGCTGACCCTCGTTGAAATAGGTTCTCCGCACTAAGGCGAACCGAGCGAGGAGCCGAAGTCGTCAACCTGATCCAGTCCAGCTGTTGGCGCATCTTCACCGCGCCCCTTGAAGCCTTTTGAAGTTCGAAGCTGCAACTCTTCATACACAAATGCAGCTCCGTGGCAAAGCTATCCTCCAACCTGGAGGTCTTTATCATTTTGAGTTTATAAAGGGATGTAATGTACATGACTGCTATCTCATTTTGAGTCATCTCTTTTGTAAGCCGTTCGGCATATTAGCTGACTCGTTCAGGAGTTTGTAATAGATGTTCATTATCAATAAAGAGAACTTTTCCATGTTTCAAATTTGTGTTTCAATTTATCTGCGTACTCTGAATATGTGTTTGCTATGCAAATCATTAAAGCCTTGTGCGGGCGCAACTCCAGGCCCGCACGGCGGTCACGATTCGGGGGACGCCTCAATTGATTCTACGGAATTGGGTCGTGACACATGGAGATCAGGGATGCATAGGTAAGAGGCGCATAGGATCAGGGATGCATAAGAGCAGGAATGCATAGGTCAAGGCAAAGTCCACTCTTAGGAACAAGTGCTGAGTGACGGACAATAATTCAAGTAAGAGAAGTGACTGATGTGACAAGCTAAAAGTGTGTGTCAGAGGAAAGACAAAACTATAAAAAGATGTGATCAACAATATATGCACGAAGCGATGCATTCTTAAGCCGCATGCTCAAGTGCCGCATAGACCCTTGGGTGCCTAGACTCTTGGATGCATACACTTTGGGACTTAGAGAAATTTCATGCATTCAATGGCTCTTTGCATACACCTTAGGAATGCATGCAGCAGGCAGCCACGCGTCCAACAAGATGGACGCATGCTAGAGGATGCTGCATAGAGCTTTGCCGTATGAGACTCCATCATCCTAAGACAGCACAAACTCCATAAAAAAGCTCAGAAATTCTAAAAACTTATTTTCTTCATAAAAGCTTCATTTTAACTCAAAATCAAGTAAACCAACCAAAATGCCTGAAATGGAATGCTCTATCACCTATGAAAACTAGTTTTCTAAAATACCATATTTTAATAGATCCAAGCCAAGAAAAATATATGGAACCTATGAAAATCCTAATCTTAAAATGTAGATCTAAACATATCCATCCATCAAGATCAAAAACTCCAAGTATTAAAAGTGCTTAGAATCATAATATACACATATTAGACTAATAAAATGTAAGAAAAATGCAAGAATTAAAATCTAAGATTTTTTTCATATCATGCAAGGTGTACTTGACTAGAAGGAGGAGAAATGAGATAATGAGGGAAGAGAGAGAAAGAAGTTAGCTTAAATAGCTAGGGCTTAAGGTTTAGACCATGAGTTCAACTCATAACCAAACTAACCCAAACAAATAACCCATGAACCAAGTTAAACCAAAGAATTGATCTAGTCTCCATGCAACCTAATAAACATGTAAGTAAGAAATAATACATCATAAATACGTATATCGACAATGGGGAGTGACAGGCCGCTACCATGTCCTCATTAGTTCCATGGCGCATTAGAGATTCGTGATGCAAAAGAAGCCAACCCATCAAGTAATGATAGGAAAGTTCGACCCTATTAAAGTTTCCTTTGTCATGATGGTCTTCCACCTTATTAACAAAGTTTTGAAGACCACGGTGGATACATCAAACCATGGCTGGTAGAAAAGCCAGCTTGTGGACGAAAATCAACCTCACGGCAGGGAGGATGAGGTTGCGACTGATCCTCTCTATTATCCCAAATCCGTCCGAGACTACGCAATTGAGCAGCCAAAGCATCAAATACCCCATTAGTATGGCCTTAGAGGACAGTTTATGGGCATCCATATAAAAGTAGCTAAGTTCCTCTCCGCGGTCACCAAGCTCGTCAAGGGATTCGTCACTTTCCTCTGAGAAGCCCTCAACTTCCTCACCCTCAGCAGCTAACTCCTTTTGCGCCTGAATTAAATCAGCGACTTCCTGCTTGGATCGTGGTGCCCAAACATGAATTTTAGTTGACCCCTTCTGCTCCGGAAAAAGATAATGGGTCCAAGTCATGATATGGTGGGAGGCTCCCTCATAAGACTTCTTCTTCTTCTTCGACAACCACTGACAAATACCGTGATGGCACAACAACTCCTGGTACACCGCCAGGATCTCCGGGTTCTCTACCTCTAACTCTCCGAGTTTTTTATTACTCGGGGTGTACTCTTCATAGGGTAATTCGCCCCAAGAAAGTCTTGAGACAGCATGCATTTCGTGCAATGCCAGTCTTATTTTGCTGCCAAGCATAAAGAAAGTTCTTGTACGACAATTGTATAACTCCATCAGGATGATAAATAGGGACCGGTTCATCTCCAGGCCGTAACACGTACCTCTCACAGCAAAAAATAAGTCAGCTGCTCTAAGATCCCGCTCGTACTTCTTCAGAATCCACTAGGTTAATCGATACCAGGAGGGGCTGTAATGAGCCCAGTTAAGAGCCCGCAACTGTCTAGGTGGATAAGATCCCTTCTTGGCAACCTGAGGAAGGAATGTGCCTGCCACATATACACTAAGATTTGGCCCCATTTCACTTCCAACGAGGCCGAGTTTCAGTCCAAGCAAAGTATACGAGGGTGACTCCTTGTCCCTGAAAAAAACCCCCTTGCTATTTCGGGTCCCCCATTAAACTTTACTAACAAGGGCCCATTTTTGCTCAGGTATCAAGTTCGTGCCCATTTGCCGCGAACTCATCAGTACCCTTAAATATGTGCAAGGGTAAGTGACACTCAAAGGAAGAGAAAGACATCTCTATCCCGCGGAAGGTAAAGGACCAGTTCTCCCTGGTCGTCCCCATCTCAGGATGAGAAGCCTTTAGCACATCCCCGAACAAAAAATATGGTTTCTTAAAGAAATGATGACCGTCTCTAGAAGGGATCTCCTCCGATTTCATTTGGCTTAGCAAAAATAAAGCAGTCTAGTCAGTAATCTTCT
The DNA here is from genome assembly GCA_036927795.1 of Iris macrosiphon. Lineage (NCBI taxonomy): Eukaryota > Viridiplantae > Streptophyta > Magnoliopsida > Asparagales > Iridaceae > Iris > Iris macrosiphon. The sequence continues at coordinate 137,861,970 of JAYESA010000010.1, read as the reverse complement.
GTTGTCGCTTAGAAGGGTGACCTCTGTCAATCTTAACTTGGATGGAAGCAACCAAGTCCCCGAGGTTCATGTTCAATGGCAAACAATAACTGTGAGTATATGTCCCGGCCGAAATTTTTTCCGCGGGATCTTCTTAATTCTTGTTAGGTGCCCTGTGTTCCCTCATGAGATCTTCGACCAAATTAGCGCCTACGGTCGATTGGGTTGAATCTCGACGTCCTTCTCATCCATGGTTTTCTCGTCCTTGGCTCGATTCATGAAAAGGTAAAAAAAATACTTACTGGTATAGACTATGCCAGAGTCTGTGTTGTAGTAGTGGTTGCAGGCCAAATAATGGCACATTAACTCATGGTATACTTCGACGAGACGAGTTTCTTTCTTTGCCAGGCCCTGAAGTTCTTTATTGGTAGGGAAGTATTCTTCATATGGTACTTCCCCTACTGGCAAGTCTGATACCACATGCATCTCATGCAGCACGAGTCCTAATTTACCATGTGGGGTAGAAAAAGTTCTTGTGCGGAGGTTGTATAGCTCCACCAGATCAAGGAACATGTTATGATTTGGGGCGATGTCATAGCCAGTTGTCAGAATGACATTGTAAAGCCCTGTCTTATCAAGCTCTGCTTCATAATTCTCCAGTATCCATATAGTGACCCGGTTCCAGCGAACATTGTTGTTGGTAAACCACCCAGTAAGTCTCGGATTCTTCAAAGGGTATATCCATCCAGTCTCAATATAGAGATTGGCGAAAATTAGCGACTGGGAGGGTTGAATGATTGATGAATCTTAACTAGGCATAGACCCAGGTTGTTGTCCCTGCATAAGATGAACATGTCCTTCTAGGGGTACTGAAGAAGAGACTCGGTCCCCGACCGTCCCAATAGTGACAGATCTTTCCAGGCTTAGTACCATGATTCACAGGAGTCAGATCCCACTCCATCTTTCTTGGGGATGTTGCATGGTGAAATGCTGATAGAGGACAACCTCGTACCATATTAGGAAGGTACATCACTCTGTCACCAATTTGGATGACCCAATTTTCTTTCTTGGGCTTTATCTAAGATGATCTACTGACGTCTCCAAATAAGAAAGCAAGTTTCTGGTATGGCTCATCTATGAATGAGGAGAATGACTTACTACTTATCAGGGATCTTAGCATCCCTTTACCCTGTCTTGTAATACCCCGCAACCGCACGATACATTACGCTGAGTCAGATTGAATGAGGCAAGAGCTGATTATATTTTTAATTTGTTGGATTTGGGAACAAGTATTGATTGAGATAGTTTCATGTGAAGATCGCAGGCGAAGTTTGATGGGATCAGGTGTTCGTTCAGAGCAGTACTGAGATGGCTAGATTTGGAGCTATAATGTCGTCTTCCTTAGTCCGATCGGTCGGATAATTTGGAGAGCACGGCCTGCTCGTACGGTCATACCAATTAAGTAGATTGTGCTTTGCATCGGACTACGGGTTCAAGGGATCAGCCGTATCGGCAAGGCAGGGTTCTTAACAGAATCAGACTTGGTGAGTGGGCTTTGTCCCTTCTCCTATACTCCTTCATGCCTAATAATATGGAACATACGTAATGGCTTGAATACTTGAACTGAAACTTGGAAATTACTACACTGTGGCATGCATAGAGTATACGTCATTTGGTGGGATATGATTTGTGGCTTGAGTTGGTTTTGCGTTGGGCAGTTGGAGCTTGAGAAGGCAGTTGGAGCTTGAGTGGATCATCTTGGTTGGAACATCGAGAAAATTCTGGTGGGCGACCGAGCATGCATCCGTGAACGAGTATCAGTTGGGCGCTTTGTCATACAAAGCATGCAGTTGTGGTTCAAAATCAGACAACTGCATCGATGAGGGCATTGTGCCACTGTTGGGGCATTGTGCCACAAGATTTTTCTGAGCGAGGGATGTTGCACCAATTGGAACATTGTGTTGAGAAGCGGCATTGTGCCTATGGGGATAACTTGAGATGGTGCCTTGGGATATAAGTTAGAGAATGGTTATGGATAGTTGGTTGAAATGAGACTAGGATCGTTTGGTGGGGCGAGAATGCTCGATTCTCTCGTCATACCTACTTAGTGTTTGCATCGGTCATGGATAACCTGTTGCGCACAGGGTTTGGTATCCTCGAACGGGATAGGCTCCGGGGCACTGGGACCGTTCGGTCATGGAGGAAACAATGGTAACGTGCCTTGGACGCGGTGACGGCAGTTCGATACGACTAGGCGGGCTAGCTACTCAGTCTGGATCGGGTAGAACTGCAGTTGATTAGTCTTTTATGGCTTGGCCAGTGACTTCATATAGATAAGAGTTGGTTTGCTTTGCTTTGGTTTGGTTTATGCATTTTGCGTAGGTGACTGCCACCTTGCCTCGGCAAGAGTATGCATTTTTGATGATAGAAATAATAAGGCTTGGATTGTGGCATCGTTTGAGGATGGATATTGAGTCTTGGATGATGTTCGATAGGTTCTCATGTTGCTTGGGTTTGAGTAGGACGGTTTGCATGCTAGTTTTTTTTTGAGTTGGATATATTTTCTTGTATATTGTCTTGAGTTGAATGATTGCATGCTTAACCTGCTTTACAGTTTTTTTTTAATATGTCATACATTTGCCATGAAATGAATCTAGGATTCAAGTAGAAAGATCACCATATAACTGTTCGTATTCACTATTCTCCTAAGTGTCGATTTAGACGAGTGGGTTATCCCGCTTACCATTACGGCTGTGTACTGACCCACGTTTGTGGGTATTATTTCAGGTACGCAGGTGAAGTAGCGCTGTTTGGATATACGAGACATAATGTATGAACGGTAAGTATCTTTGTGGGCAAGAGAAAGAGCAAGAGTGTGGCATTCTTCTTTGTGGCATTATCCTTTGTGGTATTTCATTTGGATCCTATCTAGAGATTCGCTATGTATACTCTGATGTGTGCTTGGCACACAATACTTGACTTTCGTTACAACTTGGTCATTTCGATGATAACTTTGATGTTTGACAATATCGCCTTGTGCGAGCGCAACTCCAGGCTCGTACGGCATCACGTCCCGATGAGAACGATTGTCCTACGGGAGGGCTAAAACATGGTAATTCACGTTCAACAGGGATGATCGAGCTTGCGGGAGATTGGAACGTGATATATTGGTATCAGAGCCAGGTTCATTTCCTCCGACTTTGTCCTTTGGTTCATCACAAACTCTAAATAGCTTTCACGTGTCGTTTGACTCTTGGCTCTACTCGGTGCCGCATTGGATGTTTCATGTAATAAGTCTACATATTTTCTGGTTGTATGTGCATGTTGTTTTTTGTTGCGTTGCTTCCGTTGGTTTTCGGTAGATTGCATAGCATCGGTAGGCGTTGTTGCATTCGTGCAACAAGTTGTGTACCATTGTTGCATTTGTGCAGCAAGTTGTGTAGCATTGTTGTATTTGTGCAGCAAGTTGAGAGGTGTCGTTGTATTGGTTTGACTTATCGTTCGGAGAGATTCTGGTTGCATCAGTGGAGTAGTTGATTGGCAAGACGAGATTGGTTATGTGGCATATTGTGAGTAAAAGCATCGGATGAGAATGGATCATTGCACGAGTTACTTGTGTAGCGAATGTGTTGGATGGAAGTTGGATTTTTGGCTGGGTATATCACATAGAGCATTGGCTAAGCAGGTTTGAGTTGGCTTGGGGATATCAGGATAGCATTGCACGAGTTGCTCGTACAACAAATATGATAAACAATTGGGTATTAGGTTGGATTACTTGGAAGAGATCGTTGCACGGGTTGCTCGTGTAGCGAAAGTATCAGATGGTTTGAAAAATAGTTGGAAGTATTGAGAATGGAACATGGCTCAAGTTGCACAACAAGATTGATGGAAGAGTTAGATAGTTCATGCATTGGCTGAGTTTTGTGTCAGACTTGAGTTGGGCATGGCAGAATCACGCATAAGGGATGGTTTGAACGGATCTTGGATCAGTGCAAGGAAGGGTGACATGAGGAGTGACTTGATTCTGAGTGATATATGGTATATCACATAGTTAAGTGATATTGGAATATTTTGGACAAGATCTTAATGGAATTGCCGCAATGGACACGGGTAACAGGAATATAAGTTGGTTGGTGCACATCAGCTGAGTTAGAAAATGGAACATGGAGCAACCGAATATTGAGTTGTGATCGACATGATCACCCCGGAATAGTCTGTTTGGAATAGACATTTGTCGACGCAGAGTAAGCGCTAGAGTGACTCTATTTTTAAGTAGTATATGATGCAATAGAATTTGACTCAGGTATTCTTTGACACATTAGACTTGAGAAATCAAGAACGGACTTGTACAAATGAAAGTATCATTGGACTTGAGTGATGGACGAGAACGAAATCAGCAATGGAAAGGGTGTTTAGAATTTGAAGGATTGATGGGGACCAAGTATTGGAAACAGTTGAGATCGATCAGATGGAAAGATAAATATCAGAGTTCGCTTGCACGATTTGAAAGTTCGGTGGAGCATTCATAGATACAAAGAGAGAGTTGAGCATGAGGAATGAATAGTTGGGATACACTTGAGCGAGCGATGGGTGAATCGAATGATAGAGAGTACGGACTACGAATTTTGGAAACACATTGGAGCTGTTGGTTGAGCAATGAAACACGATGTAGTTTGGAGGGACAATACGATGGATTCGTACGAACTTGAAAGATTTTGGATATTGGCACTCGAGAAGTTGGACTCATGGTTTAGCGGAAGTAAAATTTGGCGAAATGGTGCAACGATGGTAGACGAATTCTCCGGAAGACATAAACGGACATGAGCAAGTCTAGTTGATGTTAAGTCAGATTGGAAGTTAACACTTACAATATTGAGGCGGATTGAGGCAACAAGTAAAGGCAACATGAATTTGAGATTTATGTTGGAACTGATGCACGAGTCATTGAGAGTGTGTAGACTAATCGAAAAATAGAGAATCAAGACGGGCTAAGGAATGAACAAGAACAAGAATTGTAACAGATAGATTTTTGAAGATAGCTAAACGAGCGAGTAACGTTGGAGCAAATTACTATGCTGTCGAGCAAGTTGGACGTGCATTGTGAAGCATGGCATACAGATAAGAATTTGGAGCAAGTCTTTAGTTTCGAAAATCATTGCAAGTGGTAGTGCGAGAAGTCGAATATGGCAGTTCGAAATTTTTTATGGATTCAGGGCAAAACGATGGATTGATGGAAGACGGTTTCAACGGGAGCAGTTCTCGATTTGTGGCTTGGATGGATAGTGAGACTCTAGGTGGTTAAGCGGTGTTTGGTTGACAGATTCGTCAGTGGTAGTGCATGAAGTTCTCGGAGTCAGAAGTTCGTTCGGATGGAATAGTTGGATTATGGCTCAGATTTGCAGAGGAGATATAGCATGGTTCATATTAACTAACCATCATGATAACTTACAATTATCGAGCGTAGCTTCGGGACAACTGACCCTAGCGACTTGACCGCCAGATCAGGGATGAATATTGTAGATCCATAGAACGACCCTTGCGGCGACGCATTTGGGAATGCGTCAAGGGTATATGTGAGTAGTATATGTTGGAGATTGGCCTAAGTGACTGAGTGTTGGATTTGAGAGATCCTTGGGATAGCCTTTAGCTGAAGATGCAGCCGAAAGATCGAACCGATGGTGGGAACGACCTAAGTCAACTGATGAGATTCGGAGTCACAGAGTTTTGAAGATGGCACCGCCTCTGACTCGTCGTGCCCCAGAAGGGAATATCATTCATATGAATTGGCGACTGTGAAACTAGCTTGTGAAGTTAAAGCAGGGGCTCGTTCAGATCAAATTATTGTAATACTGAAAGGGACAGATGTGCCTCAGATCTACAGATGCATTAAAACTTAGTCTAGGATGCGTGCTCGTACAGAAGGCGAAGGTGATAACCTGTGCTTCGAGGTAGTGGAAGCAGCACGAAGAACTATTCCATGTGCGACCTAGAAATTATGGCGAGTATGTCCACGTTGAAATCGTTGTGACACTATCCCTATGGCGTGGTGGCAAAATCTTCGTGGATCACATGAATCTTAATATAGATGTTCACCCAGTGAGGTATTGAGATTGAGGAAGAGGTGTTGGGATGAGCTGATCTAAGAGCATAGTTTGATATTTGGGTAAGTCTCCTAGCTGGGGTAGTATCAGTTGTGATGATCGTTCGGAGCATGAGATAATATTTGGAGACGGTGTTTGCAGAATATTGTACGATTGGAGTCATGCTAGAGTTTGGTTAGTTGAGTTTGGATGGTGCTAGTGTGGATTCAGAAATAGTTGGATGGATTGAGTTGGAACACGAACTGATTTGAGTTAGGTAGGAAGATCGTTAGTAGAAAATTATCGTATTTGAGAATAGTACTTGTGCGAATAAGTTATGGAATGAATGTCATGATTGGTTCAATTGGGAGTAAAGCGAATGAATGCCTCAGACATAAAGATACCCTTGAACTTGTCCAAATTTGCTATCGCTAAGCTCGGCTAAAATGCATGTATTTCAGGGATGCCTTAAATATGTGTATGATCCAAAACTAAGTGATATGAGGAATTCGTATTGAGATGAAAGAAGGATGTGGAAATATATAATTTGTGCGAGCGTTCAGCGCGAGCGAGATGCTGAGTCTGGATCAAGAGAATGTGAGTTGCATGGAGCAGAGTTATGAATTGGACAAGCGGCATACGACAAGGAATTGATACTAGTATGGTTCAAGGACGAACCTGATTCTAAGTGGTATATTATGTAATGCCTCGCAACCGCACGGTGCATTACGCTGAGTCGGATTGAATGAGGCAATAACTGGTTATATTTTTTGATTTATTGGATTTGGAAACAAGTATTGATTGAGTTGGTTTTATGTGCAGATCGCAGGCGGAGTTCGATGGGATCAGGTGTTCGTTCAGAGCAGTACTGGGATAGCTAGATTTGGAGCGATAATATCGTCTTCCTTACTGGGATAGAGTGTACATCGTTTGGTTGGATATGATTTGGGGCTTGAGTTGGTTTTGCGTTGGGCAGTTGGAGCTTGAGTAGGCAATTGGAGCTTGAGTGGATCATCTTGGTTGGAACATCGAGGTAATTCTGGCGAGCGAGCGAGCGTGCATCCGTGCACGAGTATCAGTTGGGCTCTTTGTCATGCAAAGCATGCAGATGTGGTTCAAAATCAGACAACTGCACGGTGAGGGCATTGTGCCACTTTTGGGGCATTGTGCCACAGGATTTTTCTGAGCGAGGGGTGTTACACCAATTGGAACATTGTGTCGAGAAGCGGCATAGTGCCTATAGGAATAACATGAGATGGTGCCTTGGGATATAAGTTAGAGAATGGTTATGGAAAGTTGGTTGGAATGAGGCCAGGATCGTTTGGTGAGGCGAGAATGCTCGATTCTCTCGTCATACCTACTTGGTGTTTGCATCGGTCACGAATAACCTGTTGCGCACAGGGTTTGGTATCCTCGAACGGGATAGGCTCTAGGGCACCGGAACCGTTCAGCCATGGAGAAAATAATAGTAACGTGCCTTGGGCTCGGTGCCGGCAGTTCGATACGACCAGGCGGGCTAGCTACTCAGTCTGGATCGGGTAGAACTACAGTTGATTAGTCCTTTATAGCTCGGCCAGTGACTTCATATATATAAGAGTTGGTTTGCTTTTCTTTGGTTTGGTTTTTGCTTTTCGCGTAGGCGGCGGCCACCTTGCCTCGGCAAGAGTGTGCATTTTCGATGATAGGAATAATAAGGCTTGGATTGTGGCATCATTTGAGGATGGATATTGAGGCTTGGATGATGGTTCGATAGGTTCTCGTGTTGCTTGGGTTTGAGTAGGACGGTTTGCATGCTAGTTTACTTTTGAGTTGGATATATTTTCTTGTATATTGGCTTGAGTTGAATGCTTGCATGCTTAACCTGCTTTACGATTTGTATTTACTATTCTACTTAGTGTCGGTTTAGTCGAATGGATTACCCCGCTCACCAGTACGGCTGTGTACTGACCCACGTTTATGGACATTATTTCAGGTACGCAGGTGTAGTGGCGCTGCTTGGATATACGGGACATAATGTATGAACGGTAAGTACCTTTGTGGGCAAGAGAAAGATCAAGAGTGTGGCATTCTCCTTTATGGCATTATCCTTTGTGGTATTTTATTTGGATGCTATCGAGAGCTTTGCTGCATATACACTGATGTGTGCTTGGCACACAATACTTGACTTTTGTTGCAACTTGGTCATTTCAATGATAACTTTGATGTTTGACAATATCGTCTTGTGCGAGCGCAACTCCAGGCTCGTACGGCATCACGTCCTGATGAGAACGATTGTCCTGCGGGAGCGCTGCAACGTGGTGATTCACGTTCAGCAGGGACGATCGAGCTTGCGGAAGATTGGGGCATGACATGTCCAACTATCAGTAGCTGTCTTATTTCTGGTAGACTCTTATTAGACTGGGGAAACTCCACGTGAGATAGGTCATCCAGATAATTTGTGTGTAGTAAGCTAGCAGTATATCCCATCATATCATTGAGGGATCCATCGATAAGTTCACTGCAAAAAGTTAGAAACATGAAGTCAATGGAAGTTCAAAAAGATATACGCACAATAAAGGCTGTGTGCACATTCCAAGTTCGTAGTAACTATTAAAAAATTCACGCACAAATATTTAGAGGAAAAGTGCGCGAGCTTTTAAAGTTCATTAGAATTAGAAAAGTGCGCATGATGGCATTTTTTACCCAGAAAGAGGAAAAGTGTGTGAGCTTTCAAAGTTCATCAGAACTAGGAAAGTGCGCAGGATAGCTCTTTTCACCCTGAAAGAGGAAAAGTGCGAGAGTTTAAAAAGTTCATTAGAACTGAGTAAGTGTGCATGATAGCTCTTTTCACTCTAAAAGAGAAAAAGTATGCAAGCTTCCGAATTCAGCATAACTCAAAAGTGCGCAAGATGGAAAATTTTACTCTGAAAGGAAAATTATGTGTGTATACACGTGTCTCTGTGTTCTGTGACACATCATCATCTTCTTCCTTCTTCCTCCTCTCTTCTTCACAGAGAGGTAAAGTGCACATATGAAGAAAATTGGAGGAACATTCTCCCGCACCTATCACAGCAGGGTTGACACTCTCACGAGCAACCATCCTCGACCGCGGCATATTTAGACGATCGCCAGTGGGCGGGTCTGTTGTTTGCTCTGTCGTAGGTCGAGCCACAATCACATATGAAGAGGAAGCTGTTCCTTTCCCTTTCCCTTCCTTCCTAACTGTCTGAGAGTGCTTGGGTGCCATTACTGTAAGCTTGAGCTTGAAAGAGAGGAAGAGAAGTTAGGGTTTTGGGAGAACACGAGGGGGTTTTTAGAACTCATAAAGGGTTTCTCTCTCTTCCACAAGTCTATTTATAGATTTGGATGGGAACCTTTAGCTCCTGGGTAACATTTCAAAATTCGTGTATCAAATAATACCGCCTAGCCACGTCAGCAAACTGTTGGTATTCTGCCTAAAATTGGTGTACAAAATCAGGGCAGCTTTCTAATCTTCTAATTCAAAGTATTTTGAATGTGTTTTAAAAACTCAAAAACTTTGAAGGGGGTCTTGTAGAAGCACAGAAAATACGCACAGACTTATACATATAAGCAGTGGCGTACTTTATTGCAATTAGGGGTCGAGGCATACTCTCTTTGAAATACTGGGAGCATTGGCGTATTTTCTTCATTAATCAATAAAGGAGAAACATGCATACTTTCTCAGTCAGCCATCCCGTCGTTTGGTGGGCCAGATTAAACAGCTGACTGACTGGCACAACGGTCGAGGAGATTAAGTTATTAATGCAGAGGACCGTTTGGCACAGAGACCCAGGTTATCATTTTTTGACCTGCGTACTCTTCCAACAAATGAACTATTCTACGTTAAAGTACTCCAGTGAATTAACTTCCACCAAAATATACCAACGAGCTATTTTCACCAAAGTACGCTAGTGTTGCTGCTTTGCCATAGTACGACAACGAGCTATTTTCCTCCAAAGTATGCCTATGCTTCCCTCTTTATGATAGTATGTGCACTTTTCCGATAATCGACAGTGAGCGGTTATGATCCCAAAGAATGCTATGTGTATTTAATGCCACAATTTTGGAGAATGTACACAAGCAATTACCACCACGATCTGAGCCTTCATCGTATAGGGAGCCACGAGTTAGGCTGGCAGTAAATTATGCGCCCACTAGGCGTAACATGTACAGTGACTGCCCAAAATGCGCACACAAGTAGCAAATACAGTACAAAATGCTCAAAAGTGCTCGCATACTCATATAACTGTTTTGTATGCTTTAAATATGAGACCTGTGTTGTCTCATACACACACGGACAGAGACAGAGGATGAAGTCATTCATGCTAGTGCTTCTATTGTCTTCTTACTTCCCAATTCTTCAAGTGTTCGAGTATTTTGTATTTCTTCCTCTTGTGTCAAGTAGTCCAAGGAGTAATGTGATCGACTACAGATCAGATTTCTACAGCTACTATTTTCCATAATTACTGTACTCTAGATTCTTGTATAGGATTTATTGTACTTTTCATTTCTTTCAAGTTTGATATACAAATTTTTTTTGTTCATGTCAAACATTCTTATACATCTAAATTCAGTGAACTCTATGTCGCAAAGATAATATTCTTCAAAACTCAAAAGGCCATGCGAAAGAAGCACTTATCTTCCTTTGTGCCAAGGATAGTATTTCTTCGAAAGTCTATGCGGAAAGGGCCTAGGCGCATACCACCTAGTCGCATACATCGGTTTGACACCGTCTCAAAAGTTGTGCCACTCTGTAAAGCATGCAGACGGTGGTTATGCAGAAAATATCAGTGGTTACATTAGCATCATAATTACAGTTTATCTGTATACATAAGTGTAATTCCACGTGTATATTATGCGACATACTCTTATACGACAAACCTCTTCATGCAATAAGAACCTATATGCTCGACGAACGGAAGTGCATGTAGTTTTTTCTCTCTTCATCCTATGCGACATAGCAGTGATTATGCGACAAAGCGGTTATGAAGTTAAGGAGATCGTGTACATTTAATGTGCATACTTTTTGTGCGCATTGATGATGCATATGTTATAAATGACAACAAACATATTAAATATGGATTTTGAATCGTTGTAACATATGCCACGTGTCAAGTCGACCGGGTTATGCGTATACATTGGAAGAATGCTATGCGGCAAGGCAAAGCTTATGTGCAAGGTTAAAAATAGTGTCTTTTCCAGTCTTATGCGTGAACAGTCGTTATAGTGTAAATGGATATAAATAACTGGGACATGTGCTTCCCAAACAATCGAAAGCTGAGTAACATCGTGAGCCAGAGTTAGAATTTTTTTGTCAATCTTTGTCATCGGATCGTCAATGGAGTAAAGAAGTCAACTACACAACTTGATCTCTACCGCCACATTTTCCCAGATCATTCTTGTACTTAGAATTCCTTTGTGTATTTAGGATTCTTTTGTAATAAAATTCAAAAAATTTATATAAAAAGTAGTATTCTTTTTGTAATGGAAACAATATATAGCAACTTGGAGATTTTTGTGTAGTAGTGGTGATCGTGGGTTATCAATTGTACACATCCTTCCACGTAAGCAACGAGCCAGAAGGAGAGGAAACTATTCTTTATTGGCATTGTTTTGCCGGAGCATCAAGATCATAGTCATTCAGCTAGTAGGCAACCAGCGAAAAAGTGATTTCTTCATCAAGGAGAGATGACTACCAATTTGGCAAGATTTGACGAAATTTAGCTGATGGTTACCCCAAACCACCTCTCTTCAATTGCTACAGACTGACAGCTACTGATTGCACTGATGGTGCTTTGTCATGTCAACGCGTTAATGAGCCTTAATAAACCTTTTCGCTGGTGTGTTGGGAATATTTCTTGGGCAGAGTAATAATGTCTATTGTAACGATGTGTCTATTGTAGTATTTGAAGTTTCTTCCGTTAGGAGCATTATCAGCTTTAGATGCACTTTTTTGATGCTTTTACAATGATATGGTGACGACTTTTCAAATATGGTAAAGTTACCCCAAACTAGTATTATTCATTGATTTTTTTGTGTATGGATTAAAAATTTAAGTCTTTGATTTAAGCACTTAGAAAAAAAAATATGTGTTTGAAATTAAAAGTTAACAAATTAATTTTTAACCTTACACTAATTATTTGGCATTTAAAAGTAAAGCAAATATTACAAATTTGGTATGGGAAATTAAAAAAAATCAAAAAAAAATCTTCAAAATCCTAAATTTTTTTACTTGCACTTCTCTTGGAACAACGTAAGAGATAGTAGAGGTCACTGGAACGAGAGCGCTAGAGATCAAACAAAAAGTAACTTTCTAAGAACAGTGAACTAAACAGCTGAACCAGACTCAGAACTTCTCTTTCCTTCTGAGATCAGTGAACCAAAAGACTTTAATCCTTGTTCATCATCACTAGTCACACATAAGATGAAGTTGATATAAATTTTACGAATCACTATAATTATTTTATAATAAAATTATGTTATAATTAAGCACAAATTTTAAAATCATACGACAATTATTAAGTTTTAGGTACGACTTTCTTTCTTGGGTTCTTTCTTGTGCCATTTGCACACGAAGTCGGATCATCGCATCATATTTGACGGAATTAAGAGATTAGTAAAATATTAAGAAATAATATATAATAATGTTGTCAGAACGGAATTGGACCGATGGTTGGATCGAATCTGACTGGATTTAAAAAAAAATGGTTCGATCTGAGTTGAATCGTTGATTTTTTTTTTAAAATGATAAATTTTTACAGAATCGAGATTTATCCGATGAACCGTCCGAACTGGAGTACATTTGAAACGGAGTTCATCACTGTGAACCATAATCAACCGATCTCCAGAGAATCGAGCCCCGCCGAGTTCGGCACTCCAAAATCTGTTGTGCCTCACCGATCTCCATCCTTGAGCACAACCTCCCGCACCTGACCGGTCCCCTGTCCCTTTTTTTTTGGGACGAGTCTCCTCTATTCTCTCTCTCTCTCTCTCTCTCTCTTTCTCGTTGAGGAGAAACAAGAATTAGGAAAAGGAGTTTCTCTCTCTCCTTCTTTTAGGTATATTTAGTAGGCTGTGGGCTCAGTGGAATCTTTGGCTTAGAGAAGTAAGTCTCTTTTTCTTGCTTTTCTTGGTTTCCTCCTTTGTTCTCTTTCTTTCTCTTACTGTCATTTCTTTCTTAACTTTTTCTCTCTGTTGCTTCCTTCCTTTCTTTCTTTCTTGATTTTTTTCTGTCATTTTTTGATAGACCTTTCTCTCTCCTCCTATGAATAATTTAGTCTTCTTCTGCTCTGTTAGGACCGGTTCTGAGCTCACAGGAGTCCGGATAAACTTTCAAAATGAGATCCTATACATAATGTAAAAAAAATAAAACAAAAGTAAAATAAAAAATATGGCTCCACCAAGATTTGAACTAGGAACCTCTTGTATGCAAGTCTAATGTAATAACCACTACACAACAATTGCTTTGTAATAAGAATGGTCAATGTTAAATACTAGTTCTATTTTCGGTACAAAATTATTTATATATTAAAAAAAAATTGGGCTCTTTTGGCCCATGGGGCCCTGGACGGTCGTCTTGTCCGCCCTGAGTCAGGGCCGGCCCTGTGCTCTGGAATGATCCTTAATACTTTACTATGATCTTCTCGTGATATTTTAAGGAATCATTAATTTGGGGAAGTATGGGTTATTATGAGGGGAGAAACAGTGGATTTTCTTAATATAATTAAAACATTGATATATAGGGACTTATACCACTATTAGATAGATGCATTCAATGGAAACCATTACTTACAAAGGGGCACCTAAAAATTTTCGGCATAGTAAATTTTTTTATTTTCCGCCGGACCTACCGTCATGACTAATGAGAGGACTTTCTAGCAAAACTTTGCTTGGATGTAACGTCCCTGTTGGGAATTAAGTCTACTGAAAGGGACATAGTTCAGTCCGAATTTAGTTTCTGATCGAGTTCGAACCGAACTCGATGTGGTGTTTCAGAACCACAAAATCAAAGTCGGTCCGAGTTCGATGTCGACGGCGGCTGCTCGAATTTTAGAGTTTTTAGGTTATATTTTGGACCATTGGATGCTAGTGGACGGTTGGACCTTATTGTTGGCTATTTTTAGGATTTTCTAACCCTAAAATAGATTTCTCATCCTATAAATAGCGAGGAGGGTGGAGGCACAAAGGAGAAGCACAAGTTGGAGATTCGGGGTGCTCGTCCACAGAAAATCTAAGAGAAAGTCCGTGCTTTGCTATTAGGACTTCGTCATCCAAGACAGAAGAAAGAAGAAGATCTAATCGATGAGTCGTCAAATTCGGCTAGGGAGATTGCTACGAGTTGATGAGTGATTTCAATTATAATATTCTGCCTTTCTTCTTGAGTGTGGTGAGTGCGTTGAATCTATTAGGGCAAAGAGTTTCAACATTAGTTTTTATAATCTTGTAATTTTATATGAGTTCTAAAGATTGAAATTTGTCCAAGTGACGTAGTCACCGCAATATACTTGTCTTCATTTGTGCATGGTATTTGTAGATTGATTGGTTATCTCAAGTGGGTTGGCAAAGCGCTTCTTCTGCTGCGCGACCAACACGTGGTATCAGAACACACGTGTTTTCAATACGTGGTATCATAACCAGGTTCTTCTCGAGAGCGAAGGTACAACTATGTCTATGGAGCAGATGAACACTCGTATGATCACCCTCACAGGAGAAAACTGGACAATTTGGAAGCCAAGGATGGAGGATCTATTCTGGTGCAAGGACTTGCATGGTCCGTTGGAGGACGACAGTACAAAGCCGACGGACAAAGGTGTTGATGAATAAAAATGACTGGATCAGAAGGCTGTTAGATTCATCCGCCAATGGCTGGACGACTCGGTGTTTCACCACGTGTCCATGGAAAATTCTGCAAAAGCATTGTGGGAGAAGCTGCATTCGTTGTACGAAAGAAAGATGGCTGGCAACAAGGCATTTCTGATTCGCCAACTTGTTAACTCGAAGTACACGGAGGGTACACCGGTGGCACAACATCTGAACGAGGTTCTGGACATCTTCAATCAATTGCCTACGATGAAGATGGTGATTGAGGATGAGCTTCAGGCCCTTCTGCTCTTGAGTTCTCTACAGAAAAGCTGGAAGATGTTGGTGTTGTCGGTGAGCAAATCATCTCCTGATGGAGTTGTCACGATTGAGGCAGTCAAAAGCAGCTTGTTGAACAAGGATATCCGGCGTAAGCAAATGGAATCGTCACAGGAGTCCGCTCTGGTGGCTTCCTACGGGAAGGAAAGACCCAAGTCACAAGCGAGGACATGGGATAGTTCTCGGGATCTTGCGATAGTGGACCGCAATGAGGACTGCTATTACTATGACAAAATAAGTCATATCAAGAGAAACTGCATAAAGCTCAAAGCTGAGAAGGCCAAATGTAAGGATGATCAGGAGGATCTCAGAGTTATGGGAGATCTCATCATCGTAGCAACCAACGTAGAGGAACCTTATGGCATGTGTCATGACGATGAATGGATCATGGACATGGGGACGTCGTATCACGCCATTCCATATAGGAGTATCTTCATGTCATACCATGACGTCAGGTTTGGACGTGCGAAGATGGACAACAAGGGAACAGTTGCAGTTGTCGATAAATGTGATGTGCACTTGACAACGAAGCTTGGTGAGAAGCTCATTCTCAAGGATGTGCAACATGTACCGAGTTTGAGCTATAAGTTGATTTCAGTAGGGAGGCTGACGGATGATGGCTGTAGTAGTTTATTTGGGGACAAAGATTTGATGCTTACGAAGGATTTCCAGCAGCTGGCTTGTGAAGATTTGTGTTGTGGCATGTACAGGCTCAAGTCGCTAAGGTGTACAGGCAGACCACAGACACCGGATGGAGGCTCGATGGATATTTGATATGAGGTGGATCATCTAAAACTTGTCTTGGAGGGGATTCGAGACTTTGAGGGATACAGAGAATTCGATTCGTCGAGACAAAGCGACGAATGGTGATGAGTTAAAGATTGATGGTCAGTCTGTTGGTCCAATGACAGCTGGTCGGTCTCCAGGTAGGGGTTGTTCCACGGATCCGGTTTTGGCGACGAGTGGTTTGCCAAAGCTTCACGGAGTGACATTGGTTTCAGTAGTTCGAGGCTAGGGAGGAGATTAAGGTTTGCAACAAACTCAATCTGGGGCGGGAACATCATCATTTACACAGTCCCGGGAAAGATGTGGGTCATCGACGGCATGCACAGTGCGTGATGTTCTACTCGAGGATGCATGTGTATGGGGGAGCTTCAAGTTCGGCCACGAATGTGAAAAAATTCAGGAGTCAGAATCTCGGAAGAATTGTACCGCCCGCTTGGTTGGGCCAACCAAGGGTGAAGAAGCTCGTCGGAACGTTAATACGTTTTGGTGGAAGACGAAAGTCGGAGACAGGCAGCCAAGACTCCCGATGAGGCTGATCGTCAAGGACTTCGGTCTTTGCCGTGTTATTGATATCTGCAGGATGCCAGTGGTGCAGAAGGTGTTACACATGGCAGCTAGCATCGACGTGACGGTCGAGGAGCTGGAGATGACGGAAGATGCAAAATAACTCGGGGGATCAGAAATTGGTGGCATGGGGGAGTAGGATTTCTGTCGCGAGGCGACATGCATGGAGTCCAGTTGAGGAGCCATGGAACCAACACCTCTCATCAGACTAGAAGGGAGATTCTTGGGAATCAAGTCTGTTGAAGGAGGCAGAGTTCAGTCCGAACTCGGTCCCTGACCGAGTTTGGGCCAAACTCGGTGTGGTGTTCCAGAACCTCAAAACCGAAGTCGGTCCGAGTTCGGTGTCGGCGGTGACTGCTCGTGTTTTGGAATTTTTAGATTATATTTTGGACCATTGGATTCTAGTGGACAACTGGATCTTATAGTTGACTATTTTTAGGGTTTTCTAACCCTAAAATAGATTTTTTTTATCCTATAAATAGAGAGGAGAGTGAAGGCACAAAGGAGAAGCAGAAGTTGGAGATTCGGGGTGCTCGTCTACAGAGAAACTAAGAGAATGTCCGTGCTTTGGTCTTAGGACTTCGCCATCCAAGACAGAAGGAAGAACGAGATCTAATCGAGGAGTCGTCAACTTCTGTTTGGGAGATTGCTAAGGGTTGGTGAGTGATTTCAATTGTAATATTCTGTCTTTCTTCTTGAGTGTGGTGAGAGAGTTGAACCTATTAGGACAAAGGGTTTCAATATTAGTTTTTGCAATCTTGTAATTTTATCTGAGTTATAAAGATTAAAATTTGTCCAGGTGACGTAGTCACCGCCATATACTTGTCTTCATTTGTGTTTAGTATTCGTAGATTGGTTGGTTATCTCAAATAGATTGTCAAAGCGCTTTTTTTGCTGTATTAGAACGTACGTGTTCACAACAACGTCTTGGAGTTTATAGCAAACTTTGCTTGGATGTATGTCAGTTGTTCGTATGTACATGCGTCACGTATGCTTTTTTGTACGCTGCTTTAATTTACAATCTATATATACATAAAAAAAAAAAAAAGGCTCGTCAAGAAAGAGGCATTGATAAGGAGTATGAACCCAAAAAATGAGCAATGCCACAAACCCCATGTTCTCCTCCTCCCTTATCCGGCACAAGGACACATCAACCCGTTGCTCCAATTCGGCAAGCGGCTAGCCTCGTGTCACAACGTTGACATCACCTTCGCCAACACCCGGTACTTGAACAACCTGTGCAAACCTGAACCCGGTCCGGTCTCGTTCGAGTCGATATCCGACGGGTTCGATTCCGGCGGGTTCAGTGCTGCCCCTAGCATCGGCTCCTACTTGGAACGCTTCGAGGCGGTGGGGACCGAAACCTTATCGGACCTCATCGTCTCGCTCCGGTCCGAGGGCCGGCCGGTTCATGTCTTGGTCTACGATCCGTTCGTGTCCTGGGCTGCGGAGGTGGGCAGGCGGTTCGGGCTGCGGTGCGCGGCGTTCTTTACGCAGTGCTGCGCTGTTGACACCATCTACGGTCACGCGTGGGCGAAGAGGATTAAGCTTCCGGTCGCCGAGCCGGTTCGGATGCCCGGCCTACCCCTGCTCGAGCCGAGGGATCTGCCGACCTTCGTAACGGATAAGGAGCCGTTACCATATCCGGATTACTTGGCACTTCTATTGAACCAGTACAAGGGCTTGGAGAAAGCCGATGCTGTGCTGATAAACTCCTTCTATGAACTAGAGCATCAGGTTAGCTGTTCTTATTCATTACTTCCTTTCCTTCCATCTTCAGAACGGAAATACTTCTTGAGCCGGAGGTTAGGTGACCGCAGCTGACGTCTGTGTTTTTCCTATTGATTCTGCTAGAGCAGATATGCTGACCCATGTTTCTCCCTCTAACGTTTTTATTTTTTTTATTTTTTTTTTATTGAATTTTTGAGTTTATTGCCACTAATAGTATAGTTTTAGACTTATATTTTATATTTTTATATTTATTATACTTATATTTTACTTTTTGTCATAAAAAAATATTTATTTTTAATACCGGTTGAAACTCTTACCCCTCTCCTCCCTTCATTTAAACTCTGGAGCCCACCTCCAAAATTCTCGTCCTCCCTCCAATATGGGGTTGATACGTGGCAGGAGGTGTCAATTCTGCGGTTTAAATAGGGGAACAGATCTGTTGTCCAGTAAATTCCTGTCCCTTCTCTGTCCCTTTTCTGTGACATGTGGGCCTGCATCTGATTTTGAATTTTTTTTTTTTGTTTCTTTTTTTTCCAGTGGGACTCACATGTCATAGAAAAGGGACAGGAGTTTACTGGACAACCGATCTTCTCTCTTTAAATAGTGTTGTCCTTTTCAGAAATGGACAAATTTCTAGCAACCCAAATTAATGAGAAATTATTGTTTTTCACAGGCTCAGTTTGACTCTATGGTTCAGTGTTAATTATCTTAAATTATCTTACCAAAGTTTGGGTTTTGGAATTATCTTAAAAAGTATAATTTTATACATATATTTGTTGTATTTTAAAATTGTACCCAAAGTTGTATTTGTTGTTAAAGTATCAAAGTTAAATTTTAAAACGCATACATATAATTATTATTTTTCAAAATATACACAAAAATATACTCATTTTTAGTTATAAAATATGCATAGAATTGAAAATATTTACATAATTGTATAAGTCTTATTCGGTTTTCGATCGAACCGAAACTCAAATAAGAAAGATAATTTTTTTAGTATTTTAAATAGAATTCGAACTATTTTTTTCTTTCAAATTGAACCAAATCTTTTATTCGGTTCAGTTCTCGATCTAAAACTGAATAACCCTAACTTTACTAATGGGCTGTTTGGTTGATAGTAAACACAGTTACTATAGCTTTTGCTGTAATATATTTGTCAATTTTAATATTTATTTTATTGTAATTGGTATTATTTACCCTAGCAAAAGTTGCAATAAATATTTATTTCCAACAATATTTGTTGCACTCAAAATAACTACAACACTGTTTATGATAGTAAATGCTGCATGGATGTCTAATCACAAGCAGTCAAACAATTCCCAATTTTTAAAAGGATAAAACATAATCTTGCCCTCTCTTTCTCAAATCCTTTGCTTTCACCAACCTGGCTCATTGTGCGGCGTTCCTCGTCCATCACCCTTTTTTTCATCTTTCTTCTTATGTTAACTATTTCTATATTTTATACTTATTAAACTAATCACTCTTATGTTAAAGCTAATTATACGGATCATCCTATATTTTATATTTTCTATAGAGCGTTATAACACTAATCACGTCTATGTCTTATACTATTTTATAAAGCATGAATGGTCAATGTAATTAGTTTCAAAATAGAAATAGTTTTTGTAATAACCATAAAACATAAAAAAAGTTAATGTATTTATTTCTTCTCCCTATCCACCATATAGGAAAAAGTAATACAATCCTATTATATGAATGGAGATCATTCTAATCACAATTGAATCTTTGTACTTAAAAGTTTGGTTAATATCTATGTTCTACTAAGAAATATATTAGAATGATATGATCTTAATTTAAAAATGATTGCAGGTAAACTTGTATATGGAAGTAGTTATCATACTTTTGTAAGTTGTCCATTATCTAAGTCTATAAAGACATTAAGCGCTTTAGAAATAATATCTTATAAAAAGATATTAATAAAACATATTTAATATGTTTATTCTAAATATGGTTTTTTTGCAAAAGATTAAGTTGTATTTTTTTTTCTTAGCTAGGTGTTTGTTGACAAAAACTTCTTTCGAATGTTGACTTTTACCAATTTCAAAAAAGATAGAATACATGTGGTTATCATTTGTCAGAATCTTGAATTATAAAAGAACAAAATTCTGACTAACACATGATCGTTCTTAATTTTTAAAACTCGACAATGACAAAATTTTGATTATATGCATCTTATCTCTTGATTTTTCTTTAAGAACCTAAACAGAAAAATGTACACTTTCAAGAACCTAAACAGAAAAAATAAGTCCATGTGTATTATATTCATATTATAAGTTCTTATTTGAGTTTATGTAGTAAAACTGAATAAAAGAAATATAAAAGTTGGCGTGTTAAGATGGATTTGTGGATATCAGAAGACATGTGATAGATTATAGAGAGCCTTTACAATAAAGTCCCATGAAAAGAAAAATATTCAAAGTGATATTAAGTGAAGATATGTTTGGAATAAATTTAGGAGTTGAAACAACGAAGAAAGTTTAGGAACATGTTTAGAATATATATATACAAAAAAAAGGGAGAGGGAATAGAAAAAATCACTACAAAATTACACGTATATAGCGACAACCTAGCGAAAAAAATGGTAAATAAAAAATTTGTTGTCGCTAGCTATCCAAAAGTCGTCGTTGATTAGTTGCTCGACCGACTGACAACCGACGAGGAGGTAACAAAAATTTAGCGATGAATTATCGTCTACTTGACACGCCATACTACTGTCGACTTATTGGCGACCAACTAGCGACACTCTTTTAAAAATGGTCATTGGCATACTAGTGACGAACATTCGTTGCCTCAAGCTACAAGCTTTTGGTAACTAAGAGAATTTGTGGATGGATCTATTTTTCGATACATTGGTTTCATTTTTTATACTTAGCTAGCGACAGAAGTGGATGTTGTCTAAATGTCACTCGTACGTCTATCATCCACTATCAGGGCGTTGCCAAGTCGTCGCTATGTTGAAAATATTTAAAAATAATAGTTAAAATCTAATGAAAGCACAAACGCATAACACACACACACACACACACACACACACACACATATATATATATATATATATATATATATATATATATATATATATATATATATGAGTCCCAGCACAACCCGTCATAAAATTCATGCCCATCTGACATTCAACAGCACAAAATGCTCGTTAGTAACCCAAAAATACAAATATAATAATATCAGACCGATGCAACGTGTTGTAGAATTTCTGTCTAATCTGATCTTTAGTGACACAAATATTTGTTGAAAATCTATAAATAGAATAAACACAGGAATAGAACAAATAAATTCTAATTATTAAACCAATCGGCGCAACCCGCCATAGAAATATATAGCAATATGTACTAATACAACAAAGTTTCATTGAAAATAAAAATAAAATAAAAATATAAATGCCTGTCGTCGCCATGGAGTAGAAGAAAAAGATGGAGGAGGTCTCGAGTATACCGATGCATGCGTCACCAAGGAGCCGGTGCCATAGGTGCATCTATCTTTTCCTTTCTCTTAATCTATTTGCATTTTGTTTGCAATTAGTTCTCAAGAACAAGATATGTAATGCTCACTTCTACAAAGAAATAAAAAAAATTGTTGACTAAAGCAGATAAATTGTAATTTCACTGATTTTCAACAACAAGATATGTAATGCTCACTTCTACAAAGAAATAAAAAGCACATATATTGGAGAAAACGTCTAGGAGAATTTTTTTAATGCACATGGATTAAAAGACTATGATTTATTTGTCTTTCGCTACCATGCAAAATAGAGTTCACTTTTAAAGACTTGGATAGAATCACATGTTGCGAAAAGACATGTCATTATGGTTCTCTTATGGATCGTGTTTTAACACCCGTACCCATAAAGATAATCGTTTAAAAAAAAACTAATCTCCTAAAATCATCAAATATAAATAAAATAGTAGACAACATTTGGGAACACATAAAAAAATTAGGCATGATTTGACATTCGAAGATAGAAAAAGTCTTTCCAAAGTTGGAGGAGATGTACTGAAAATTCGCAAAAAAATCTCCTATGAAAAAGCCCAAAATGAAATCCCTAAAAACTAAATCATGTATATATAAAAAAAAATTTCATATTAAGCATCAAACTTCTTTTAAATTGTACCAAAAATATAAAGTTTGGAAAAAAAATATAAACACAGCCCCAACACACCCTTTAGAAGGGCGTATTTTTTTTTGCAGAATTTATGCCTTCCTGAAGGGTGTATATTTTGCATATATTATTTTTTTCTAAAGAGGAACATTGTTTCCGAGAACTTGAATAGTGTAAGAAAAAAAAATCGTTAGTAAAAGTCCAATTTTATCACTAATTTTATTACTAAAAGTCTAAATTTGTCATTGAAAATTCAATTTCATCACTGAAAGACAAATTTCGTCACTAAATTTTTTTTATCATTTAACCTCCACTCGAGATCAATAAATATAAATGCAAAATATACGCCCATCAGAAGAGCGCAAACTGAGCAAAAAAAAAAAAAAAATTACGTCCTTCTAATTGGTGTATTACGGCTGCGCTTATATAATTTTTTTCCGAACTTTGTACTTTTGGTGCAATTTAAAAAAAATTTGATGCTTCATATACAATTTTCTGATAAAAAAAAACAATTGTTGAGCGGTCCTACATGTGTCACGTGGCACAATTGTGGGTGGTTTGTTTGATTAAGTTATAAAATATATTTTTGGTGTTTAATTAATTCAGAAATTTAAATTTTTAATTGGAAGATTTAAAATAAATTCAAAACAAAATCCTAAAAAGTATGAAAAATTATATTATCTCATTAGGAGCCTAAAAATAAAGTTTGGATTCATTATATACTAGGAGTTTACTACAGTATTGATAGTTGTTGTTGTAGCAAATAAGTTTTCTAAGTTTTTAATTAGTTATAATTATGTAAAAGTTTTCAATAATTTTTTTAAATTCTAGAAAATATTTTGTAACATTCTAGGCTATAACAAAGTTCTTGGGATAGTTGCTATGCTATGTTCACTTATTGGTCCACTTATTGGCTTATCGATCTTTATCGGTAACTACTTTCTTTTAGGTAAAAATTATAAACTAAATTTTAAAAATAATAAAATAATTTTATATATATATATATATATATATATATATATATATATATATATATATATATATAGGGGTTTTTTATACACTTTTTAATCAATGCGTCTCTCCCCGGTGAGTTATAAGTCTAGCAGTACCCAAACTACTTCGATCAAATTTTAAAAAATAAATTCCAAAATTTTTACAATTTGTTTATAAATTATATATTGTAATATAGTGGTAATCTAAACTATTTGGGAGCTCTAGCACACTATTTTTAACTTATAGTTTCCAATTGTTGATTACAGGCTTAGGGACGTCTTACGTGTACCTCTTTCAAGCACACCATGTAAACCTTTTCATATCTTATTAATAACTTCATTAGTATATCTTGCTCATATAAAATTTCAAAAAAATACTACCAAATTTCTAATTAGATTTTCAGAGAAGTGAATGTTACAGAAATTGCAAGAAGAAAATCCAAACTTCTTATTAGATCTCTTATCAAGTAATGGTGCATGTTCAGAAACCTTTCTCGTTCTTAAAGTGGAAGATGGCTAAAATTTTGTTAAACTTTCGGATGGTGCTGAAACTCCTTGAACCTTATTGAAGAGCACACCTTAAAATTTTTCATAACTTTCTACTTACAGGAGTTAAAAAAATCCTAATTATCATGAGTAATCCTGACTTTAGTCATAAATCAGACCAAAAAACATGTAGACCTTAACCTGATCAGAAACTCAGAATCCTGAAACAATTTCGTCTAGGCCCGACATCCACCGGACTTCTAGTCCAACAGATACCGGAAATGCTCTGGATTTCTTTCCAGCCAAGTTTGTTGGATACTCCGGCCATCGACTATATTGCAACCTCCAAATTGTGATCTTATTTCTCATCCCTAAATTCCATCTTCATCTTCATCGTTGCTGTAAATCCCAAATCATTCTTTATTCTGACCTGCCACCACCCTCCTTTTCCTTCCTTATATATATATCATCTCTATACTAAACTGCCATGGTCTTTTCTTCTGCTCCCTAAATCCTAGCTAGCACAATGCTACCATATTTTTTATACGTAAAGCATAATCATTCACCATTATCTTCTTTGTCAAGGTGCTGGAAGAAAGAAAAGAGAAAAATGGTTGCGGTGTGCCAAGATTGACCATGTATATATATCTGTCGTCACTAAATCATATAAAGTTATTCACCATTTGTCCAACCTAGTGGTTTTTTTATAAGATGGGAATTTATATTATCGAGTGTTTGCATTCAACCAGAGATCAAAAGTACACTCAGTAATTTTTTCTAGCAAACAAATTTGGACATGGTGTTCCAATGCACAAGGATATATATAACTGGATTCATTGAGCATCCAAGAGCAATTTCATGACATTATAGAACTACATATCCATGACAGTACTAATTTATCAAATTGGTGTAGGAGTTCGACTGGATGAAGTCACAGCTGCCAGTAAAGTCCATCGGCCCGACCATTCCATCTACTTATCTCGACAACCGGATCCCAACGGACTCTCACTATGTCTTCAACCTCCTCCCTCCAGACGCTGCAGCCGTCGAGTGGCTCAATTCCAAGCCCCCAGCCTCTGTCGTTTACGTCTCCTTCGGCAGCATGGCATCGCTAAGTCCAGAACAAACCAACGAGGTCGCTTCCGCTTTGGCCGCATCGAACAAAAGCTTCCTCTGGGTCGTGCGCACGTCAGAGCTAGCCAAGCTCCCCAGCAACTTCATTACAGGGACGGAGAAGCAAGGGATGGTGGTGACGTGGTGCAACCAACTCGACGTGCTAGCGCACATCGCGATCGGTTGCTTCGTGACACACTGCGGATGGAACTCGACGATGGAAGGGATCGGGCTAGGGGTGCCTATGGTGGGAATGCCGCAGTGGACGGACCAGACGACGGACGCCAAGTACGTGGAGGACGTGTGGAGGGTCGGGGTGAGGGTGAAGGCAGACGAGAAGGGGTTCGTGAGGGGGAAGGAGTTGGAGAGGTGCATCAAGGAGGTGATGGATGGTGAGAGGAGTGGGGAGTTCAGGAGTAATGCAGCCAAGTGGAGTAAGTTGGCCAAGGAGGCTGTCAGTGAGGGTGGAAGTTCAGACAAGAGTATCTTGGAGTTTATAGACGAGTGTTGCAAGTAGAGATGTTTAAACTACTTCCGTTTTTTCCTGTCTATTTGAAATAAACTTCAGATATTTGAAGATCAATAATAAAATCTGTCATTTTGAATGTCTGGATGAATTTGTTTTAGGTATGTGAGGCTGGTCTCAGTATATCTGTATTTGCATATGGATATTGATTTCCCGGGGCGGCCGCACCCCTCATCGTCAAATCGCGCAGGAAGTTACCTGAATCTCCGGTACCTTCAGCGTCGTCAGAAACAATGGTCATCCGCCTTCGTAGGCCGAATCGACCACCAAAAGAAGATCCCGTCCTATATACGCCTTCCGAACCTATGGTCGTTCGCCTTCACAGGCCTAGTCGACCACCAAAGGAAGACCCGACCACGGTTGCAGCTTCCGGACCTTTGGTGGTAAAATTACACAGAAAACTACCAAAGCCTTCGCTTGCGCTGGGGGTAGCCGAGGAGAAGGATGAGCTGGAGAAGTATATATCCGCTAATGTCAACATCCCTTCCCCTGACGATGTAATCCTACCAGAAAAGATACCTTACTTTCTTAATAAAGGGCTATCTTTGAACTACTCGGAGCGTATGCATATAAGTACACTATACTCCCTGGAGCATGGTCTGGGCCTTCATCTGCACACACAAGTGACCACTTCCTACACAGTGCACCGGCTTCGCTCTAGTTAGGATTCTTATTTCTTAGTCCTACCCAAGAAAAAGGGAGATAAGCTCATCATCTTCGGCAGAGTGGAACACCCCCGGTCCTTCATCCCAAAGGAAGTAGAACCAGAATCCGAGGTAGGCAGAATGCCTCTCTACCGGTACAGTTCACAAGTCCTGCATCTTATCCAGAAGATGGGATACAACCTGAAGATCACTGAGGGGTTAAACTACGGCAAAAACCGAAGGTCGCCTTTACGACTTTCATCCCCTGCGGGCAAACCCGAGGAATACTATCATAAGACTAAGCACGACTTATGATACGTAACGCCTCCTACAACCCCCGTAGGCTCAGATAAAGAAAATGAAGAGCGCTCACACTTTTCATAATTTGCAGCCTGGGACTCCGACGTCAGCATCGGGGACGTGCTCAGACAAACACTGCCCTCCAACATGGTGTCTGCCGACCTTGAGGAAGACAACGAGGATCCACCTGAGCTTTTTGAGATGGAACCTTGGGCCCGACACCTTGGTTCACAATGGGAGATGCGATTTGAGCAACGAGAACCTTCCACCGGGGACAAAGTTGTACTAGTCGATCTAAGTGACGAGACCTCCCCAAAGCCTATCTTCGTCAGCAAAAGTCTGTCCGACGAAGACCAAAAATCCCTATTACAACTCGTCAAAGAATACATCGATGTCTTTGCCTGGAGTTATGTCACGCCCCAGTCCCAAAATATTATGGAACCAGGCCACGTGGCATTGGCCAGCTGACACGACTCCGAGGATATCCCAATTTAATGGATCCTGACGAAGCGTGCTACGCTGTCCTAAATCTAACAAGTCTAATAACAACAACAGGCAATGTCTAATCTCATCCACAGATAACAAGTAAATACTGAAATGAAAGACTGGAATATAAGAAACATAGTCGACTGACATAGTACAACTGAAATAAGTCTGGTGGGAACAAACCCACTACAAATGTACTGATAGTCTGAAATAAAGTACTGAATATCTGAAATGAAAGTACTGATAAGGAGAGACTGGAACAACATCTAACTAGGTAAGGAGCTCCAGTCATAGGATGAAGGCCTACCAATCTGATCAGGGGTACTCTGATGGAAGGACCTCTAGCTCCTCGTCCAGAGCAAACCTCGTCTCTATGCCTGGCCCGTAAACTGTGGGATAAAAGGCCTCGTCCAGATCTGGAAGATAACCAGGTCCTCAGAGGGACGTAACAAGATACAAAATGCATGCCAGATATAGTACTGAATAAAAGTAAAGAGGGGTGTGCTAACCATCTAAGTGAATGCAATGTAAGGACAACCTAGGAACGTATAAGTAGGTGTAGGCATAACGTCCAACATCCTCTAGAGTGTGGTATCTGCAACGTCCATCATTCCGAAGAATGAGGTATCTGTATATATATAACGTCCACACTCTAAGGGACGTGGTATCTGCAATGTATATACGTCCGTAACACTCCGAAGAGCGCGGTGTCTGAATATAGGGAGTCACCGGGTCTGTGGTTCCTCTGGATACCACGGAGTCCGATGGGGGTATCCCATACGTCTGTCAGTTGTCCTTCCCGCCCAATGTAGATACGCAAGTCGAATATACGACTTGAGTATACCGTATCTAGATGCCAAGTCTCAACTAACTATGTTACTCTAGAATACATGCTAGTCCGTGATGCATGTCGTACGTACCGATAGCGAATCGGGTACGCGGACCCGCATCCCAATATGAATGTACCATCGTGGTATGTGTATAGTGCCATGGTCTAGGAGGATATCAGAATATCCTCGCAGTAGTGGTTGAGTCAACTAGCAACTAGGTCAAGTACACTACTCATCGACGCAATGTCGATTACACCCGAGTCAATCTCGGATGCGCACAGTTCATGTATAATTGAAATATTCAACATTTAAATTTAAAGCAGTAAATCAGCAAGGTATACTTGCCTGCCCCGGGTAGCTGCGAAATCCAAAGCCCTGCTCCTGATGCCTCGGCAGTAGTGTCCAGCAATCCTATATAGGATGTAGTAATGTCCAAAATTAGTCGCTACAATAGCACGACTAGGACACACTGTCCGTATCTACAACTGACACAAGGTCGGGGCTGTATGTATATATAGCTAACACTATTATTTATATATACACTAAAACATATCTAATTATATTAAATAATATATTTGTTTATTAGTACAAAAATAATATTTGTATTATTTAGCAATACACTGGAAATTATGTAACATTAAATAAATACATATATATGTATATAATGGATATTATCCATAACATCAATTATTTATACATACTCATATATGGTAAGGTAATTTGAAATATATACATTTATATACATATATATTAATATATATGCATATATTATTCAAATAAAAATAGGGTATTTAAACTCATGTATATATATACTATGTATATACATACATTTTTATTTATAAAAAAAATGTACTTATATATTTATGTTATCTACAAAATATACCCAGAAAATAGAAATACAGTATATACAAAAATAATACTTGATTTTTCCAGAAATGTATTTAATACCATAAATATTAGATGTTTAATATTTTTCGTATTTATATTTAAAAAGGAAAAACATACATACATATATTAATAATACTTTGATTTATTTCCAGAAAAGTATTTAATATTATAAATAAGTAGATATTTAACATTCTTGCATTTTAACAAAATAACATACATACATACATACTTACATACGTACATACATACATACATACATACATACATACACACATACACAATATAAATTAAATTAACAAAATGATTTTAATATATAATATGGAATTTGTACAGGAATAATATAAATACATATACTGTTAAATATCTAAAATACAGTATAAAATATAGTATACGTATTTAAAATACGGAGAATACGGCATTTACCTATATTTAAACTTGCAGCTGAAATTACATGTATAAATCTTAATAATTTCACATAAAATAATATACCTTATTGTTCGACAGGTCGAGCGGGTCGAGCAGGTCGTTCTTCGCCGGCGGGGGGTGGCCGGGCGGCGCTCCGGCGAGGCTCGGGGAGGTCGCGGGCAGCAGCCGCGGTTCTAGACTCGTCGACGCTGCGGGCTCGAGATCTCTCCGGTGCGTCGACGTCGTCGGCTGAAATTTTGTGGGGATGAAGAGGACTGGCTGGGGGAGGCTTGGGTGAAGTATGGTGGTCGGAGGTGCGAGGGTGGAGGAGTACGAGGTGATGGGGTGGTCGGCTACACAGTGCGGGCTGTGGGAGCTGGGATCGGTGCGGGCGGTCGGGGGAGCTACTCCGGCGTTGTGGGGGCCGGAGACTCAGGTGGCAGGTGGGGAGGGGACAGGCGAGGGTGGTCAAGTTGGTATGGCGGCGGTCGGTGGAGGCTGGTGGCGGTGGTGGAGCTCGGGGTGGGTAGGTTAGGGTCGGCTGTGGGGTTGAGTTTGGTTGGGGTTTTAGTATTTTAGTTTGGTTTTTCTCATTTAATGAGTAAATAGCATGTATATGTAGGAGAGAGAGTGAGGGGGGCTGCCTAGGGATTAGGGCCGGCTGTAGGTGGGGTTTGGGGAGTTGGGGAAGCTTCCACAAGTTGAGGGGAGGGCTAGGATTTAGTCATTCAAAATGTAGGGCCATGATGTGCCCTACATAAAGTGGTGTAGGTACATAGAAAAGGGGGGAAATCAAATGCATATGATTGGTCATGACCATTTCTTTTCTCCATGATGGTTTGGGCCAATGAGAGGGGGACACCACATTGCAATTTTGTAATTAGGCCCCTGTATAATTTAGTATTTGCACAATTAATTTGCACTAGGGATTTAATGAAATCAAACACCATGTTTGGTGTTCCTCATTGGTCTATGATGGTGTTTGGTGTTTTGTATGAGGCTTGTGGGTGTGGATGTGGGTTTGGGTTGGATTTGGGTCCAATTTCATTTAGGTTAGGTCTCCACATTAATTAATTCGTAATTAATGTTACGGTGTTTCTAATTTAATTTAATTAAAAACCGGGAGTCTAAATTTGGTTGGACAAGGGTCGTTGGTGTAGCTGGCTCAGTGTACAATAATATCGTGATCTGGGTTGGTCAAAACTGGTTGAGGTTGGGTCTAATTGTTAATTGGAACGGGCAGCGAACGTAATTACGCAATTTAATTAATTTGCGCACGGATGTTTGTAACGACTTTTGTGCGACTAAAATCAGGCACGAAAATCGGTATCCGGGGTTTGTTCTTGGTTCGATACGAGGGGTTTATAGGTCTAGGTCAAAAATGTGGAAGTTGTTCTAGGGCAACAGCTAGGGTAGTAACATAAAACAACCAATCATTGCACAAGTACTTAATACTATATAATAAATCTTAATTAATTTAGGTTAACCCTAATCAGGCTAATTAAACTAGTAAACCCTAATTTCTGGTCGAGGGGGTTTACAAGTTACGAAGACATGTCAGGACTGGATCCCCAAATCGTGGCCCACAAACTCAATATTCTACCAAATGCCAAACCAGTCAAGCAACAACAACGACGGTTCCGGCCAAACATGATGGATTCTATCGAAGTTGAAGTCAATAAGATGATAGCTAGTGGCTTCATTCGTGAGGAACAATATCCCGACTTGGTAGCCAACATCGTGTCTGTCGTTAAGAAGAATAGAAAGATCCGAATCTACATCGACTTTCGTGATCTAAACGCGGCATGTCCCAAAGACGAATTCCTTCTTCCAATCACCGACGTAATGATCGACAATACTTGTGGCTTTGAGCTCATGTTCTTCATGTATGGCTTCTCAGGCTACAACTAAATCAAGATATTTCCCAACGATGAGAAACATACATCATTTCGGACCCCAATAGGCATATACTGCTACACGGTCACGCCTTTCGGTCAAAACAATGCAGGTGCTATATACCCGCAAGCTATGAGCACCATTTTTTGTGAATATCTGTGCAAGACGGTAAAATGCTACGTCGGTGACATCGCCGTCAAGAGTCACTCTAAAGATGATCACCTCCAAGATCTAAGGACTGTGTTTGACTTAATGCGCGCATACCGCCTCCAGATGAACCCTACCAAGTCCTTCCTGGGAGTCTCCAGCGACAAATTTCTGGGTTTCGTCATCACTTCCCGGGGTACTCACATAGACCCCGATAAGACCTAGGCCATCCTGGAGATGAATCTGTCAAGGAACCTTCGGAAACTCTGCGGCCTCCAAGGGAGGTTGACATACATCAAGAGGTTCATATTAAACCTCTCTGGACATTGCCGGCCGTGCACATAGTTCATAAAGAAAGATGTCTCCTTTGTTTGGAATGAAGAGTGCCAACGAACATTCAACAACATCAAAGAATAATTATCAAACCCTCTTGTGTTGGTGGCCCTGAAGTCATTTATGCTCTATGTACGCGCGATAGATTACTCTCTCGGTGCCCTGTTAGCCCAGAATAATGATTCAGGCCACGAGCAGGCCATATACTACCTCAGCCGGATAATGCTCAGTCCAGAGCACAGGTATACCACCGTCGAGAAGGAGTGTCTTGCACTGGTATTCGTCATCTAGAAAATGAGACACTACGTGATTGGACAGACCATTCATGTAATCTCGCGAGTCAACCCCCTCAGGGTCCTCATGACCAAACCTGGGGCACTTAGTTACCGCTTGGCTACCTGGACAATACTCTTATCTCCATATGATATGGTATTCGTCCCATACAAGGTCGTCAAGGGTCAAGCATTGGCCTACTTTCTGGCAGCCCACCCGGGGTCAGAAAGCTCAAAGCTCGAAGAGATTCCAAACAAAGTGGCAGACGCCAATGTCACTTCACACGAAGCTGTTTGGTAAATTATCTTTGACGGTGCTTCAAGAGCGGGGCCCAAAGGTAACATCATCGCTGAGGTCGGGATAGTGTTGACCTCCCCATAAAGCCTCGTCATCAATCGCGCATACTCTCTCACCGAGCCATGCTCCAATAATGTGGCAAAGTATAACGCCCTAAACATCGGACTCCAGCTCGCCAAGCAAGTTAGAGTAGAGTACTTGGAGGCCTACGACGATTCTCAGCTAATCGTCAATCAAGTCCGGGGAGTATATAAAATCCAAAACGAAGACTTCACTCTCTACCACTAAGTTGCACTTAACATTATCGCGACCTTCGACATGTTCTTTGTTGAGCATGTCCCTCGGTTGCAAAATATTGAGGCAGACGCTTTAGCTGGCCTCGCTACTTTCTTGGCAGTCCCAGACAATACCCATCAGTTAATCACGGTGATCGGTCAAGAAATGGTCTGTCCCAAAAGTAACCTACGCTTATGCCTTAGCTATGCAGTGGAGGTTGACACCGATACTCAAGATTGGAGGCTTCCATTCATCGACTATGCAGTCTATGGAATTCTTCCTGAAAACTCAAAGGAAGCTACTTCAATCAGAAGACGCTCTCTCCGTTTCTATTATGACAAAGAGACCAAAATATTATATCGTCGGTCCTATGACGGCTTTCTGCTCTGATGCTTGTCAAACTCAGAGGAAAAATAAGCCCTCCGCAAAGCTCACGACGGTATTTGCGGGGCACATCAACATGGTCCAAAGCTACAGGACCGCCTTCGGAGAATAGGCTATTATTGGCCGACGATGGTAGTAGATGTTGTTGATTACGCAAGGAAGTGCCAAGCATGACAAATTCACGCAGACTTCATCCACCAGCCATCTGAGTTCCTATACCCAACGATAGCAACTTGGTCATTTGAGGCATTGGGAATGGATATCATCGGGCCATTCAGTCCGCCTTCATCAAAATAATATCGTTTCATCTTGGCGATTACCGATTACTTCTCCAAGTGGGCGGAAACTATTCCGCTCGCTGAAGTCAAAACATCAAATATGATTAACTTTGTCAAGCATCACTTTATATATCGCTTCGGCTTGCCGTGTAGGATCATCCACGACAATGGTCCATAGTTTTCGAGTTACGCCTTCTATCAGTTTTGTGACAAGAATCGAATCCAAAATATAGCCTTCATGGCATACAACCTCCCCACAACAAACGGTCTGGCGGAAGCATTCAACAAAACCATCATCAATCTCCTCAAGAAATTCATGTCTTCGAACAAACGCGACTGAAATGAGAAGCTGGGTGAATGTCTCTGGGCCTACCGTACAACAGTCCATACAGCTACTGGGAACATGCCATTCTCTTTAGTGTACGAAAGTGAGACGGTACTCCCGTTCGAGATCCAAATTCCTTTACTACGAGTAGCTATCTTCAACCAACTAACCATGGACAACAACTACCGTCGACGGTTACAAGAGTTAGAAGCACTCGACGAGAAATGACTCTTAGCTCAATAACGCATAGAGTTGTATCAAGCGTGTCTCTCTTGAGCCTTCAACAAACAGGTAAAATAGAGAACGTTTCAAGTGGGTGACCTCATCTTAACAATAAGAAGACCAATGGTTATCACTCACAAGACGACCGACAAATTTTAACATAAATGGGAGGACTCGTTCATTGTTGAAACCGTATTTTCCAATGGCGCATATCGGCTACCAAAATCCAATGGCGACTTGCTCCTGATGCCTATCAACGACAAGTTCCTCAAAAAGTACTACGTCTAAATTAGACTCGTACTCCTCTATTACCAAACTATATTGTATCTACCTGGGTGCTGGTTCATGTTCATATTACCTCTGGACTGTCGCTCTAATACACTACTCCGGCGGAGTCTGCCATGTCCATATTATCTTTGAGCAAACTCCCGACCTTGACCATCAATCATCATGTCCATATTACCTTTGATATCGATTGTCTTCCAACTTATCACCCGTACCCAATCTGGAGTATGCCCGTGGTGCTAAGTCCACAAAATCTATCACGTCCATATTACATCTTATAGGGTTTGTTTCGAATCTACTACCGCACCCCAAGTGCGCAAAAGGATAGTAGGTCCACCAAAATCCTCCAGCGGGATGTCCTCACTATCCACAAAATCTATTACGTCCATATTACCTCTGATAGAGTTTGTTTCGAATCTATTACTCATACCCCAAGTGCGCAAAAGTGTAATAGGTCCACCAAAATCTTCCAACGAGTTATCCTTACTATCCACAAAATCGTCCATATTACCTCTGATAGGGTTTGTTTCGAATCTATTAATTGTACCCCAAGTGTGCAAAAGGGTAATAGGTCCACTAAAATCTCCTAGTGGGATGTCCACACTCACTACGAATGCTGTGCTATGGCCACCTCACTTCTAATACAAGCACCCCAAATGTCACTATGTGCAATAAAAGTATTTTTTCTTATTAAAACAAAAAGAAATAGAGAATACAAACGTCAAGAAGAAGAGGAATCAGAGTCCTCCAAATTATTGATGTGTATTGCCAAAAAAATAAAAGAAACAAGCGTCTGAGGACTCAAACAATTGACGAGAAGCATCTACAAAAACCTGCTCCTCTGAATTAACAAGGGGCTTAAAGGATTCTTGGAAGATGTCCGTCTTTCGTACCCGGGCGATAGACGTTTCTCCCACTTTCTCAATGGGAGGCGGCTCAGACTCACCAGAGCGGGAATCAGAGGCAACTGGAGCCTTGGAAAGAGATGTGTTGGTTTCCTTTGGAGCATTACTAGAAGCCATCATGCCAAAAACATAAATGGATGTAAGGAGTCTCGTGATCGTCCGCCACTTATAAGCGAGGGATCGACGACTCACTTCCTAAGTCGTAACTATCTACTCTACAAGACGCGATGATTCGCTCATACACAGCCCAAGATGTGGTTGCCAGGATTTGGCCTAATCCTTTCAGAGACCCGTACTAACACAACGATGTGAACACGTCAGGCACTTATCAACACATAAAGAGCAGAAAGTGGTCATTTCTCTCTCAGGATACAGATCAAGTCAGCTAGACAATCACAATAAAAAAAAGCTTTTATTTTATTTTACCAAGATGAAAAAAGCAAACTACACTTAGGGGATTAACAATCTCCTAACCGCAAAATAAACTTCAAAACAAGAACAAAAGACAGTTTCAGAAAATAAAACACAAACTACTACTGCTCCTCATTGGCGCAAAATTTCTCTATACACCTTTGAAGCCGAGCAATAAAAGTATCAATCTCCTTTCTAACTCTGCACTCGGCTTCCTGAGCCAAAGCCACAGGATCATCAAGGTGAGTGTACTCCCGATGCTTGTCCTCCACCCTCTTCAATGTATTCTCCAGGGCAGCGGAAGACTGGGCCACCCTTTTAGTTTTCTCGCAGATGGCCTCCCTCTCTCGAGGAGCCTCTTAAGGTCACCCTCCATGACAATGAGCTGGGCTTGAAGGTGCGCAATTCGCTTGTTGATCTCAGCAACGGCATGGGTTGCGGAGTCCTCCCGAGCTAGACAAGCCTCCCCCCGATCATTCAACTTGTCATGCTTGAGGGCCAGCTTCTTGAGGTCTTCTTCCATGGCCTCCTTGTTTCGCCATAAGCGGTCTTAACCTGTTCCATGGATGTCAGAAGGAATACATGCTCCTCTTTCACTGAGGTGACCAGATCAATCTGCCGCACCTAATGCAATTCATTCAGGCGCTGCTCCACCTCCGCCAGCATTTGGGTTAGAAGGTCAGCCATATGCTCATGACCAGGAAGGGTCCTCAAAAGCTCAGCTTGATTCTGGGTGCAGTACTTGGACCAAGTAAAGGTCTTGTCTCGTCCCAGGACGGTTTGTACCCCTACCTCAGGTGTATGTAGAAGCTCTGAATAGTATCCTTCGAGGCTTCTTCCAAGTCAGCAAAAGTGGAAGGAGTCAAAGGAGTCATGACTGCAGGTACTAAAGTTGGACACAGAGGAGGCATAACAACAACATACGGCCCAAATAATAGGACGACAGCCGCAGAACGTCGAGAGGCTTTAGCCTCTACAAGCTGCCCCCCAGTTGAAAGAAGCATCTGGGCACTAGACAGTCGAGAATTCTCGACCTCTTTAAGGTTGATGTCCGAGGATGTGCCAGCATCAGCAGGTTCGTCAACCATAGGGAGGGGAGCAGCCGCCGTACCAGAAGGTCCCATAGCCACATGAACCTCCTCCATCACGGCCTCCGTAGAGGGTGCCGCCGGATATTCTTTGCCATACCTAGAGCCAAGGGAAGGTTCATGCCTCTTCCTCACTAGCTCACCTCCTCCTTATTCTGGGATCCTCTCCTCGATAGCCACATCTACTATCCATAGGGGAGTAATAACGCCTGCATGACCGGAACAAACAACGATTAACTTCGCCCAAAGAATGTGAAACAGAAGACATAATATCTTATTTCGGGTAAAGTTGCGGAATAACATACTAGCAGAGGACGGCGTAGGTTGCAACTCGCCTAGCGTCATCATAGCTCTCCCCACAACGTCTATGTCATTTATAAATATGTGATCCAAGGAAGTATAAGATTACGCCACCAAAGTGACACCCACATCCTGAGCCTCCGAAGCTACAAACACTAGTTCTGAGGCACCCATATCAACACCATATCTCAAGTACCCATTCCGAGGCACCTACATCAGACTTCGGCGAGGTATCCTCTTTTGGTTCTTTGTATGAGACCACCGAGGCAGCCGCTCACCGAGGAAGGTCCTTATTCCCTTACGCTTGCAAATGGTCGAACAGACCATAGGAAAGATATTTATAAAGAGGATAGGGAAGAATCAAATTAAGAGGGTTTACGGATACTGCAATAGCATCTAAATTGAGTCATGCTTCAGGAACCATTTGTGTGAGGGGTCCTACCTCTCCGCTTGCGTGAGACTTTGACTTTGTCGTAGGTCCCGCCCCTGCGACCAATTCAGTCCTCGCTTTCTATAAGTAGAGAGCATGTGGAGCCCCTGCTTTCGACTTGCGCTTAGCAGGCAAAGGATCATCGGAAGAAGATGTCGTCACCCGCCTCCCCAGTAGATGTCTCAAACTCTACAAGTAGGGGCCTAGCAAACCCCTTGTCTTTTTTGGGCGTTCGACGACCCTTGGCATCGGGTGGCATCAACATAGTACCTTTAATATAGCTTCTCTCCAAGTCAAAGCCGGATGGCAGAGCATTAATCGAGCAATAGTACCTCGCAGCCGTGTACAGGATTTTGGAGTCGGCACCGGCTATTGGTAACTGGAATGTAACCTGAGTGTGGGTAGTATTGTAGTAACTCCACGCCCGAGCTCCATCCAATAGACTCCCACGATGACCAAGGGAAGCGCTCGGATGGCCCAGCAAGAACTGACTATACCCGAACAGGCGGGCTAACTGGCTCGGTAGGTACGGCTCCATGAAGACCACGTCCCGATTTTGGTACACTTAGTGGGAAGGACAAATAGCCTGGAGTCAACAGAAAAGTTTCTCCGACAAGGCCCGAGTGCCTCCCCCAGCATCCTTGTGAACCAAATTTCTTTCCTCATCGAAAAACTCAGATTCGATCATAAAAAAAGACCATCCTGACATGAAGCCAGCTCCCTCCTACAGGCAAGGACCGATTTACAAGCCTACTTCATAATCTGATACCTGCGAATCCAAGCATCACCCTCCACCATGTCGTCATCAGGTCTGGGATGTATCAGGGAGTAATGGTGCAAGGAAAGCCAGCCCATCAGGTAGTGATAAGGGAGTTTAACCCTGTTAAAATGCCCTTTGCCAGGATGAGCTTCCACCTTCTGAGCAAAGGATCAAAGACCACGATGTATGCTGCAAACCATAGCCGGTAGTAGGGCCATCTTGAGGCCAAAATCCAACTTTACGGTAGGGAGGATTATGTTGCTACTGATCCTATCTATCGACCCAGAGCTGCCAGAAACTACGCAAGTGCGCAGCCAAAGCATCAGGTATCCCACCAATACGGCTTTGGCGGATAGCGTGTGGGTGTCCGCATAAAAGTAGTTGAAATCCTCGTCTTGGCTAACAAGCTTATCAGGGGACTCTTCACTTCCCCCTAATTCTGAGGATCCCTCGTCCTCTTCGTTCTCAGCAGCTAACTTTTTCAGCTTCTGAATCGAGTAAACAATTTTCTACTTTGACCGTGGCATCCGAACATGGATGTTGGTTGACCCTTTCTGCTCCGGAAGGAGATAGCGGGTCTACGACGGGATATGGGGAGAGGATCCCTCATAAGACTTCTTTTTCTGCTTCTTCATCCGCTAACAAATGCCGTGATGACACAGTGACTCTTGGTATACCTCTAGGATCTCTGGATTTTTTGCCTCCAACTCCCCCAACTTCGCATTGCACTCACTACTAAAAATTGCGGAATTAGCGACGTCCAAATAAAATGTCGCTGAATTATAGGTATTTAGCGACGTCCATATAAAATGTTATAATACGTCGGTAATAGCGACGTGGAGCGACTATAATTATTATAAATATATAATATTTTGCTAGGTAGTCGCTAAACGTTGCTAACTTTTTAATTTTAGCAATGTTTAGCGACGTTTATGTATTTAAATCGTAGTATATTATTATATCCGTGATGTTTAGCGACGTATAGACCGACGTCGCTAATTTATTTCATATAGGGTTTGACGAATTTCTCTTTCCCCCATTTCCTTCGAAATCTCGAAAATTTTAAACACCCCCATCCCGACGCCCCACCTCGACAACCCCCGACCGTCCCATTAGTGACAGATCTTTCCAGGCTTAGCACCATGATTCACAGGAGTCAAATCCCAGTCCATCTTCCTTGGGGATATTTCATGGTGAAATGCTGATAGAGGACAATCTCGTACCATATCAGGAAGGTACATCACTCTGTCACCAATTTGGAAGACCCATTTTTCTTTCTTGGCTTCATCTATGAATGAGGCGAATGGCTCACTACTTATCAGGGATCTTAGCATCCTTTTACCCTGTCCTGTAATTCCCCGCAACCACACGGTACATTACGCTGAGTCGGATTAAATGAGGCAATAGATGATTATATTTTTTGATTTGTTGGATTTGGGAACATGTACTGATTGAGTTAGTTTTATGTGAAGATTGTAGGCGAAGTTCGATGGGATCAGGTGTTCGTTCAGAGCAGTACTGAGATAGCTGGATTTGGAGCTATAATGTCGTATTCCTTAGTCCGATCGGTCGGATGATTTTGAGAGCACGACCTGCTCGTACGGTCATACTAATTGAGTAGATTGTGCTTTGCATCGGACCTCGGGTTCAAGGGATAGACCGTATTGGCAAGGCAGAGTTCTTAACGGAATCAGACTTGGTGAGTGGGCTTTGTCCCTTCTCCTCTACTTCTTCATGCCTAATAATATGGAACACACGTAATGGCTTGAACACTTGGACTAGAACATGGAAATTACTACACTGTGGTGCGCATAGAGTGTACGTTATTTGGTTGGATATAATTTGTGGCTTGAGTTGGTTTTGCGTTGGGCAGTTGGAGCTTGAGAAGGCAGTTGGAGCTTGAGTGGATCATCTTGGTTGAAACATCGAGAAAATTCTAGTGGGCGAGTGAGCGTGCATTCGTACACGAGTATCAGTTGTGCGCTTTGTCATGCAAAGCATGCAGTTGTGGTTCAAAATCGGACAGCTGCATCAGTGAGGGCATTGTGCCACTATTGGGACATTGTGCCACGGGAATTTTCTGAGCGAGGGATGTTGCACCAATTAGAATATTGTGTCGAGAAACGACATAGTGCTTATGGGGATAACTTGAGATGGTACTTTAGGATATAAGTTGGAGAATGGTTATGGATAGTTGGTTGGAAAGAGGTTAGGATTGTTTGGTGGGGCGAGAATGCTCGATTCTCTCGCAATACCTACTTGGTGTTTGCATCGGTCACGGACAACCTGTTGCACACAGGGTTTGGTATCCTCGAACGGGATAGGCTCCAGAGCACTGGGACCGTTCGGCCATAGATGAAACAATGGTAACGTGCCTTGGACGCGGTGCCGACAGTTCAATACGACCAGGCAGGCTAGCTACTCAGTCTGGATCGAGTAGAACTGTAGTTGATTAGTCTTTTATGGCTTGGCTAGTGACTTCATATAGATAAGAGTTGGTTTGCTTTGCTTTGGTTTGGTTTGGTTTATGCATTTTGCGTAGGCGACGGCCACCTTGCCTCGGCAAGAGTGTGCATTTTCGATGATAGGAATAATAAGGCTTGGATTATGGCATCGTTTGAGGATGGATATTGAGGCTTAGATGATGGTTCGATAGGTTCTCGTGTTGCTTGGGTTTGAGTAGGACGGTTTGCATGCTAGTTTTTTTTGAGTTGGATATATTTTCTTATATATTGGCTTGAGTTGAATGCTTGCATGCTTAACCTGCTTTACAGTTTTTCTTAACATGTCATACCTTTTCCATAAAATAAATCTAGGATTCAAGTAGAAAGATCACTATATAACTGTTTGCATTCACTATTCTACTAAGTGTCGGTTTAGACGAGTAGGTTACCCCGCTTACCAGTACGGCTGTGTACTGACCCACGTTTGTGGGCATTATTTCAGGTACGCAGGTGTCGTGGCGCTGCTTGGATATACGGAACATAATGTATGAACGGTAAGTACCTTTGTGGGCAAAAAAAAGAGCAAGAGTGTGGCATTCTCCTTTGTGGCATTTTATTTGGACCCTATCGAGAGCTTCGCTGCGTAGACTTTGATGTGTGCTTGGCACATAATACTTGACTTTCGTTACAACTTGGTCATTTCTATGATAACTTTGATGTTTGACAATATCGCCTTGTGCGAGCGCAATTCCAGGCTCGTACGGTATCACATCCCGATGAGAACGATTATCCTGCGGGAGCGCTAAAATATGGTGATTCACGTTCAGCAGGGACGATCGAGCTTGCGGGAGATTGGAACGTGACATATTGGTATCAGATCCAAGTTTATTTCCTTTGACTTTGTCCTTTGGTTCATCACAAACTCTAAATTGCTTTCACGTGTCATTTGGCTCTTGGCTCTTCTCGGTGCCGCATTGGATGTTTCATGCAATAAGTCTACATATTTTCTGGTTGTAGGTGCGTGCTTTTTTTGTTGCGTTGCTTCCGTTGGTTTTCGGTAGATCGCATAGCATCGATGGATGTTGTTGCATTCGTGCAGCAACTTGTGTAGCATTGTTGCATTTGTGCAGCAAGTTGTGTAGCGTTGTTATATTTGTGCAGCAAGTTGAGAGGTGTTGTTACATTGGTTTGTCTTATCGTTTGGGGAGATTCTGGTTGCATCAGTAGAGCAGTTGGTTGGCAAGACGAGATTGGTTATGTGGTATATTGTGAGTAGAAGCATCGAATGAGAATGGATCGTTGCACGAGTTGCTCGTGTAGCGAATGTGTTGGATGGAAGTTGGATTTTTGGCTGGGTATATCACATAGAGCATTGGCCAAGTAGGTTTGAGTTGGCTTGGGGATATCAGGATAGTATTGCACGAGTTGCTCGTACAACAAATATGAGGAACAATTGGGTATTAGGTTGGATTACTTGGAAGAGATCGTTGCACGGGTTGCTCGTATAGAGAAAGTATCAGACAGTTTAAGAAATAGTTGGAAGTATTGAGAATGGAACATGGCTCAAGTTGCACAGCGAGATTGATGGAAGAGTTAGATAGTTCATGCATTGGCTGAGTTTCGTGTCAGACTTGAGTTGGGGATGGCAGGATCATGCATAAGGGATGGTTTGAACGGATCTTGGATCAGTGCAAGGAAGGGTGACATGAGGAGTGACTTGATTCTGAGTGGTATATGGTATATCACATAGTTAAGCGACATTGGAATATTTTGGACAAGATCTTAATGGAATTGCCGTAATGGATACGGGTAACAGGAATATAAGTTGGTTGATGCACATCAGCTGAGTTAGGAAATAGAACATGGAGCAAGCGAATGTTGAGTTGCGATCGACATGATCACCCCAAAATAGTCTGTTTGGAATAGACGTTCGTCGACGCAGAGTAAGCGCTAGAGTGACTCTATTTTTAAGTAGTATATGGTGCAATAGAATTTGACTCAGATATTCTTCGACACATTAGACTTGAGAAATCAAGAACGAACTTATGCAAATGGAAGTATCATTGGACTAGAGTGATAGACGAGAACAGAATCAGCAATGGAAAGGGTGTTTAGAATTTGAAGGATTGATGCGGACCAAGTATTGGAAACAGTTGAGATCAATCAGATAGAAAGATGAATATCAGAGTTCGCTTGCACGATTTGAAAGTTCAGTGGAGCATTCATGTATACAAAGAGAGAGTTGAGTATGAGGAATAAATAGTTGGGATACGTTCGAGCGAGTGATGGGTGAATCGAAGGATAGCGAGCACGGACTACAAATTTTAGAAATACATTGGAACTGTTGGTTGAGCAATGAAACACGATCTAGTTTGGAGGGGCAATGCGATGGATTCATACTGACTTGAAGGATTTTGGATATTGGCACTCGAGAAGTTGGACTCATTGTTTAGCGGAAGTAAAATTTGGCAAAATGGTGCAACGATGGTAGACGAATTCTCCGGAAGACATAAACGGGCATGAGACAAGTCTAGTTGATGCTAAGTCAGATTGGAAGTTAACACTTGCAGTACTGAGGCGGATTGAGGCAACAAGTAAAGGCAATATGGATTTGAGATTTATGTTAGAACTGATGCACGAGTCATTGAGAGTGTGTGGACTAATCAAAAAATAGAGAATCAAGACGGGCTAAGGAATGAACAATTACAAGAATTGTGACAGGTAGATTTTTGAAGATAGCTAAATGAGTAAGAAACGTTGGAGCAAATCACTATACTGTCGAGCAAGTTGGACGTGCATTGTGAAGCATGGCATACAGATAAGAATTTGGAGCAAGTCTTTGGTTTTGGGAATCATTGCAAGTGGTAGTACGAGAAGTCGAATATGGCAGTTCAAAAATTTTGATGGGTTCAGGGCAAAACGATAGATTGATGGAAGACGGTTTCAAC
This sequence comes from Iris macrosiphon, assembly GCA_036927795.1. Classification (NCBI taxonomy): domain Eukaryota; kingdom Viridiplantae; phylum Streptophyta; class Magnoliopsida; order Asparagales; family Iridaceae; genus Iris; species Iris macrosiphon. Next base: position 137,818,882 of record JAYESA010000010.1, on the reverse strand, counting down.
GGGTGCAGTTCTCGATTTGTGGCTTGGATGGATAGTGAGACTCTAGGTGGTTAAGCGGCGTTTGGTCGACAGATTCGTCAGAGGTAGTGCATAAAGTTCTCGTAGTCAGAAGTTCATTCGGATGGAATAGTTGGATTATGGCTCAGATTTGCAGAGGATATATAGCATGGTTCATAGTAACTGTCCATCGTGATGACTTACAATTATCAAGCGTAGCTTCGGGATAGTTGACCCTAGTGACTTGACCGTCAGGTCAGGGATGAATATTGTAGACCCATAGAACGACCCTTGCGACGATGCATTTAGGAATGCGTCGAGGGTGGATGTGAGTAGTTTGTGTTGGAGATTGGCCTAAGTGACTGAGTGTTGGATTTGAGAGATCCTTGGGATAGCCATTAGCTGAAGATGCAGCCGGAAGATCTAAGCGATGGTGGGAATGGCCTAAGTCAACTAATGAGATTAGGAGTCACAAATTTTTGCAGATGGCATCGCCTCTGACTCGTCGTGCCCCGGAAGGGAATATCATTCATATGAATTGGCGACTATGAAACTAGCTTGTGAAGTTAAAGCAGCGGCTCGTTCAGATCAATTCATTACAATAATGAAAGGGACAGATGTGCCTCAGATCTACAAGATGCATCAAAACTTAGTCTGGGATGAGTGTTCGTACGGAAGGCGAAGGTGATATCCTGTGCTTAAAGGCAGTGGAAGCAGTCGAAGAACTATTCCATGCGCGACCTAGGAATTTTGGCGAGTGTGTCCACGTTGAAATCGTTGCCACACTATTCCTATGGCGTGGTGACAAAATCTTCGTGGATCACATGAATCTCAATATAGATGTTCACCCAGTGAGGTATTGAGATTGAGGAAGAGGTATTGGGCTGAGCTGATCTAAGAGCATAGTTTGATATTTGGGTAAGTCTCCTAGCTGGGGTAGTATCAGTTGTGATGATCGTTCGGAGCATAAGATAATATTTGGAGACGGTGCTTGCAAAACATTGTACGATTGGAGTCATGCTAGAGTTTGGTTAGTTGAGTTTGGATGGTGCTAGTATGGATTCAAAAATAGTTGGATGGATTGAGTTGGAATACGAACTGATTTGAGTTATGTGGAAAGATCGTCAGTGGAAAATTATCGTATTTGAGAATAGTACTTGTACGAATAAGTTATGGAATGAACGTCAGGATTGGTTTAATTGGGAGTAAAGTTAATTAATGACTCGGACATAAAGATACCCCTTGTAACTTGTCCAAATTCGCTATCGCTAAGCTCGACTAAAATACATGTATTTTAGGGACACCTTAAATATGTGTATGATCCAAAACTAACCGATATGAGAAATTCGTATTGAGCTGCAAGAAGGATGTGGAAATATAAAATTTGTGCGAGCGTTCAGCACGAGCGAGATGCTGAGTCTGGATCAAGAGAATGTGAGTTGCATGGAGCAGAGTTATGAATTGGACAAGCGGCATGTGACAAGGAATGGATACTAGTATGGTTCGAGGACAAACCTGATTCTAAGTGGTATATTATGTAATGCCCCGCAACCACACGGTGCATTACGCTTGTTGTTTGATAAAATAAACGGAAAGATAAATATGTGGAAATGAGGTCTTATACGAAAGCCTGCCCTTCTTCTGTGTTTATAAATAAGATTGTACAATTTAATCCTATACGGGGATGTCGAGTATAATTTATTTAATCTGGGTAAATATTGCTATAGGTGTCTGATCTGCAGTCGATCACTTTGGCCCTTGGACCACACGATGATGAAGAAGTGCCGTAGAAGATAGAAAGCAGCTTCGAGGGTTGTTAAAGAGGGTGGATGCCCGATGCCAAAGTCGTCGATCCCTTCTCTTTGCCTGAGCTCTGGATTCTTCTCTCTCTCTCTCTCGACCGTTTTCTCCTAATTGTCGACCTTGGATCTGATACTGGATTCCTTGACCAATTTTCGATCGTTCGATCATCAATTTTGTGACCTCTTTTTCCTAACCTTTTTGACCTTTTTCCTTTGTTGATAGAGGTCTCTATTTATAGAGTTTTTAGTGACAGTGACCACTCAGTCGGTGTAGAAATTAAGTAGTGGAAAGTACAATACCCTTTTATACGACAGTTTAAAATAACCAATGCCTGCGTATAGATGACCTTCTGAGTGAGCATGTGACGCGTGTCCAACTAAGGGACAAACGCGTATAGCTGCTGCGAAGATCACGGCGTAGAAGCCACGTAGGTAGTTATCTCTTGTGTAGAAGAGGTTGGCGTAGAAGTCAATAACTGTCACCATGGCATAGAAGCCAAATAGACATAGAAGCCGAGTAGGCGTAGAAGCCAAGTAGGCATAGAAGCCGAGTAGGTGTAGAAGCCGAGTGGTCATAGAGGCCAAGTGGGCGTAGAAGCCGAGTGGGCATAGAAGCCGAGCGGGCGTAGAAGCCGAGAGGGTGTAGAAGCCGAGATAATGTGGACATTTTAGCCGGAATTATGGCTCTTGGAGATATAATCAAATCTCTTGCATTAAATGCAGAGATCTGCCCCCATCCTGCGCATTAAATGTAGAGGCTTGTCTTTAAGATTTGCCATCATTCTGCACATTAAATGCAGATACGCGCCTCGAATCCTGTATGAAAAGTAGCTGCTGTCGTGGCGGTCTGTTGGCCTTCTGCGGAGCATAAGAAGCTCACGTCTGCCTGTGAAACTTGGAAGCGTATCCCCTCGTATGCGTAAGAGCAGTTTGCGCAAAGGGAATGTCACTAGACGACGATTCGGTGACATTTAATTAAATCTTCTGCATTAAATGCAGAGATCCGCCCTTATCCTGTGCATTAAATGCAGAGGCGTGTTTTGAAGGTATGCCACCCTTCTGCACATAAAATATAGAGACGTGCCTCGGGCATCTGTCAGTATTCGGCACATTAAATACAGAGACGTGCCTCGAGCCCTGTACGTGGCAGGCTGTTTGTCTTCTGCGGAGCGTAAACAGCTCACATCTGCCTATGTAAAACTAGGCATCGTATTCCTTTGTATGTGTAGAAGCGGTCTACGCCAAGGAAATGGCAGTAAATGATAGCCTGGGTTGCAGTGCCGCGCCATCATTATAGCCGTCGCTATGGGTAGTCGTGCAGTACCCTTTGTCAGGAGTCCAGACGTCAGGTTCATTGCATGATCTGATAGGTTCATTTCGAAGAATACGAAGCGTTCCTCGTACACTTCAATGCTGCATTGAAAGCAGATGAGTTTTACGCCATAAAGGCGATGTAGCATCCTTTTTACGCTGAAGCAGCCTGGATATACTACATTACGCGGATGGTCCTTGAGCCTACTTATTACGTTGTGCTTAGTGGAAAAGCTCAGTTTGCACGTCGATGGCTCTGAGGTCCCCTGTTTACGCTGCCCTGTATCAACATGCTGCGTAGAGCTATCCAGCGTATTTTTTATGCTTCTACAAGACCCCCTTCAAAGCTTTTAAATTCCTCGTAATTTGAAACGCTTTGAATGAAGCATGAACCGTTCCTCATAATTTGAAACACTATGAATAGAGCCTGAAACGGTCAAGTCTGACACGTTCTTTCAAGGCTGACTTTATGGCAGAGTTATTGGGGATCGGTGTGATCTCTTTTGCCTATAAAAAGGCTAAGGAGTTAACCTGTTCTTCCCATATTTCCTTCACCACACAGAGATGATGGCCAGAGTTCGTCGGATCGACTTGAGGAAGAAGGAGACCATGTTCTTCCAGCATGTAAGGAGCCAAAAAAGATGGCGTCTTCGAGCAAATATCCTCTGCAACGATGGATCATGGAAGGATATCATAGCCTCCTTTGCTCGAAATAATCAGCAACTTTGTATGGCGGTTCTTCGGGAGAGAGGAAGGGTCGTATTTGACCACACAGCTTGCAAGCGGTACCTTCTCCCGTTACCTGCGGACGAGGGCAGGCAAACTGGCTGTTGTCCGAGATTGAGTTGGGTGAAATACCTCAACTCAATCTGTCACGGCACTGGACGCAGAAAAGCAGATTTACCCTGCTTCCTCGTATTGGAGGATGGGTCTAGGCCCATTTTTGTATCCTCCCGCCGTTGATCATATGTCAGTCGGTTTGCGGTCACCGACTGACTGCTGGAGAAGATGGATGAAGAATTTTGCCTATGCGAGAACCTGGCAGAACAGATTCTGGGTGCAATCTTCAGTCGACGATGAGGAAGTCCTTTGTAGACGGGATTTCCCTCATATGTAGTCATAAAAATGAAGAAAAACCCTTGTAGATTTGATTTCCCTCATATGTAATCATGCTTTTAATTTTAATAAAATCGTCTTCTTCTTTGCATATGATCATCTTGCCATACTTTGCTGTGAAGTCTGAATATGTGTAGCTTCGACACGTCTGATACTTTACGCCGACTCTATTTAGAAAGAGTGGTAGGTTCTGTCCTGTCTTTTATGCATAACTAAGGATGCACAGAAAGCTGCTTTAGCAGTCGAGTGTTCGAACTGTCCTGCTGTTAGGAATGAGGAACCGCGTAGAATTCTGAACTATTTTTTACTTCTGATAAACAGAATTTTTGTTCAGACCGTCGTCTTCAAGAATGATTTCTTGAAAATCCCTTGGAACAGGGCGAGAAATGGCTGTCAAAAACTGAGTCACCATCTTGAACTGTAGACGAAATATTCAAACTGGATTCTGGATAAACTTCGAATCGACCCATGAAGAAGAGTAATTTTCAATGTTGAACTCTGCATGCTTTGGGTACTTGGGATATTTTAAGGTCAAGAAGGAGTATCTTCTGTGTGAACCCTTGTAATTGACCGCCTTGAGAATTATTCAGATGTACTGTACTGGCCTGCGCATTTTTCAGATATGTGGAAAGTCGTAGAGCGTGAAATCATAAGTTTGTTGCCTCTGAGCGTAAAAAAACCACTGAGCGCGAGATCATAGATTTGTAGCAGTTTGAGCGTTAAGTCGTAGGTTCGTAGCCTCTCGAGCGTAAAAGCTACCGAGCATAAAAGCATCCGGGCGTAAAACTATAGACTAGTAGCCTGAGCGTAAAACCGTAGATCTGTAGCCGTCGAGCGTAGAAAGCTCCTTAGTGTAAAAACTATAGATTTGTAGCTTCTAAAAAAAAATCTTTCGAGCGTGAAGTCGTGGATCTGTTGCCTCCGAGCGTAAAAAGCCACCGAGCGTGAGATCATAGATTCGTAGCTGCTGAGCGTGAAGTCGTAGGTTCGTAGCCTCTCGAGCGTAAAAGCTACCGAGCATAAAAGCATCCGGGCGTAAAACCATAGACTAGTAGCCTGTGAGCGTAAAACCGTAGATCCGTAGCCGTCGAGCGTAGAAAGCTCCTTAGCGTAAAAACCGCGAATCTTCTTTGCACAAAAACTTTTCGAATTCGCTGACTGTCCGCCTTCTCTGAGTAAATAGGCTGACGTAGTCCCCAATCATAACCAAATAATGTGAGATTTGGTTCGGGATTTGAGGAGCCCATCCGAACTCTATATATACCCCAAGTTTCTGAGAGAAAAACTTTTCATCCGTCTTCTACGAAAGAAAGCTTTTGACTGTTCGAGTTCTTCTTCGTTTCTTCTCCGATTCTTCAAAGTTTCCAGTAATGGCCTCGAAACAAGTCTCCTCCTCTAAGGGAAAGAAGGCTGCTTCTTTTTCTCGTTCTTCTGTTCAAGTGGGGGCGACTTCCGCCGGGCACGACGAGCTTCATTCTGAACGAAGTATCCCGCCGACTAGCAGTGCACCCGGCCTTAAAGGTAGAGCTTTTGGGATGAAAAAGAATGACTAAAAATCCTTCGCACACGTTGTACGTGAACGTGCTAGGTTGTCTTCTGTGCTGATAGCCTCTTTAAGGAAGATGATGCACATAGATGTTTCATCTTTTAAGCCCACATTTCTAATGTGTCAGCGCAAAAACTCCATATTTTCGCAGTCTGGCGTAAAAGCTTTGGCTGTCGAAGGTTGGCGTATACTATATAATTTGAGTGTTACGCAGGGATAGAAATTCTGGCATAATAACTCAAATTTTGGCAGTCTGGCGTAAAACACAGACTGTCGAAAACTTTGCGTATACTGCCAGTCTTGAATTTTATGCCTTGGAATAGGATTCCAGCATAAAAGCTCAAGTTTTTTGCAGTATTGGCATAGAGCATAGAGTGTTGATTTTTCTGCATATGCTGCAAGATCTGTAATGTCTAGTTATAGGAACTGATGTATTTTTCTTGCACTCTTGCAGTTAACTTGCATGTGTCCCCGCTAGCCGATGTGATGGGTTCTGCCGTCGGTATGCTGCACTCCAACTATCTGGAGGATCTGTTGCACGTGACATTTCCTATCTCCGGGCCCCAGTATCCTGAAGGAAGGAAAATTTTGATATCGGCTCAGGGCGAGCGAACGTTGCTGAACATGATCAACGGAGAGCCCCTGACGTACATAGATGGGGACCAATACATAAAGCTGGCTTTCCTCTACGGGGACATGATTGACAAGCAGTCCCAGACGAAGCCCAAGAAAGAACTCAGGGTCTTCCCTGCCGGGAGCTTGGTTTTGTATCTGCCCAAGATGCCGAGAGACTATCCCATCTCGGCATTCTTCCATGCTACACATCCCAGGAGGATGTTGTGGACGCTGACTCCTAATCTTCACGGCAGGCCGGGGAAGATATTTCATCTGAAAGGAGCTGACCAGGGATCGTTTGTCAGCCGCCCTACCGGTAATGTGACGATATTCAGGGGACTGTACCCGGGGAGTGTCCCGAGTGAAGACAGTTTAGTGATCCAGCCGGTCCAATTACCGACTTTTTGTAATGATTTCATGGGGCGCGGGGGAGTATACCCTAAGGTAAACCCTCGGACAGGCAGGTGGATCACCCCCACAAATCTTCAATGGGCTCGCTTAGCTGATTGGGCCCTGAAGCATTTTCAGATCGAGCTGGAGGGCATTGGTCTGTTTGCAGCTGTGAGTGCCACCAGTGTTTGGTTGCCTCTCAACCCCAACCTATTTCTGGCATTGATGGAGCGATATATCTCGCTCACCGAGACTTTCGCCACTCCACTGGGGGAGTTGGGATTGGCCCTCCACGAGATGGCAGAGATCTCGAGACTGCCGATGGGGGATACTCCATATGAAGAGTATGTTCCCACGAATCGGGAGTTGGGAGATTCGGACCCTCAGGTAGTGGAAGTGTACCAGGAGCTGATGTGCCACTACCTTACTTGCACCGCCTTTTATGGTGAGCCCTCAGATTTGGCTCATATCAGTAAACGGACGTCCTACCTCTTCTTTCACCGGTCCAGGACTGCTAAGCCGGAGAAGGTATTGGAAGGCAAGGATCAGCCTTTGAATCCTCTGAGCGTGCTTAATGCTCAGGTAGTTGACGATCTCATGGAAGACGTTGGAGCTCCGGACTTGATCCTCGACGAAGGGATAGGGAAGTATCCCGTGGGCAACAAGGCCTATAGTTATTTGAGGCATTACCGCAGGCCTCTGTCCAGGGAAGCTCAACTGGCTGGCTTCCTCTCCATATGGCTGGGCCGACTGGTGGTACCCGGCATCGCATCTGCGGACCGCATTCACCGTAATACGCTAAGGCCTGCAGTACGTCTGGTGTTCGGGGCAAGACTGGGCTTGCTCCCTGCCATGGTGTGTCGTATTCAAGATGGCTTGAGGGCCATGACTGACGGGCTTCTCGCCGATGAAACTCGGCGTGATACCTTTCCCAGGGTAGAATTACCATACCTATATCTGATGGGGTGGTTAATTCTTCATAACCCCAGGGTTATGTCTCCTTGCTCTAGCCGTAGCTCGGGGGCTAGTTTCTTGTTGAACTACCAGAATTCCTCCTGGAATGTGACCACAGTTATAGACTGTCGACGGGCGCTGAATCTTAGTCACAGTTGGAAGCTCTTCTGCACTGTTTCCCCTGTACATCTCAATCAACAGGGGATCAGACTTCAGGACGTAGGCGACGAGAATACCGTTCTTTCTCCCGAGTCTTTTAATTGGTTGGTCTACATTGGACCTTCCCACCTACTGTACAGGAGTGAAGACCATTGCTTCTTCGAGCCCTACTTGCCTAGTCGGTTTGCCAGGCAATTCGGGTACGATCAGTTGCACGTGGGCAATGCCGTCACCAGCTTCAGGTCCAGGGGTGGACTCATTGATGGAGCCAGATGATAGCGATATTTTATCATGGGTTGCACTGAGGCAACTTTTACCGTGCCCGTCATTTCACTCTCCACGGAGCTGCGCATTCTTCACTCGTATGCCTAGTTCTATGTGGCAACCAACACCTTCCATCGCAATTTTGATATGCATGGAAGTTTCAGGGTGCCTTCTTCCAAGTCTGGGGGAAGAGTCGAAGTCCCCTCGGTTTCTTCTGATGAGGGTGAGGAGTCCGTCAATCCAGATGAGCCTCTGTTGGCGGTATCGAGGGGTGAAGTACCTCTGCCTGCGGGACCCTTGGTAATCTCGGGGAAGCGAAGGGCTCCTACTCCGAAGGAGACTTCCCCTCGCAAGAGGAAGAAGAAGACGTTTATTCGTCCTCTCCGGATTCCTGGTATTGAGGCTCTTAGAAGTGAGCCTGCATCTCCCCATGTCGGGGATGATTCTTTGATTGGAGGTTCCTCGCCTTTTAGAGAGGGAACCTCGACAGTCCCGGCTGGCGGTGCCGAAGAATTCCTACTGGAGGCTGTTGTCGCTGCTACCGCTTTCGTTAGTGGAACGAGATCGCCTTCGGGGCCGAGCCGAATGAGGATATCTTTATCCGGATCAGCATTGGGAGAGACCCCTGCCGTGTTTGGAGGTGCACCCAGCGAGATCCCGCCTGGTGAATCTCATGTAGATCTGGGCGGAGATTCGGAAGAGTACTTGCCGATATTCGGAAGAGCACCCCCTTCTCCAGGTATGACAGCTTGCCTAGCATCACTAAGAAATGATTTAGCTGTACTGGCCGCCGACGCGTCATATACACCATTGGCCATGGATAAATATCGTCTTTTATGCCTCTTCTTTTAGGAAAATTAACATTATGCTGCTATTAACTTCCTTTTGTCTTCTTTTCAGGGGAAGACATCTTCGGAAAGGGCAGTATAGATGCGCCCTTTGGCTCTGTGTCAGGTCCTGGCGGCGATACGGATGTGCCTGATTTTGAAGAGGAAGCGTCTTCGGGTGCCGGCTCGCCTGTCGAAGAGATTCCGATATCTCAAGAGGAGGACGAGCCTGTCATTGCGACAATGCCTCCTTTGAGTACGCCGGTCACTTCGTCCGGTGTTGGCACTTCTTCTTTTGTCGCACCTCCTGTTGAGGCGACGGTCGTGGCAACATCGTCTGCGGTTGTTCTTGGAGGGGGACTCGCCACTATCGCGGCCACTCCCAACGTCCATTCGGATCTAGCTGCGCTGACCGAGCAGTACACTCGTATCTTCTATGCCACCTTGAAAATGTTAATATCAATGGTGTTGGAGAAGAATTTAGGCTTTGCGTCGCTGAGGAGGTCCTCCCGGGCCTCTATAGTGCCGATCCGAGAATTCAACGACACCGGGGTAGCTGACGCACTGGAGGAGATAGTTAATGGTTTGGAGCAACCCATTAACGAATACTTGTAGCTAGCTCGAGGCAACATTGACGGTCTTGTTCAAGCTAGGTACGACTCCCTGACTGCGCAGCTTGCTGAACAGATGGCATCTCTGAATAAGTCCATCGAGGCTTAACAGCGGGAGATGGACGAAGAACGTGTCCAATTAGGGTATGTCGTTCCCGAGTTGACCCGGTACGAAGCCGAATATGAGGAAGCGGCAACGCAGGCCCGTATATTAAAGGATGAGCACATTCGAGTAGAGGCGAAGGCTCTCTCTTTGTCGGCAGCCCGAGATATGCTGAAGGAGCTACGGGCGACTGTTCAGTAGAATCTGGCGCTCGTGGGTGCTTTCCACTCAGGTTTTGTGCGGGCTCGGTCTGAGCTAGCTGCTTTGGACAACGATGCGACAAGGTTGGAACGGGCTCGCGCCGACGTCTTGAACTCCCGGGATGAGAGAATGGTTGCTCTGGCGTAGCAGATTCGCGACCTAACCGCTCCCCCCAAATGATGTACTTTTTTGCTTTTCAATGTACTTTTGCTCTTTTTTGGGAATAATAAAGAGGCTTTCATCTGACTTTGTGGACCCATCATTTTGGAATATAAATGACAGGTTTGGGTGAAAGTGATATCAGAGGTAATATGGACGTGATATACTCTCGATAAGTTTTAGCAGGACATATCTATTCAGAGGTAATATGAATATGATAGAATATGATCCCACTAGTTTTGTTTTGGAAGTAGTTTTATCAGAATGAGGTTTCCGTCATATTCCACTTGAGCAAAGTAGGTTAAGCATAGTACCTTTTCAGGAATTTGCCATTGATAGGAGCCATTAACAGGTCTCCATTAGGCTTGGCTAACCTGTAAGCATCGTTTGAGAACGTCGTCTCGATCACATAAGGGCCTTCCCATTTGGGCTAGAATTTGCCCTTACTCCTGTGAGTAAGAATCATTGACCTTCTTACGGCTAAGACTAGCTCGCCGACTTTGAACACTCTTTCCTTTACTTTTTGATTAAATGCTCTAGAAATGCGTGCTTAGTAGAACGCGATACGCTGTTGAGCTTGGAGGCATTTCTCGTCTAATCCTTCTAGCTCTTGAAGCCTTAAAAGGTCATTCTTTTCTTGAGTCAACTCATTAGCCACGACTATCCTGAGCGACGGAATCTGCATCTCGATGGGGAGAACTGCTTCGCTCCCGTAAACTAATGAGAATGGGGTGCAACCTGTCGGTGCTCGTACAGTTGTGCGGTATGTCTAGAGACATTCTCCCAGCTTCCCATTCCAATCCCTCTTGTTCGAAGAGATGAAATTTTTTAAGAGCTTGATAATGGTTTTGTTGAAAGCTTCCGCCAAACCATTAGCAGCAGGATTATATGCCGTAGAGGTCATATTCTGTATTCGATTTTTATCGCAAAATTGATGAAATGCTTGGCTGATAAATTGAGGCCCATTGTCATGAATTATCCTCCGGGGTATCCCGAAGCGATAAATAACGTGATGCTTGATGAAGCTGATCACATTAGATGCCTTCACCTCAGCAAGAGGGATCGCCTCTGCCCATTTAGAGAATAATCTGTGATGGCCAGTATGAACCGGTGACCTCTGAAAGAAGACGGGTGAATAGGACCAATGATATCCATACCCCATGCTTCGAAAGGCCATGATGCAACCGTAGGATGTAGATGTTCAGGAGGTTGATGGATAAAGTCTGCATGGACCTGACAGGCTCTGCACTGTCTTACATGCTTTATTGCATCTGTGATCATAGTAGGCCAGTAATAGCCCATTCTCCTGATGCGATCCTGTAGCTTAGGCCCGGGTTGATGTGCTCCGCATACGCTGTCGTGAGCTTCACGGATGATCCACTGTGCCTCATCATCTGAGAGACATCTCAATAGCAGTCTGTCGTAGGTCCGGCGATATAGACACTGTGAGGACGCCTCAAAATAGAAGCGTAATGATCGTCTTTTGACGGATACTGCTTCTTTAGGGTCCTCCGGCAAGATTCCGTATGCTACGAAATCTATAAAGGGACTTCTCCAGTCTCTCCTGGGAGGATCTGTGTTCACAGCGTAGCTGTATTCTATGTGAAAGTTGTTTTTCACACAGAATAAATCTCTGCTAAGAAAGATTACCGAATTCTGCCTTCTTATAGGAATAGCTAAATCTGCAGCTAGACTGGCTAGGGCATCAGCTTCCAGATTCTGAGATTGGGGCACATGCTCCAGGAAGAATCCTTTGAATGTCATGTCTATCTCGACCGTTGCTCGGTGATTGGAGATGAGGTCTGGATTTCGGACTTCGTATATTCCTCTGACTTGATTGATGATCAGCAGAGAGTCACCGAAAGCTTCCAGAGATTCGACGCCCAATTCTTTAGCGACTTGGAACCCGATTAGTAGAGCATTATACTCTGCCTCATTGTTAGAACAGGGCTCGCTAAGAGAATATGCTCGGTAGATGACGAGCTTATCAGGAGCAACCAGGACAATTCCTACTCCTGAAACCACATTTCCCCTAGGACCAGTTCTGGAGGCACCATCGAAGAAAAGTTGCCATGCATCACCTTCCATTGCGGAATTATATTCTGTAACTTCGTCGGGAATGTCCTCGTACAGCTTGGAGGCCTCCGGGATCGGATGAGCAGCTAGGAAATCAGCCAATGCTTGGCCTTTGACGGACTTTTGAGGGACGTACACTATGTCATACGGTGTTAATAACATCGCCCAAGTCGCAAGTCGGGAATTTAAGAACGCTTGGCTTGTTCATCAGTACCCGAAGGGGATTGACCCTGGAGATGATGTGAATGGTTTGGCCTGTGACATAGTGCCGCATTTTCTGATAGTGAACATCAGAGCCAAGCATTCTTTCTCCACTGGGTTATACCGGTGTTCGGCTCCGACCATCATTCTGCTGAGGTAGTAGATAGCCTGTTCATGACCCGTATCATTCTTTTGTACGAGAAGAGCTCCCAGAGAATGATCCATCGCTCGAACGTACAGCACGAATGGTCTTCCTATGACTGGAGGCACCAGAACTGGCGGGCTAGTGAGGTAGCGCTTGATATCACCAAACGCTTGCTGACAGGCTTCGTCCCATACGAAGGATACACCTTTCTTCATGAGACGAGAAAAGGGCTGACATGTCCCTGAGAGGTTGGATATGAATCTCCGGATATAAGCCAGACGACCTTGAAATCCCCTGAGTTCTCTCAGATTACGGGGCGGTCGCATTTCTAAGATGGCCTTGACTTTATCAGGGTCCACTTGAATGCCTTTGACGGTAATGACAAATCCCAGGAATTTGCCACTAGATACCCCCAGAAAGGACTTTGTAGGATTCATTTTGAGTTGATGTTGGCGCATTAATTCAAATACTATCTTCAAGTCTTGGATGTGATTGTCCTTGAGGCAGCTTTTGACAGCTACATCGTCCACGTAACACTCCACTGTCTTGCGCAAATGCTCATGGAATATGTTACTCATAGCCCGTTGGTACGTAGCCCCGACATTCTTCAATCCGAAGGGCATGACCGTATAGCAATATACCCCCAATGGTGGCCGGAAGGCAGTATGCTTCTCGTCTTCAGGATGCATCTTGATTTGGTTATATCCTGAAAATCCGTCCATGAAGGACATACGTTCGAAATCGCATGTATTGTCAATCATGGCGTCTGTGATGGGAAGAGAAAACTCACCCTTGGGGCAGGCCGCATTCAGATCTCGGTAATCGATGCAGACATATACTTTCCCATTTTTCTTCATGACCAGGACAACATTGGCGACCCAGTCGGGATGTTGTTCTTCTCGGATGAAGCCGCAAGCTATCAACTTCTTGACTTCAGCTTCAATGGCGTCCATCATATCCGGGCGGAACCGGCGTTGGTGCTGGTTCACAGGCTTTGAATCGGGCAATATATTGAGTTTATGAGTGGCCACCTTTGGATCAAGGCCTGGCATATCCTCATAATTCCACGCAAAGACGTCGATATATTCTTTTATCAGCTGGATAACTTCTTCCCTTTCTGCTTCGGAAAGATTGTTACTGATAAATATCGGCTTTGGCAAAAGTTCATCCCCAACGTTAATCTGGATAACTTTATCTTCAGTGGGAGGTTCTCTTTGCTCGAAGCGAAACTCCCATTGTGTATCCATTTGCTGAGCCTAAGCGTCATTCTCAAATAGTTCAGATTCTTGTTCTTCTGCTTTGAAGGAATCTGTCACTACCATATTTACTGATAATGTTCGTTCGAGAGCATGAGATGAGTCGGAGGTCGCTGAGCCATTTTGAGAAAAGGAAAAGATATCCTCGTTTGACTCAGGAGTTGCAAGGGAGGTGGTATACCCTAACTCGAAACGAGTTCGTTGATAGTAGGGATCGCCGTGCAGCGGCATTCGTCTGCCTTTCCCGTAGTTGAGACCTGGTTCTAGCTTCAAGTTATAACCCATACTTTGCATGATCTTCAAAGCTTGCGGGCTGTATCTGTGAACCTGCATTTTACCAATGTCGTCGTCGGGAGAATCTTCTTGTACAGTTGGTCCATTGCGCATGCGGCCGAAGACTATTGAATGCTGACTGCTGCAAGTAGGCGGGACAATGAAGATAGAATCCTCATGTGGTCCATATGTCGTGGTGACGTTGAATGATGATGCCACTTCCCACATATACGGATGATAGGAATCTATAGCTTCCAAGAATTTTTGTGCTATAGGTTCTGTATCGTCATGGGGAGAGGATTCCTGGTTCGGAATTTGAGCGTCAATATACTGAAAAAGAGGATATTTATTATCATCTGAAACTACGTTCCTGGTTGCTTTTACATCAATCGTCTGCCTGCTGCGCCGAAGGTTGATGACCAAGGATGGAGGCTTCTGGTTCAAAGTGATCACTAGAGGATCACCCCCTTTTCCTGGCCTGGTTTTGTTCAGGTGGATCGCCATAGGCTCTATGGCTTTTGGACGAGTAGTCCGTCCTTTCACCTCGATTGACAGCGGTTGTTCGGCAGAGGGTTCTTCTGGCTCCCGGTGGGATTCCTTCTCTGCTTCGGCTGACACCTCTTCCGCGTAGTCTTGAGAGTACAACACGGTATCGGAGTAGTAGGATTCTACTCCTCTAAATGGGTTCAGGTCAGCGAACTCCGTTTGTACTGTTCCTTGAGTGTCTACATATTTAAAGCATTGATGTAGAGTTGAAGGAACGATGTTGTGGTCCTGGATCCAAGGTCTGCCCAGCAGAATGTTGTAGGACACCTCTGAATCAATGACGTAACATGTGGCCACTGATCTAAGGTTGCCAATCTGGATCCTCAGGTAAATTTTCCCCAACGGCTTACTCTTTCTGGCGTTGAAACCCACGATCGTAGTGGTGGTGTAAGCCAATTCGCTGGTAGGAATCCTCAGCGGTCTGAGCAGACTATGAAGAATGATGCTGATTGATGATCCCGGATCTATGTGAATCCGGTCGACCTCCATGGAACCGACGTACCCGGTGTAATAGAGGGCTCTGTCATGCCTGTTATGTTTTAACAGCATGTCATCTTGAGTGAAAGTGATGTTTGGGACCACCTCCATCACACTGTAGCATTGAGGACACGCCACTGGTTCTTTGGTAGACCTATTATTCATCGCGCACGAGAGTGCGAATAATAGGTTTGGGACAAGCCCTGCCAGAGGTAATATGGACGTGGCAGTTTCTTTGGACCTAACACCACTGGCGTACTTAGAGTTAAGTACGGGTGTTAAGTTAAAATGACATTTGATATCAGAGGTAAAATGGACATGATAATCGGTAGCCAAAAATTCAAAAAGTTTGTTCAGAGGTAATATGGACATGACAAACTTCTGGATTGCAATTCCATCGGGGATGGAGATGCATATCTGCTCAGAGGTAATATGGACATGGCAGTTTTTATGGGCCTAACACCACTGGCGTACTTAGGGTTAAGTGCGGGTGTTAAGTTGAAATGACATTTGATATCAGAGGTAAAATGGACATGATAATCGGTAGCCAAAAATTCGGAAAATTTGTTCAGAGATAATATGGACATGACAAACTTCTGGGTTGCAATTCCATCGGGGATGGAGGTGCATATCTGCTCAGAGGTAATATGGACATGGCAGTTTTTGTGGGCCTAACACCACTGGCATACTTAGGGTTAAGTGCGGGTGTTAAGTTGAAATAACATTTGATATCAGAGGTAAAATAGACATGATAATCGGTAGCCAAAAATTCGAAAAGTTTGTTCAGAGATAATATGGACATGATAAACTTCTGTGTTGCAATTCCATCGGAGATGGAGGTGCATATATGCTCAGAGGTAATATGGACATGGCAGTTTTTGTGGGCCTAACACCACTGGCATACTTAGGGTTAAGTACGGGTGTTAAGTTGAAATGACATTTGATATCAGAGGTAATATGGACATGATAATCGATAGCCAAGAACTCGGAGAGTTTGTTCAGAGGTAATATGAACATGACAAACTTCTGGTGAAAGAACTGAAATGCTTAGATGATAGTTCAGAGGTAATATGAACATAAACTTATGTCTGAACAATTCACTGTGAAGTGATTTTCTCGAGTGAGGATGGTCCTGAAGAATCTATTGAGAAAACTTTAGGGACTCTTCCTCAGGTACATTCTTGAAGGGAGCGAATTGTCACGTTTAGAAAGATCGATTCGCGATGATCATCATTTCGTTTACAGATGCAAAGTGATGATTTTGGCGTCAATCATCTCCTGGATTCTCCTTTTCAGTATATAACACGCCTTTGTAGGATAATGAATGTACCGATGAAAGAGACAATAATTTGGGTGATCAACTTTGCCAGCTTTCTCAGGATGTCCGATGTTAGGAAGATGAAGCTTGCGTTTCTCCATCAACATATTGAAGATTTCAATAATGTCATCTTTATTGAAGGAGAAAGTCCCTTTTGGTCTTTGGGCTCCTGATGCCTGAGTTTTACGGTCTTCTGGGAAGATCGTCGTCGTTGCATCATCTTCGGGTCTTGAGGGAATTCTTCCCCTAACTTTGGATGCCGCCCTGTTTTGTCGAGGTAGGCTACCCCCAGACATATCGTGATAGTTGTCCACAGAAGCTGATTTAGCAGGACCTGCCTCTGGTTGTACAGGATTAGACTTTGAAGATTTGGGTTTCGCAAGAGATGAAGTATACCCCAACCCAAAATGAGCTTGTTGACAGTAAGAATTACCATGCAACGGTGTTCGTCTGCCCTTTCCATCGTTGAGGCCTTGTTTCAGCTTTAAATCATAACCCATGCTTTGTATAATTTTTAACGCTTGCGGGCTATATCTGTGGATTTGTATTCTGCCAGTTTCAGATTCACGAAATTCTTCCTGCATGATCGGGCTGCTCCGCATGCGACCGAAGACTATTGGATGCTGGTCGTCGCGAGTTGGAGGAATAATAAAGATGGAATCTTCATGTGGTCCACCTGTCATGACGATATTAGATGTTGATGCATCTTCCCACAAGATCTCCCCACGTTTGACCGTTAGGGGAACTGAAGCCTGTTTATGACCCTTGTCTTCGTGTTTCTGGATCAGATAGTCACGCACGTCAGGAGTCTTTACAGAAGAAAAAAGAAGAAGATGGCTTGTTCCTCCTGTTCGCATTAGTGGTCGTACGGATATTGGGAATCCCAGTTTTCCCTGTGCCACCTGTATACAACAGGTTGGCCATCTGGGTGGCGGATAATCCCCGAGGAGGGTGTCTTTCTGCAAATTGAGCCTTCTTTACACTGAGGGGCTTCTCCTGGTATAATTTGGAGCTCTGCTCTGGTTGGCGTAAAGCTGAGGATGTCCTCAGTCGACCGTCAGCCTCTCGCGTAATCCAGAGGGCTGGTAGATTCTTTCCTTGCTGGCGTAAAGACCGAGAGGTTGAGTCATCCGTCGCTTGCTTTTCCTTGCGTAGATTGCAGGGATCATCTACTTTTCCGCGGAAAGCAGATTCATTTTTACGCGCGGAGCGCGTTTGGAGCTTCTGATTTGGCGCTAAAGCCTTGTCAGAAGTTTTGTTTGTTCTGCTAGGTGTCACGCCCCAATCTCCCGCAAGCTCAATAGTCCCCGCTGAACGTGAATCACCATGTTTACAGCTCTCCCGCAGGACTATCGTTCTTATCGGGACGTGATGCCGTACGAGCCTGGAGTTGCGCTCGTACAAGGCGATGTTGTCAAACACCAAATGTTATCATCGAAACAACCAAGTTGCAGCGGAAGTCAAGTATTGTGTACCAAGCACACAATCAGAGTAATACGCAGCGAAGCTCACGATAGGGTCAAATAAAATGCCTCATCGAAGACAAGGCCACGAAGGCGATGCCACGAAGGCGATGAAATACTCTTGCTCTTTTCTCTAGCCCACAAAGGTACTTACAGTTCATACATCATGTCTCGTATATCCAAGCAGTGCCACTACGCCTGCGTACCTAAAATATTGCCCACAAACGTGGGTCAGTACACAACCGTACTGGTGAGCGGGGTAACCCACTCGCCTAAGCCGATACTAAGTAAAATAGTGAATGCAAACAGTTATATGGTGATCTTTCTAGTTGAATCCTAGATTCATTTCATGGCATAGGGATGACATGTTAAGGAAAGCTGTAAAGCAGTTTAAGCATGCAAGCACTCAACTCAAACCAAACGACAAACAAATATATAAGCAACTCGAGGGAAACTAGCATGCAACCCGTCCTGCTCAAGTCCAAGCAACACGATAATATGTTGAACCATCAACCAAGCCTCAATATCACCTTCGCCTTCTGAACGAGCACGCTTCCCAGACTAAGTTCTGAGACATCTTATAAATCTGAGGCACATCTGTCCCTTCCAGTATTCGCAAAGATTTGATTTGAACGAGCCGCCACAGTCGTCCATTCATATAAATGCTATTCCCTTTCAGAGCACGATGAGTCAGAGGCGATGCCATCTACAAAAATCTGTGACTCTGAATCTCATCAGTTGACTTAGGCTACTTCCACCATCGCTCCGATCTTTCGGCTGCTTCTTCAGCTGAAGGCTATCCCAAGGATCTCTCAAATCCAACACTCAGTCAATAGGCCAAATCTTATTCTCACATCTGCCCTCGACGCATTCCTAAATACGCCGCCTCAAGGGTCGTTCTATGGGTCTACCATATTCAATCTCTGATTCAGCGGTCAAGTCGCTAGGGTCAGCTATCCCGAAGCTACGCTCGATAATCGTAATCATCACGATGGACAGTTACTATGAACCATGCTATATCTCATCTGCAAATCCGAATCAAAAATCCAACCATTCCATCCGAGCGAAATTTCTGAATCAGAGAACCACGCTCGTTGAAATCGTCTTCCATCAATCCGCCGTTATGCCCTGAATCCATCAAATTTTCCGAACTGCCATGTTTGTCTTCTCGCACTACCACTGCAATGATTTCCGAAACTCAAGACTTGCTCCAATTCTTATCCCTTTGTCGCATTCTACAATGCACGTCCAACTTGCTCAAACAACATAGTGATTTGTTCCGACGTTGCTCCCACGTTTAGCTATCTTCAAAAGTCTGTCCGCCACTAATTCTTGCCTTTAGTTGTTGCCTCAATCCGTCCACGTCTTCCGGAGAATCCGTCTACCATTGTTGCAATATCTTGCCCAAAATTCTACTTCGCTAAACCTGAGTCGACTTCTCGAGCAGCAATATCCAAAATCCTTCCAGTCCATTCAAGTCCATCGCATTGTCCCTCCAAACCAAGCTCGTGTTTCATTGCTCAACTAACAGCTCAAATGTGTTGCCCAAAATCGTAGTTCATGCTCGCTATCCTCCGATTTACCAATCGCTTCACTCAAGCATCTCCCAACTGTTTCCGATCTCGTCCATCTTTTAAGCTCAATGATACTTCCATTTGCACCAGTCCGTTCTCGATATACTCAACTCAATATTCACTTGCTCCATTTTCATTCTTCCCAACACAATCGACTTGCACCAACTAACATGTATTCTCAATATCCGAGCTCGTTCAGGCAATTTCCATTGATGTCCAACCAAAATATTTCAATTCCTTGCTCAATATGTGGTATTCCATATACCACTCCGAATCAAGTCGCTACTCGCATTACGATTTCCTTGTACTGGATCCAAGATCCGTCCGAACCATCCAAAATGTGTGATCCTGCCTTTCCCAACTCAAGTCTGACACAAAACTCAGGCAATGCTTGAATTATCCAACTGTTTCCATCGTCTGATACTTTCTCAATACGAACAATCGTGCAATGATTGTCTTCCAAGTAGTCCAACCCAATACTCAACGGTTTCATACATTTATTATACGAGCAACTCGTGCCAACTTATTCTGATATTCCCAAGCCAAACTCAAATATGCTCAACTGATGCGCGACTGCCAAAATTCCAACTTATACCCAACACAATCACTAGACGAGCAACTCGTGTAAGGATCCATTCTCAATCCAATATTTCTACTCAAAACATGCCGCATAACAAATCTCGTCTGCCAACCAACTGATCTACTGGTGCAATCAGAAACTCCCAGAACGATAAGCCAAGCCAACCCAACGGAAGCTCAACTTGTTGCACAAATGCAACAACGCCACCGAACTTGCTGGACGAATGCAACAACGCCTAACGAGGCTAAGCGATCCTACGAAAACCAACCAAGGCAACACAACCAAGAATAACATGCAGCCACAACCAGCAATATATAGACTTATTGCATGAAACATCCAATGCGGCACCAACTAGAGTCAAGAGCTAAACGACACGCGGAAGCTATTTTAGAGTTTGTGATGAAGTGAAGGACCAAGTCCGAAGAAATGAACCGGGCGCTCTGATACCAATTTATCATGCCCCAATCTCCCGCAAGCTCAATAGTCCCTGCTGAACGTGAATCACCATGTTTACAGCTCTCCCGCAGGACTATCGTTCTCATCGGGACGTGATGCCGTACGAGCCTGGAGTTGCGCTCGTACAAGGCGATGTTGTCAAACACCAAATTTTATCATCGAAATAACCAAGTTGTAGCGGAAGTCAAGTATTGTGTACCAAGCACACAATCAGAGTAATACGCAGCAAAGCTCACGATAGGGTCAAATAAAATGCCTTATCGAAGATAAGGCCACGAAGGCGATGCCACGAAGGCGATAAAATACTCTTGCTCTTTTCTCTAGCCCACAAAGGTACTTACAGTTCATACATCATGTCTCGTATATCCAAGCAGCGCCACTACGCCTGCGTACCTGAAATATTGCCCACAAACGTGGGTCAGTACACAACCGTACTGGTGAGCGGGGTAACCCACTCGCCTAAGCCGACACTAAGTAAAATAGTGAATGCAAACAGTTATATGGTGATCTTTCTAGTTGAATCCTAGATTCATTTCATGGCATAGGGATGACATGTTAAGAAAAGCTGTAAAGCAGTTTAAGCATGCAAGCACTCAACTCAAACCAAACGACAAGCAAATATATAAGCAACTCGAGGGAAACTAGCATGCAACCCGTCCTGCTCAAGTCCAAGCAACACGATAACATGTCGAACCATCAACCAAGCCTCAATATCCATCCTCAACCAACACTTACAATCCAAATCTCACAGTGCATACTCTTGCCGAGGCAAGGTGGCCGCGCCTACACGAAAGCCAAACCAACAAAAGAAAAGCAAGCCAACACTATACTATATGAAGTCACTGGCCAAGCCATAAAGGACTTTGATCGGACTGATCAAATGCGGTTCTCCTCGAAACAGCGCTAAGTAGCTAACCCACCTGGATCGATTCCAACCGCTGGCACCGCACCCAAGATGCGTTACCCAATTGTCTCCTCCATGGCCGAACGGTTCCGGTGCCCCGGAGTACCCGTTCGAGGAGACCAAACCCTGTGCAATACAGGTTGTCCGTGACATGCAGACACCAAGTAGGTATGACGAGAGGATCGAACGTTCTCGCCCCACCAAGCGATCCTAGACTCGTTCAACCGATATCCAACCAAAATATTCCATAACCATTCTTCCAACATATAGCCGAAGGCACCATTCACAAGTTATTTCCATAGGCACAATGCCTCTTTTCAACACAGTATTTCCAATGGTGCAACACCCATGCTCAAAGCTAACCCATGGCACAATGCCCCAAAAGAGACACAATGCCCGCGTCGATGCAGTTGTTCGGTTTCGAACCACAACTGCTCGCTTTGCAAGATAAAGCGACCAAGTGATACTCGCGCACGGATGCACGTTCGTTCGCCCGAATTCCTGATATTCCTAAAGCATCAATCCAACTGTCCAAGCATAATCCCAATTATCCAACCAACTGCCTCAAATGTAATATTCTAACTCTAGCTCCAACTATCCAACGCGCAAACCAAATCAAGCTACAATCCTACCAAGCCAACGACGTACACTCTATGCACGCCTCAGTATAGTGATTCTCAATGTTTTAGCCCAAGTGTTCAAGCCTTTTACGTATTTTCTATATTATTAGGCATAAAGGAGTAAAGAAGAAGGAAAAGAGCCCACTCACAATGTTTGACTCTATTAAGCATCATGTCCTACCGATACGGCCAATCCCTTGAACCCGTGGTCCGATGCAAGCGCGATCTACTCAACTGGTATGACCGTGCGAGCAGGCCGTGCTCTACAAATCATCCGACCGATCGGACTAAGGAAGATGGCATTATCATTCCAACTCAGCTATTTCAGTACTGCTCTGAACGAACACCTGATTTCCATCGAACCTGCTAGCCATCTGCACATGAAACAACTCAATCAATACTTCTTCCTAAAATCCAACAAATCAAATGGAACCAGCATTTGTTCATTCAATCCGACTCAGCGTAACGCACCGTACGGTTGCGGGGCGTTACACCAGGGACGGAAGACTGATTTCTATGCGCAGAGCGCGGTGTAGGCTTCTGGACTAGAGCTGAGGCATTGTCCGAAGTTTCGTCTTTTCCGTCAGGGACGGGTGAATGAATTTTACGTGCAGAGCACGGTGTATACTTCTGGGTTAGCGCTGAGGCATTGCCAGAAGTTTTGTCTGCCCTGCCAGAGACAGGCGACTGAATTTTACGTGCAAGGTACGGAGGGAGCAATGCTACAACCTCGTTGGTCGGAGAAATCGGAGAGGTCGGAGAGTCCACAGGAATGGTAGAGGATGTCTTGGGCATCCACCTTACGCAGCTTCCCGTTGTCTTGGACTGAGAGAGGGAGAGAGCTACCCCCTGTTCAAAGCATGTCTTCGTAGGCAGACTGGTCGAATTGGACGACTAGTGTCTTCTTCATGGATCCCACGGATATCGTATCGTGTTGAGCAATTGCTTCCTCGTCAGAAGAGAAAGATGTCCCCAGCAGAGTCGCCATCTTATTGTTTGATAAAATAAACGGAAAGATAAATATGTGGAAACGAGGTCTTATACGAAAACCCGCCCTTCTTCTGTATTTACAAACAAGATTGTACAATTTAATCCTATACGAGGATATCGAGTACAATTTATTTAATCTGGGTAAATATTGCTATAGGTGTCTGATCTGCAGTCGATCACTTTGGCCCTTGGACCACACGATGATGAAGAAGTGCCGTAGAAGACAGAAAGCAGCTTCGAGGGTTGCAAAAGAGGGTGGATGCCCGATGCCAAAGTAGTCGATCCCTTCTCTTTGCCTGAGCTCTGGATTCTTCTCTCTCTCTTTCTCGATCGTTTTCTCCCAATTGTTGACCTTGGATCTGATACTAGATTCCTTGACCAATTTCCGATCGTTCGATCTTCAATTTTACGACCTCCTTTTCCCGACCTTTTTGACCTTTTTCCCCTGTTGATAGAGGTCTCTATTTATAGAGTTTTTAGTGACAGTGACCACTCAGTCGGTGTAGAAACCGAGTAGTGGGAAGTACAATACCCTTTTACACGACGGTTTAAAATAACGAATGCCGGCGTATAGATGACCTTCTGAGTAAGCATATGACGCATGTCCAACTAAGGGACAAACGTGTATAACTGCTGTGAAGATCACAGCGTAGAAGCCACGTAGGTAGTTATCCCTTGTGTAGAAGAGGTTGGCGTAGAAGCCAATAACTGTCACCATGGCATAGAAGCCAAATAGGCATAGAAGCCGAGTAGGCATAGAAGCCAAGTAGGCATAGAAGTCGAGTAAGCGTAGAAGCCGAGTGGTCATAGAGGCCGAGTGGGCGTAGAAGCCGAGTGGGCGTAGAAGCCGAGCAGGCGTAGAAGCCGAGAGGGCGTAGAAGCCGAGATGATGTGGACATTTTAGCCAAAATTACGGCTCATGGAGATATAATCAAATCTTTTGCATTAAATGCAGAGATCTGCCCCCATCCTGCGCATTAAATGCAGAGGCATGTCTTTAAGATTTGCCATTATTCTACGCATTAAATGCAGATATGCGCCTCGAATCCTGTACGAAGAGTAACTGCTGTCGTGGCGGTCTGTTGGTCTTCTACGGAGCGTAAGAAGCTCACGTCTACCTGTGAAACTGGGTAGCGTTTCCCCTCGTATGCGTAAGAGCAGTTCGCGCAAAGGGAATGTCACTAGACGACGGTTCGGTGATATTTAATCAAATCTCCTGCATTAAATGCAGAGATCCGTCATTATCCTGTGCATTAAATGCATATGCATGTTTTGAAGGTCTGCCACCCTTCTGCGCATAAAATGCAGAGACGTGCCTCGGGCATCTGTCAGTATTCGGCACATTAAATGCAGAGACGAGCCTCGAGCCCTGTACGAAGAGAAACTTTTGACGTGGCAGGCTGTTTGTCTTCTGCGGAGCGTAAACAGCTCACATCTGCCTGTGTAAATCTAGGCAGCATATTCCTTTGTATGCGTAGAAGCGGTCTACGCCAAGGAAATGGCAGTAAATGACAGCCTGGGTTGCAGTACCGTGCCATCATTATAGTCGTCGCTTGGGTAGTCGTGCAGTACCCTTTGTTAGGAGTCCAGACGTCAGGTTCATTGCATGATCTGATAGGTTCATTTAGAAGAATACAAAGCGTTCCTCGTATACTTCAATGCTGTATTGAAAGCGGATGAGTTTTACGCCATAAAGGCGATGTAGCACCCTTTTTACGCTGAAGTAGCTTGGACATACTGCATTACGCGGATGGTCCTTGAGCCTACTTTTTACGCTGTGCTTAGCGGAAAAGCTCAGTTTGTACGTCAATAGCTCTGAGGTCCCCTGTTTACGCTGCCCTGTATCAACATGCTGCGTAGAGCTATCCAGCATATTTTTTATGCTTCTATAATGCTGAGTCGGATTGAATGAGACAATAGCTGGTTATATTTTTTGATTTGTTGGATTTAGGAATAATTATTGATTGAGTTGGTTTTATGTGCAGATCGTAGGCAAAGTTCGATGGGATCAGGTGTTCGTTCAGAGCAGTACTGGGATAGATGGATTTGGAGCGATAATGTTGTCTTCCTTAGCTTGATCGGTCGGATGATTTGGAGAGCACGGCCTGCTCGTACGGTCATACCAATTGAGTAGATTGTGCTTTGCATTAGACCACAGGTTCAAGGGATCGGCCGTATCGGCAAGGCAGGGTGCTTAACAGAATCAGACTAGGTAAGTGGGCTCTGTCCCTTCTCCTCTACTCCTTCATGCCTAATAATATGGAACACACATAATGTCATGAACACTTGGACTGGAACTTAGAAATCACTACACTGTGGCATGCATAGAGTGTACATCGTTTGGTCGGTTATGATTTGTGGCTTGAGTTGGTTTTGAGTTGGGCAGTTGGAGCTTGAGTAGGCAGTTGGAGCTTGAGTGGATCATCTTGGTTGGAACATCGAGACAATTCTGGCGGGCGAGCGAGCGTGCATCCGTGCACGAGTATCAATTGGGCTCTTTGTCATGCAAAGTATACAGATGTGGTTCAAAACTGGACAACTGTATGGTGAGGGCATTGAGCCACTGTTGGGGCATTGTGCCACGGGATTTTTCTGAGCGAGGGGTGTTACACCAATTGGAATATTGTGTCAAGAAGCGGCATAGTGCCTATAGGAATAACTTGAGATGGTGTCTTGGGATATAAGTTGGAGAATAGTTATGGATAGTTGGTTGGAATGAGGCCAGGATCGTTTGGTGGGACAAGAATGCTCGATTCTCTCGTCATACCTACTTGGTGTTTGCATCGATCACGAACAACCTATTGCGCACAGGGTTTGGTATCCTCGAACGGGATAGGCTCTAGTGCACCGGGACTGTTCGGCCATGGAGGAAATAATGGTAACGTGCCTTGGGCGCGGTGCCAGCAGTTTGATACGACCAGGCGGGCTAGCTACTCAGTCTGGATCGGGTAGAACTACAGTTGATTAGTCCTTTATAGCTTGGCCAGTGACTTCATATAGATAAGAGTTGGTTTGCTTTGCTTTGGTTTGGTTTATGCTTTTCGCGTAGGCGGCGGCCACCTTGCCTCGACAAGAGTGTGCATTTTTGATAATAGGAATAATAAGGCTTGGATTGTGGCATCGTTTGAGGATGGATATTGAGGCTTGGATGATGGTTCGGTAGGTTCTCGTGTTGCTTGGGTTTGAGTAGGACGGTTTGCATGCTAGTTTTCTTATGAGTTGGATATATTTTCTTGTATATTGGCTTGAGTTGAATGCTTGCATGCTTAACCTGCTTTATAGTTTTTCTTAACATGTCATACCTTTGCCATAAAATGAATCTAGGATTCAAGTAGAAAGATCACCATATAACTGTTTGCATTCACTATTCTACTTAGTGTCAGTTTAGTCGAGTGGTTTACCTCGCTCATCAGTACGGCTGTATACTGACCCACGTTTGTGGGCATTATTTTAGGTACGCAGGTATAGTGGTGCTGCTTGGATATACGGGACATAATGTATGAACGGTAAGTACCTTTGTGGGCAAGAGAAAGAGCAAGAGTGTGGAATTCTCCTTTGTGGCATTATCCTTTGTGGCATTTCATTTGGACCCTTTCGAGAGCTTTGTTGTGTATGCTCTGATGTCTGCTTGGCACACAATACTTGACTTTCGTTACAACTTGGTCATTTCGATAATAACTTTAATGTTTGACAATATCGCCTTGTGCGAGCGCAACTCCAGGCTCGTACAGCATCACGTCCCGATGAGAACGATTGTCCTACGGGAGTGCTACAACGTGGTGATTCACGTTCAGTGGGGACGATCGAGCTTGCAGGAGATTGGGGCATGACATGTCCAACTATCAGTAGCTGTCTAGTTTCTGGTAGACTCTTATTAGACCGGAGAAACTCCACGTGAGATAGGTCATCCAGATAATTGTTGTGTAGGAAGCCAGCAGTATATCCCATCATATCAACGAGGGGATCCATCGATAAGTTTACTGCAAAAAGTTAGAAATGTGAAGTTAATGGAAGTTCAAAAAGATATACGCACAATAAAGGCTGTGCGCACATTCCAAGTTCGTAGTAACTATTGAGAAATTCACGCACAAATATTTAGAGGAAAAGTGCGTGAGCTTTTAAAGTTTATTAGAACTAGAAAAGTGCGCATGATGGCTCTTTTTACCCAGAAAGAGGAAAAGTGTGTGAGCTTTCAAAGTTCATCAGAACTAGGAAAGTGCGCAGGATAGCTCTTTTCACCCTGAAAGAGAAA
Organism: Iris macrosiphon; assembly: GCA_036927795.1. NCBI lineage: Eukaryota > Viridiplantae > Streptophyta > Magnoliopsida > Asparagales > Iridaceae > Iris > Iris macrosiphon. The sequence goes on along the minus strand of JAYESA010000010.1, from coordinate 137,791,696 downwards.
AAGTGCGAGAGTTTTCAAAGTTCATTAGAACTAAGAAAGTGTACATGATAGCTCTTGTAAACCCCCTCGATTTATTCTGTAGATAGTTAGGGTAGATTTGGAAAATCTTGGTTTTGGTAGCATATGTCGAGGTTTAGAGTGGAGATAATTTTATCTGGTATTTAATTCATTTAATTAAGACCCTTGGTGCGCCCTATCATTTCTAAATTAATCGGAGCCCAATATCAGCCCATAAATTTCATCGGGCTATTGTACTTTTGACTTGACTGCCAAATTAGGCACTGGACTTTTTCGTCACTTAAAATCAGTTTTTAATTGTGCTCTAAATTAATTATGCAACTTTCCAAAAATCGTAACCCATATTTAATTCCGTGTCGAACACCTGTGTCGTTACCCAAAATTTTGAGATACCAACTTAACCCGTTGAGCCAGACCAACTAAAGGGTCCAAGACTGACTCCAAGCCCCCACCATTTTTGATCTTTGCGTCATTTTTGGATTTTGACCCCAAGTGCCCTCATTTAATTTAAAATCGCGAGACACTTTATTTCTATTTAAATCGGGGATACAAATTTTGCCTAATTCTATTTTAATCCTTAATTAATCTCGATGGCCATAAAATTAAACTCGTGCCTAACGCACAACACTCTCTCACCATGAAAATTACTAAACACAATTTTCTCCACAATTTTAGCGTTATTTTATGTGTTCGTGTAATTTCTCGAATTTAAGGGGCTAAGTTGCAATTAATGAATTTATATGTTATCACCCTATTGGCCATGAACAATGGAGAGGTCACAAAATGGGGTCCTAATTTTACCCATCCACTCACCACCCTTCATGAAGAAATCAATTTCTTCATGACAAATCTCCACCCTCTATTTTGAATGGCAACATCACCACCCTCCATCCAATTCCCAATCCCCTATAAAATATCACCTCACCCACCCTCACAAATTCCAACCAGCCCTAATCCCAAGGGAAAAAAAAAAAAAAACCTCTATCTCCTCCCTCTTCCCCCCATCACCAGCAAATAACTCTCCTTCCCTTCTTCTTACTTTTTCTTACTTCTTCTTCTCCTTCTCCAACACTCCAGCTTCAGCCCTCCAGCCCGACTCCGGTCGTCGACCCCCGACCAACCCCGGTCCGGCCAGACAGCAGCAGACCCTCCTTCGGCGGCCTGACCAGTAGCCGACCGGCGGTCCCCTCCCGCGGTGGCCTGACCAGCAGTCGACCGGCTGAACAATCTCCACCCGCGCGAGCTCGCACTCCGGCGAGTCCAGTCCGGTTTCAGTTTCCTCCTCCCCACTCCGGCCGACTTCACCGACTCCCGCCCACTCCGGTGCACAGCCGACCGCTGTGCTCTTCCGACCGCACCCGACTGGCGCAGTCCCCCGACCCCACTGTGCATTCCCTCCGGCCGCGACGAAGCAGTAGTTTCTGAGGAACATGCCCACTGCCTTCAACTTCAGCTGTCTGTCTTAGACATTCGACTCAGCTCTTCATGTTTTATCAAATCAGGTAATATTGATACTATCATTCTCACTAATGCAATAAAATTTCATAGGAAAAAGGAGTATAACACAGTTAATAAGAGGCTTAGCCTTCAATCTGCCTGACAAAGTGAATCTGGAATAAACTTCTGCTAGGGGTCAAACAACAGCTTCCTCCGCCGGCTGTGCGTCCCCCGCGCTGGACTGAGCCGTCCTCCGCTCCGGCCTCCTCCCTGTCGGACCTCTCCCGGCCATCTCCCCTCTTCCAGTTTCCACCTTCACCATTACCATTATCACCATCACCACCACTACCACCATCATCACCACCACCCTTACCTCTTCACCACCACCCCCGGCCACCTTCTCCGGCCGTACCCAGCATTGTCCTCGTCAAGGTCGACTCTCCCCCTATATTTATTTAATTTCCATATTTGTTATGATTTTAAATAGGATGATGTTAATATATGTGAAATGCTAGCTAGGGTTTTGGGTTATATATGTGGATATGTATGGCTAGTGTAAGGTGGTACTTGAAATATGTGATTGAGGTATATATAGGTTAAGGTTAATGATGATTAAATGTGAATATGGATTGAGGTTGTGTTAATGGGGTTTAATGTGTTGTTAGGGTTTATGTAATGTAGTATTTTCCTTGAGCTTATATGTATGTGTGTTTGAAGGGTTAATGTAGGTTAGGGATCATTATTTACATGAATTAAAATAATTTTTAAATATTCTGCATGGAGGTTTAGGTTTTGTTTTTTAATAAATGGCCTGGACATATTACATGGTGGGAAAAGTGCTAAATAAATTAAGGAGGATTAAATTATGGATAAATAGGATTCTGATATTTTGAACGTTGATGAACACTGAGGAGCACGTGGTTGATTGTGGGCTAGTGTGTAGAATAAAACCACAAATCTGTAATTTGGGGACTGGAAATTTAAAGATGGTCAAATTAGAGTAGTACCTTGTGATTTGGTAACAATGTTATGATACGAAGGGTTAATAATCATTAATTATGTTTTGAGGATGGTTTGATGATAGTGTACAGATGACTAGTTGATTTGATAATTCGTACCGATAGTCAACTGTGGTCAATCCCCTAGCGACTTGTCCCTGTGAGTCGTAGCCGAGACTGAGCATATGTATAGATGTGTGTAACATCCCTATTTGTTGAGTGTTAGAGTTTGATTTGGGTTTGTATCTCATCTCTAGGTACTACGGGACCTAAGGACTTGGACGTGGTACCGGATCCCCGTCATCAGCAGCCGCACGCAGGCAAGTGTACCTTGCCACCTTGTATTTCAGTTTACAGATATTTATTGTTTCGTTATGTACATTATGCACGTAGTTATGTTGACATTCGATACTTCGCGATCGGTTCACAACTGGGTGAAGACGTACGTCGTAACGCCTTAGAAGGATTATTGGATGTTTTATAGCATCCCGATATACGTACCTGAGTATATCGACACCCCAGGACACACTCATACACTGTGATCATGCCAGATTCCTGTATCCTGATACTAACATCATGACCAGAGACTGGGACGACCTTAGGGTCGCGTCTGTTGAGTTATCTTCCGTGTGTCGAGACTGTTAGATAGAGGTTCAAGTTCAGCGCACAATCGTTGACCGCTTGGGAAGGAGAAGACAGTTACTAGACGTTTGGGCTACTTTGCACGTGCTTATATATATATATATATACTATTTCTGTAGTGATCCTGTATCTAGAGTAGTTGTACCACCCGTGTGACTCCTTACCCGGAGCTGCGGTACGTGCCGTGTGTTTCCGTGTCCGGAGCTACGGTTTTATTTTAGAAAGCCCACGCGTCGAACATTGTCTTTAAACTGTGTCACACTTGTTTGGTTATGATAGAGTACCCTGTTGTTGCACTTGTACTTTCTATTTACTTGGCATGTTGTATTTCTATACCTTGTTACGTCCCTCTGAGGACCTGCATGGTTCCCTGCCAGTTTTGCAGCATAGATGTTTACGGAGCATTTGGAGTTGCTGTTGGAGTTGCATGTCTTGCGGGCATGGTACCAGGTACTCACATCATATCTACCGACATTATGGTTATTTTACATTGATTATTCATCTGCTGTTGTAGCCTAGTTTTTATAGACTCATACTTCTTCTCGAGTCTATTCGAGTTAGTGTGTTATTGGACGGCCGACTCTATCACATATAGCTCTTTCTTGTATACTATTGTACATTGTGGATTGATACATAGAGGTTTACATTTATGGGATATCTGGATTGTGCCCTTTATTTTACAGCTTATACGTATTCGAGTCAGACCATAGTCTGGTCGAATGCGTAGCTGGCGTGTCACGTATTCTTGGTCCTACGTATTTTGGGACTGGGCGTGACAGCTCTTTTCACTCTGAAAGAGGAAAAGTATGCAAGCTTCCGAATTCAGCATAACTCAAAAGTGCGCAAGATGGAAAATTTTACTCTGAAAGGGAAAATTGTGCCCGTGTACACGTGTCTCTGTATTTTGTGACACATCATCATCTTCTTCCTTCTTCCTCCTCTCTTCTTCACAGAGAGGTAAAGTGCACATATAAAGAAAATAGAAGGAACATTCTCCCGCACCTATCACAGCAGGGTTGACACTCTCACGAGCAACCACCCTCGACCGCGACATGTTTAGACGATCGTCGGTGGGCGGGGCTATTGTTTGCTCTGTCGTAGGTCGAGTCACAGTCGCATATGAGGAGGAAGCTGTTCCTTTCCCTTTTCCTTCCTTCCTAACTGTCTGAGAGTGCTTGGGTGCCATTACTGTAAGCTTGAGCTTGAAAGAGAGGAAGAGAAGTTAGGGTTTTGGGAGAATACGAGGGGGTTTTTAAAACTCATAAAGGGTTTTTCTCTCTTCCATAAATCTATTTATAGATTTGGATGGGAACCTTTAGCTCCTGGGTAATGCCTCAAAATTCGTGTATCAAATAATACCGCCTAGCCATGTCAGCAAACTGTTGGTATTCTGCCTAAAATTGGTGTACAAAATCAGGGCAGCTTTTTAATCTTCTAATTCAAAGTATTTTGAATGTGTTTTAAAAACTCAAAAATTTTGAAGTAGGTCTTGTAGAAGCATAGAAAATACGCCCAGAATTATACATATAAGCAGTGGCGTACTTTATTGCAATTAGGGGTCGAGGCATACTCTCTTTGAAATACTGGAAGCATTGGCGTATTTTTTTCATTAATCAATAAAGGAGAAACATGCATACTTTCTCAGTCAGTCATCCCGTCGTTTGGTGGGCCAGATTAAACAGCTGACTGACTGGCACAACAGTCGAGAAGATTAAGTCATTAATGCAGAGGATCGTTTGGCACAGAGACCCAGGTTGTCATTTTGTGACCTGCGTACTCTTCCAACAAATGAACTATTCTACGTTAAAGTATGCCAGTGAATTAACTTCCACCAAAATATACCAACGAGCTATTTTCACCAAAGTACGCTAGTGTTGCTGCTTTGCCATAGTACGACAACGAGCTATTTTCCTCCAAAGTATGCCTATGCTTCCCTCTTTTTGATAGTATGTGCACTTTCTCGATAATCGACAGTGAGCGGTTATGATCCCAAAGAATGTTATGTGTATTTAATTCCATAATTTTTGGAGAATGTACACAAGCAATTACCCCCACGATCTGAGCCTTCATCGTATAGGGAGCCACGAGTTAGGCTGGCAGTAAATTGTGCGCCCACTAGGCGTAACATGTACAGTGACTGCCCAAAATGCGCACACAAAGTAGCAAATACAGTGCAAAATGCTCAAAAGTGCTCGCACACTTACATAACTGTTTTGTATGCTATAAATATGAGACCTGTGTTGTCTCATACACACACGGACAAAGGCAGAGGATGAAGTCATTCATGCTAGTGCTTCTATTGTCTTCTTACTACCCAATTCTTCAAGTGTTCGAGTATTTTGTATTTCTTCCTCTTGTGTCAAGTAGTCCAAGGAGTAATGTGATCGACTACAGATCAGATTTCTACAGCTACTATTTTTATAATTATTGTACTCTAGATTCTTGTATAGGATTTATTGTACTTTTCTTTTCTTTCAAGTTTGATATACAAATTTTGTTTGTTTATATCAAACATTCTTATACATCTAAAGTCAGTGAACTCTATGCGGCAAAGATAATTTCTTCAAAACAAAAAAGGCCATGCGAAAGAAGCACTGATCTTCCTTTGTGCCAAGGACATTATTTCTTCGAAAGTCTATGCGGAAAGGGCCTAGGCGCATACCACCTAGTCGTATACATCGATTTGAAACCTTCTTAAAAGTTGTGCCACTCTGTAAAGCATGCAAACGTTGGTTATGCAGAAAATATTAGTGCTTACATTAGCATCATAATTATAGTTTATCTGTATACATAAGTGTAATTCCACGCGTATATTATGCAGCATACTCTTATGCGACAAACCTCTTCATGCAACAAGAACCTATATGCTCGACGAACGAAAGTGCATGTAGTTTTTTCTCTCTTCATCCTATGCGACATAGCAGTGACTATGCGACAAAGCGGTTATGAAGTTAAGGAGATCGTGTACATTTAATGTGCATACTTTTTGTGTGCATTGATGATGCATATATTATAAATGACAACAAACATATTAAATATGGATTTTGAATCATTGTAACCTATGCCACTGTTTGATAATAAACAAAAGAAATTAAGACTAGGTTTATACGAAATCCTTTCTTTGTTTACAAACAAGAAAAAAAAAGTACAATTAATCCTATACGAGGATGTTAAGTACAAAAAATGATTCTGGGGAAAAATTGCTATAGGAGTCTGATGTGCGGTCGATCACTTTGTCCCTTGGACCACACGATGAGGAGGAAGTGCTGTAGAAGAAGGAGAAGCTTCAAAGATTGCAGGAGGGATTGAACTCTCATTGCTAACACTCTCTGTATGTACTCTCTCTCTGATCTCCTCTCTATTTTTTCTCCACTGATTCTGACCTCTCCTCTCTACTGTGACCGGAAGTCTCTATTTATAGAGCCTGGGCATAGTAACTTTCCAGTCGGCATAGAAGCCAAACAACGGAGAGAGTTACACCTTTTACGCTGCGGTTATAATAACTGCTACCCATGTATGAATGATCTCCTGAATCCGCGTGTGACGCGTGTTCCATTATAAGGTAACACATATAATCGCTCATCGAAGATCACGACATGCAAGCCACATAGATAACTACCCCTCGCGTAGAGAAGGTTGGCATAAAAGCCAAATAACTGTCTCGTTGGCGTAAAAGCCAAATAGTTATCTTGTTGGCGTAAAAGCCAAATAGCTGTCCTGTTGGCGTCAAAGCCAGGTAGCTGTCTTATTGGCATAAAAGCCAAATAGCTGTCTTGTTGGCGTAGAAGCCTAATAGCTGTCATATTAGAGTAACGGAGGTGTGCGAAGGTAGGCTCAAGCGTTGATTCTGCTCGTGAGCGTAATGGTATAAGCATGCCTGACTGGCATGTAAGGACATGCCTGCCCTGCTTCTCGCTCCCTAGATTAGCCGCTAGCTCGGAGCTCTTCTCCCTCCTTCTTTCGAGCCGTAGTTTGCTTCCTCTTAGGGGAGAAGAAAGAGGAGACTATTTCAAGAAGGCTAGGAGTTCTTGCATACTTTCCTTTATAAAGGATGTCCTACTTCTATTTCATATTTTATCGAAGCCTCCGTTTATTTATCAATCCCAATCTCCCCATCCGATTCCACTCCGGGAACTATCGTGCCCATTAGCGAAGGAAAGGCGAGGATCGAACCAGCCGCATTGGTTTTTTCAAGTCATTCATTCAGCATGACCTCATTCGTGGCTTGATTCTCGCTCTTTTTGGACAGGAAGGGAAAGTCCCAGCTGACATCCTGAGCTCTACAACTACCAGTGTGGCCTTTTCAGGTTCTGGATACTCGCATTCTGTTGAACGAGATTGGCGTAGAAGCCAAGTAGCTGTCTTGTTGGCGTAAAAGCCAAATAGCTACATAATAGATAACCAGCATAGAAATAGCCAATTATCCTTCTTGACTGAGGTCTTGAGCGTATTCTGGACCAAATAGCCTTATCACGTACCTTTACAAATATAGCCTGAGCTGGCGTATTTCGAGAAGATAGCATACGGCGTGCTCCTATAGTTGAAAACAGCCTGATTGGCGTAAATTGCCTGGATGATGACGTGAGCGTATTAGCCCTACTTTTAGCTCTCCCAGTCAATAAAAATAGAACCAAATCTTATGCATTAAATGAAGTGATCTGCCCCAATCTCGCGCATTAACTGCAGAGACGTACCTCGAGTTCTGTACGAAGAACAGCTTTTGACGTGGCATCTGGTTTTGTCTCATCTTGAGCGTAAAAGCTCATCTCTGCCTGTGTAGAATAGGCAGCGTATTCCTTGAATGCATAAACAACGTCTTATATCAAGGATTATGTCACTAAACGACAGTCTGGATCTCTGTACAGAATCATCATTACAGCCGTCCTCTCGATCGTCGTTTAGTACTCTTTGTCAGGAGTCAGGTTCACTGTTCTGTCTGACAGGTTCATTCTAGGAATACGAAGAGTTCCTCGTACAACTTCACGTTTCATTAAAAGCAAACATATTTTACGCCAGAGTGGCAATGTAGCAACCTTTTTACGCCAAAGCAGTCTGGAACACTGCCTTACTCTGGTTGTTTTGGAGCTCTATTTTACGCTGAATAACGTTGGAGCTCTGCTGTACGCCAATGGCTCTGAAGTCATATTTTACGCCACACAGTGCTGGAGCTCTATTTTACGCAGGCTTCGTGCATGTTGGGGATTTTTACGCGTATAATTCTCCAGCGTATTTTTCATGCTTCTATAAGACCCCCTTCAAAGTTTTCAAATTCTTCGTAATTTAAAATACTTTGAATGAAGCATGAAACAGTTAAATTTGACTCATTCTGCGAGGCAAATTTCTCGGCAATTTTTAGGAATTTGTTGGAATTTGGTATGTTCTCTTCTGCCTATATAAAGGCAAGCGAGTGAACCTGTTTTTCCATATTTCCTTCACCAAAAGTGATGGTTGCCGAGATCCATTGGGCTGACTTGAGGAAGAAGAAGATTATGTTCTTCTAACATGTAAGGAGCCGTAAAAAGAGGCGTCTTCGAGCAAATATCCTCTGCAACGATGGATCATGGAAGGATATCATAGCTTCTTTTGCTCGGGATAATCAGCAAATTCATATGGCGATTCATCCATGAGAGAGGAAGGGTCTCATTCGACCACACAACTTGCTAGTTGTATTTTCTCCCATCATGAAGCTGGACCCTGGTGGGCAGCTTGGCCCTGTCTTCCAGTATTGTGTTGGGTATGAATCCCTAACATAATTCTAGGGCATGGCTGCCATGGCATATAGAGGGTGGCTTGAATAATACAGGCCCAGTTTTGTATCCTCCCGCCATTGATCATTTTCTTGTTCATCGGCTGCAGAAGCCGATGAAGTGCCCTAGAAGAAGAAAAAGATCTGCATCAATATGAGAACCTGGCACAACAGATTCCCAGTGTGATCTTTAATGAGAAATCCTTTGTAAAAATGATTTCCATCATATGTAATCATGAAAATAAAAAATCCTTTGTAAACTGGATTTCCATCATATGTAATCATGATTAATAGATTTGTCTTCTTTTATGCATTGCTGTTTTGCCATATTTGCTGTGAGGAAGTCTGATAATGTGCAGCTTCGACTCGTCTGAGAAATTTTTACGCTGACTCTGATAAACGCTTATCCGGTCACGTCCCGACTTTTATGCGTAACGGAAGATGCGTAAAAAGCTCTTTAGCATTAAGTTGTCTTGAAGTGCCAACTGTCATATTGTTTTTGGACGTGGAGTCACATAGAATTCTGAACTGTCACTTATCTGATACGAAGAATTTCTGTTCAGACCATCATCTTCAAGAATGGTTTCCCCGAAAATCCCTCGAAATAGGGCGAGAAATGTTTGCCGAACAGGCCATGCTTGAACTTTAGATGTAAAAGATTCTGGCTAGACTTCGAATGAACTTCCACTGGCCCAAGAAGAAGAGTCATCTTCAATGCTGACCTCTGTGTGTTTCAGGCACTTAAAATATTTTATAGCCAAAAAGGAGCATTTTTTGCGTAAGCCCTTGTAATTGGCCATCTGTAGCTTCTGAGCGTAAAAATCGTAGATTCGTAGCCTCTGAGCGTAAAAGCTTCTGAGCGTAAAACTACAGATTTGTAGCCTCTGAGCGTAAAAGCTTCTGAGCATAAAACAATAGGTTTGTAGCCTCTGAACATAAAAGCTCATGAGCGTAAAACCATAGATTTGTAGCCTCTGAGCGTAAAAGCTCCTGAGCGTAAAACCATAGATTTGTAGCCTCTGAGCGTAGAAGCTTCTGAGCGTAAAATCTGGATCCGTTACGTAGCATGACTGTCCGTCTTCTAAATGATAGGCTGACGTGGTCCCAAATCATAAACGACTATTAAATATCGGATTTGGTTAGGGGTTCGAAGAGTTATGAGAACTCTATAAATATCTCAAGGTTTTGAGAGAGAAACCCTTCATCTGTCTTTGCAAAAACCCTTCGTCTCTTTGAGAACTCTTCATCTTTGTCTCTTTTCTGAGAACTTTGAGCTTCGCCATGGCACCGAAACAAGCTTCCACTGCTAAGGGAAAGAAAATTGCTTCCTCATCTCGCTCTTCTGCTCAAGCACGGGCAACTCCCATTAGGCTGAGCGAGCCCCGATCTGAACGAAGTGCTCCTCCAACGAGCTGTGCTCCGGGCATCACAGGTAAATGACTTCAAGAGGAACAGAGGACCTTCCACACACGTTGTACGTGTATGTGAACTAATACGCCCATATTTCTAATGTGTCAGCGTAAAAACTCCATCTTTTCGCAGTTTGGTATATAAACTCAGATTGTTGAAATTTGGCGTATACTACAAACTTTGAGTTTTACGCGCTGGATATAAATTTCGGCGTAAAAACTTAAATTTTGGCAGTCTGGCGTAAAAGCTCAGACTGTTAGATTTTGGCGTATTCTGCCAACCTTGAGTTTTACGCACTGAAAATAGATTCCAGCGTAAAACTCAAGTTTTTGCAGTCTGGCGTAAAAGCTCAAACTGTTAGTCTTTGGTGTATTCTGCAAGAGTGTAGCGTCTAGCGTAAAAATTGACTTATTTTCTTACATTTTGCAGTAGATTTACAGATCCCTCATTTGGCTGAAGTAATGGCTCTGCTGCTGGGACGCTTAGTTCCAATTATCTTGAGGACCTGTCCCATGTGACATTCTCCATCTCTGGAATTGAGTATCCTCAAGAAAGAAAAACTCTGATCTCGTCCCAAGGGGAGCGAATGTTGCTGAGTATGATCAGTGGGGAGCCCCTGACATACATAGATGGGACTGAATATAAGAAACCAGTTTTCTTATTCGGGGATGTTATCGATAAACAATCCCAAACTAAGCCCAAGAAGGAGAATTGGGTATTTACTACTGAGGGCACGGTCATGTATCTAACCAGGATGCCCAGAGATTACCCTATCTCGACATTCTTCCATGCCACACATCCTAGGAAGATGATGTGGACTCTAACTCCAGATCTTCATGGGAGGCCAGGAAAGATCTCATACAAGAAAGTATCGAACCGAGGAGTCTTTGTGAACAGTCCTTCAGGCCCTGTTATACCTTTCAGAGGATTACTGCCGGGCAGCATCCCGAGTTAAGACACTTCATTGATTCAGCTGGTTCAAATATCGACTTTCTGTAATGACTTTATGGGGCAGGGAGTAGTGTACCCTAAGGTTAACCCTCGGACCAGTGGATGGCTTAGCCCCGGGAATCTTCGATGGGCCAATTTAACTGCCTGGGCCCTAAAGCACTTTCAGACGGAGATGGAAAGTATTGGTTTGTTTGCGACTGTGAGTGCCACTAGTGTTGGGCTGCCTGTCAATCCCAACTTGTTCTTAGCCTTGATGGAGCGATACAACTCGCTCACTAGGACTTTCGCCACTCCGCTTGGAGAGTTGGGCCTGTCCCTTCATGAGATGGCAGAAATTTTAAAGCTGCCAATGGGGGACACTCCTTATGAAGAGTACGTTCCCACAAACAGGGAGCTGAGGGATACAAACCCTCGGGCAGTGGTGGTGTACCAGGAGCTGATGTGCCACTATCTTGCCTGCACCACTTTCTACAAAGAGCCCTCTGATTTGGCTCATATCAACAAGTGGGCATCCTACCTCTTCTTCCATCAGGCCAGAAATGCTAAGCCAGACAAGGTTGTAGATAGTAGAGATAAGCCCTTGAACCTCCTGAGCATGCTTAGTGCCAACACGGTCGATGACCTCATTGAAGACGCAGGGGCGTCAGATTATATTCTTGATGAGGAGATAGGGAGTTATCCTGCAGGCACTAAATCCTTCAGTTATATGAGGCATTGTCGCAAGCCTCTGTCAAGGGAAGCTCAACTGGCTAGCTTCCTCTCTGTCTGGTTACACCGATGGGTAGTGCCAGGCATCGCGTCTTCGGATCGCATCCATCGTAACACCATATAGCCCGCAGTGCATTTGGTGTTTGGAGCAAGATTGGGCCTGCTTCTCGCCATGGTATGTAGAATACAAGCTGGCCTGAGGGCCCTTACTGATAGGCTGCTTGCAGATGATACGCAGCGTGAAGGATATCCCAGAGTGGAATTACCATTCCTATATCTGATGGGATGGTTAATCCTTCACAATACTAGAGTGATGTCTCCCGGCTCTGCCAACAGTTCGGGAAATAACTTCTTGTTGAATTACAAGAATTCCCTTTGGAATGTGGCGAGCGTCATAGATTGCCGGCGAGCATTAAACTTTGCCCATGGCTGGAAGCTCTTCTGTACCGTCCCCTCCGTACATATCAATCAACAGGGAACGAAACTTCAGGATGCAGGCCAGGGGAGGACTATTCTTTCTCCTGAAGCCTTTTACTGGTTGGTCTGTATTAGACCTTCCCACTGGCTGTACAGAAGTAAGGACCACTGCTACTTGGAGCCTTATCTGCCTAGCCGGTTTGCCAGGCAATTTGGGTACGACCAGTTGCATATGGGGAATCCTATCACCAGTTTCAAGTCCAAAGGTGGACTTATTGATGGAGCCAGAGGATGGCGGTATTTTATCACGGGTTGTACCGGAGCATTCTTTGCTGTGCCCGCGACTTCTCTCTCCATGGAGTTGCGCATTCTTCACTCGTACGCGTAATTTTATGCGTCCATCAATACCTTCCATCGCAATTTTGATGTGTATGGAAGTTTCAGGATGCCCTCCCGGAAGTCCACTGGAAGAGAGGAGATTCCATCCGTCTCCTTTGATGAGGGTGAAGACACTGCCGGTGTAGACAATTTTTTGTTGATAATACCGAGAGGCGTAATAGCTCCGCCAGCAGAGCCTCTCGTCATCTTAAATAAGTGAAAGGCTTCCACTCTGAAAGAGCCTTTCCTCCGCAAGAAGAAGACTGTCAGAGGTCCTAAAAGGACTTCCACCAAGGGGGCCTCTAGGAGTGAGCCTGTTGTTTCCTCTGTTGGGGATGATTCTTTGATCAGAGGTCCTTCGCCTTTTAGAGAGGGAACCTCCACAGTTCCAGCTGACAACGCTGGAGATTCTTTGCTCGAGGTTGCAGCCGATACTACCGCTACTAGTAGTACTTCGAGGTCGCCTTCGAGACCGAGCATATTTAGAATCAATATACCTTTGTCCAGACAAATAATAGGAATAACTCCTCCTTCGTCTGTAAGTATTTCTGGCGAGATTCTACCCTATGAACCTCGAGTGGATCTGGGTGACGACTGGAATGACTACCCTCAAACGTCAGTTGGTGTACCCTTCTCTCTAGGTATGACAGCTCGTTTAGCATCATTAAGAAATAATTTAGCTGTACAGGCTGCAGACGCAACATACATACCATCGTCCATGGGTAAATATTATTTTTACGCTTCTTTCAGGAAAAATAATATCAAATTGATATTAACTTTCCCTTGTCTTCTTTTCAGGCGAAGACATCTCTAGAGAGGGCGGAGTTGACACAACTTCTGACTTTGTGGCAGATCTGGCTGATGAAGCGGCGGTGTTCGACGTCGAAGAAGCATGCTTTGAAGCTGCGGATCTTTCATCCGCAACATTCTCGGATGTCATCCCGCCAGTAGCAGTCCAAATAACATCAGAGGAGGATGAGCCCATTATCTCGACTATGCCTCCTTCGTTGAGTATGCCACCAGCTTCAACCGTTGCCGGTATCCCTTCTTTTGTCGTGCCCTTCGTTGAAGCAACAACTGTGGCAACATCCTCTGTAGTCATTTCTGAAGGAAGATTTACCAGTATTGCAGCTACTCCCAGCGTACATCCGATCTTTGCTATGCTAGTTGAACAATACACTAGTATATTCTACCGCACTTTGTAGGATTTGATATCCATGGTACTGGAGAAGAACCTAGGCTTTGATGCTCTGCGGACGTCCTATCAGCTTACGATAGCGCCGATTAGAAATTTCAATGACGCTGAAATAGCTGATGCGCTAGAGCAAATAGTTAATGGTTTAGAGTAACCTATTAACGAATATTTGCAACTATCCCGAGACAGCATCGACGATCTGGTTCAGGCTGAATATGACTCCTTAACTGCTGAACTTGCTGATCAGATGGAATCACTAAACAAATCCATCCAAGAACAACAGTAAGAGATGGATAGCGAGCAAGCTATCTTGGTGGAGGTCATTCCTCAGCTAGCTAAGTGCCAGACCGAATATGAGGGAAATGAAGCGAGGGTTCAAAAATTGGAAGCTGAACTCGCCCAGGCAAGGGAGAGACTTCTCAAGACATTGGCAGTTCGAGATGTGCTGAAGGGCCAAGTGGCTACAGCTCAGCAGAACTTGGCACATACAGGTGTCATCCGCGTCGATTTTGTTGATGCTCGGTCCAAACTATCTCGCTTGAGCGATAATGAGGCACGGCTGGAACGGGCTCGCACTAACATCTTGAACTCCAGGAATGAGAGGATGGCTGCTTTGACGCAACAAATTCGCGATTTAACTGCTCCTCCCCAATGATGTACTTTTCTTTTGCTCCTTTTGTAATTTCAGAGAAAATAAAGATATATTTTCTGACTTTGTGGACCCATCACTTTGGAATATAAATGATAGGCTAGGATGAAAGTGATATCAGAGGTAATATGGACGTGATATCCTTTCGGTAAGGTTTAGTTGAACATATCTATTCAGAGGTAATATTGACATGATAGAATATGATCCAACTAAATTTGTGTACAAAACCCTATCAGAGGTAATATGGACATGATAGGTTTTGACAAGTTTTAGCTGAACATATCTATTAAGAGATAATACGGACGTGATAGAATATGATCCAACTAAATTTGTGTACAAAACCCTATCAGAGGTAATATGGATGTGATAGGTTTTGACGAGTTTTAGCTGAACATATCTATTCAGAGGTAATACGGACGTAATCGAATATGATCCAACTAAATTTGTATACAAAACACTATCAGAGGTAATATGGACGTGATAGGTTTTGAAGTTGCAAATTAGTTAAACATATCTATTCAGAGGTCACAAGAACATGATAGAATATGATCCAACCAGTCTTTGTACGTAGTATCGTCAGAATGAGATCTTCATCATACTCCGTTTAAGCAAGGAAGATTAAGCATAGTACTTCTTCAGGAATTTGCCGTTGATAGGAGCCATTATCAAATCTCCATTAGGCTTGGCTAATCTGTAAGCGTCGTTCGAAAACGTTGTTTCAATCACATAAGGGCCCTCCCATTTGGGCTGAATTTGCCCTTACTTTTCTGCGTAATGATCATTGGCCTCTTCACAGCTAAAACTAGTTCACCAACTTTGAACACTCTTTCCTTCACTTTCTGATTAAAAGCCCTGGAAATGAGTGCCTGGTAGAACGCAATGCGCTATTGAGCTTGAAGGCGTTTCTCGTTTAATCCTTCTAGCTCTTGAAGCCTTAATTGATCATTCTTTTCCTGAGTCAACTCATTAGCCACTGCTATTCTGAGTGATAGAATTTGGACTTCAATAGGGAGAACTGCTTCACACCCATAAACTAACGAAAATAGGGTACAACCTATTGGTGTTCGTACCGTTGTGCGGTATGCCCAGAGGCATTCTCCCAGCTTCTCATTCCAATCTCTTTTGTTCGAAGAGACGAACTTCTTTAAGAGTTTGATGATGGTTTTGTTGAAGGCTTCCGCCAAACCATTAGCAACAGAATTATATGCCATTGAGGCCATATTTTGTATCCGATTCTTATCGCAAAATCGATAAAATGCTTGACTGATGAATTGGGACCCTTTGTCATGAATTATCCTTCAGGGTATCCTAAAGCGATAAATTATATGGTGCTTGATAAAGCTGATCATGTTGGATGTCTTTACCTCAGCAAGAGGGATCGCCTCTGCCCATTTGGAGAAATAATCGGTGATAGCCAATATAAACCGATGTTCTCTAGAAGGCGGCGGATGAATCAGACCAATGATGTCCATACCCCATGCTTCTAAGGGCCATGATGCAATAGTAGGATGTAAATACTCAGAAGGCTGGTGTATGAAATCCGCATGAACCTGACAGGCTTTGCATTGTCTGGCATATTTCACGGCATCTGCAATCATGATAGGCTAGTAGTAGCCCATCCTTCTGATACGATCTTGTAACTTAGGACCGGGTTGATGTGCTCCACATACACCGTCATGAGCTTCTCGGATAACCCGCTTTGCATCATCATCAAAGAGACACCGTAACAGTAGTCCATCGTAAGTTCGGCGATATAGACTTCGTGAAGAAGCATCAAAATAGAAGCGTAGTGATCGTCTTTTGATAGATACTGCTTCTTTAGGATCCTCTGGTAAGATTCCGAAAGCTACGAAGTCTATAAAGGGACTTCTCCAGTCTCTCTTAGAAGAAACTGTGTTTACAGCGTAGTTGCGTTCTATGTGAAAATTATTTTTCACACAGAATAGATCTCTGTTGAGAAGGATCACTGAATTCTGCCTTCTTATAGGAATAGCCAGATCTGCAGCTAGACTGGCCAGAGCATCAACTTCTAAATTTTGAGATCGGGGTACGTGCTCTAGGAAGAGTCCTTTAAAAGATATGGCTATCTTGACTGTTGCTTGGTGATAAGGAATGAGGTCTGGATTGCGGACTTCATATATTCCTCTGACCTAATTGACGATCAGCTGAGAATCGCCAAAAGTTTCCAGGTATTCCATATCCAATTCTTTAGCGACTTGGAGCCCAATTAGTAGGGCATTATACTCTGCCACATTATTAGAGTAGGGTTCTCTAAGAGAATATGCTCGATAGATGACGAGTTTATCAGGAGTCACGAAAACAATTCCTACTCCTGAAACCATATTTCCCTTGGGACCGGTCCTGGAGGCACCATCGAAGAATAGCTGCCATGTATCACCTTCCATTGCAGATTCTGCAACTTCATCGGAAATGTCCTCGTATAGTTTAGAGTTTTCCAGAATTGGATGGGCGGCTAAGAAATCAGCCAAGGCTTAACCTTTTATGGACTTCTGAGGTACGTATACCATATCATATGGTGTTAATAACATCGCCCAAGTCGCGAGTCGGGAATTAAGAGTGCTCGGCTTGTTCATCAATACCCGAAGAGGATTGATTCTGGAGATGATATGAATAGTTTAGCCTGTCACGTAATGTCGTGTCTTCTAAATGGCAAACATTAGGGCCAAGCATTCTTTTTCCACTGGGTTGTAACGGTGTTCAGCTCCAACCATCATCCTACTTAAATAGTAGATAGCCTGTTCATGACCCTCATTGTTCTTCTGTGCGAGGAGATCCCCTAAAGAATAATCCATTGCTTGAACATACAACAAAAATGGTCTTCCTATGACTGGGGGCACCAGAATTGGAGGATTAGTAAGATAGCGTTTGATATCGTTAAACGCTTGCTGACAGGCTTCGTCCCATATAAATGACACACCTTTCTTCATCAGGCGAGAAAAAGGTTGACATCTCCCAAAGAGGTTGGATATGAATCTCCTGATATAAGCTAGACGACCTTGAAATCCCCTGAGTTCTCTCAGATTATGGGGCGATCGTATTTCCATGATAGCCTTTACTTTGTCAGGATCAACTTGAATGCCTTTAGCGGTAATGATAAATTCTAGAAATTTGCCACTGGATACACCGAGAAAGGACTTTGTAGGGTTCATTTTGAGTTGATGTTGGCGCATCAACTCGAACACTGTCTTCAAGTCTTGGATGTGATTATCCTTGAGGCAGATTTTGACAGCGATATCGTCTATGTAACATTCTACCTTTTTTCGTATATGCTCATGGAATATGTTGCTCATAGCTCGCTGATATGTAGCCCCGACATTCTTCAATCCAAAAGGCATGACTGTATAACAATATACCCCCAGTGGTGTACAGAAGTCAGTATGCTTCTCATCTTCAGGATTCATCTTAATTTGATTATATCCTAAAAATTCGTCCATGAAAGACATGCGTTCAAAACCGCACGTATTATCGATCATGATATATGCGATGGGAAGAGGAAACTCATCCTTAGGGCAGGCCGCATTTAGATCTCGAAAGTCGATACAAATGGGAACTTTTCCGCTTTTTTTTATGACCGGGATTTTATTGGCGACCCAATCAGGATGTTGTTCTTTCCGGATGAACCTGCAGGCTACCAATTTCTTAATTTCAGCTTCAATGGCATCTATTATATCCGGACGGAACCGGCGTTGGTGTTGCTTTACAGGCTTTGAATTGGGCAGTATGTTGAGTTTATGGGTAGCCACTTTTGGATCAAGACCTGGCATATCCTCATAATTCTACGCAAAGACATCGATATATTATTTTATCAGCTGGATCATTTCTTCCCTTTCTTCTTCGGAGAGATTGTCACTGATAAATATCGGCTTTGGCAAAAATTCATCCCCAACATCGACTTGGATAACTTTATCTTCAGTGGGCGGTTCTCTTTGCTCGAACCGGAGTTCTCATTGTGTATCCATTTGTTGTGCCCAGGCTTCATTTTCAAACGGTTCAGATTTTTGTTCCTCTGCTTCGAGAGAATCTGTCAATACCGTATTTACTGACAATACCCGTTGGAGTTCATCATCTGAATCCGGGGACGACAAACCATCCTGAGAAGAGGAAATGGTCTCCCCACTTGACTCAGAGTTGTTCTAAGTTGTAAGAGACGTGGTATACCCTAACTCAAAATGAGTTCATTGACAGTAGGGATCACCATGCAACGGCGTTCGCCTGCCTTTTCCATAGTTGAGGCCTGGCTCCGACTTCAAGTCATAACCCATGCTTTGCATAATCTTTAAAGCCTATGGGCTATATCTGTGAACCTATATTTTCCCAGTATCAAACTCGTAAGAATCTTCTTGCACAATCGGTCTGTTCCGCATGCGACCGAAGACTATTGGATGCTGATTGTTGCGGTAGGCAGGATAATAAAGATAGAATCTTCATGTGGACCATATGTCGTGATGACATTAGATATTGACGCTACTTCCCACACATACGACTGATAGGAGTCTATAGCTTCCAAGAATTTTTGTGCTATAGGCTCTATATCGTCATGAGGGGAGGATTCCTGATTTGGAAATTGAGCGTCAGTATACTGAAAAAGAGAATCTTTATTATCTTCAGAGACCACGTTCCCGGTTGTATTTACATCAGTCGGTTGCGTGTTGCGCCTAAGGTTGATGACCAAAGGTGGAGGCTTCTGGTTCAGAGTGATCACTAGGGGATCACTTCCTCCTCCTGATTTGGTTTTGTCCAAGTGGATAGTCATGGGTTCCATGACTTTTGGACGGGTAGTCCACCCCTTCACCTGGATTGACAGAGGTTGCTCAGCAGATGGTTCTCTTGGCTCCCGATGGAATTCCTCCTCCGTCTTGCCTGACACCTCTTTCATGTAGTCTTGGGTGTACAACATGGCATCGGAATAGTAGGACTCAACTCCTTTAAAAGGATTGAGATCAGCAAACTTCGTCTTCACTGTCCCTTGGGCGTCTATATATTTGAAGCATTGATATAGAGTGGAAGGAACAATATTGTGATCGTGGATCCATGGTCTGCCCAACAGAATGTTGTAAGATACCTCTGAATCAATGATGTAGCATGTAGCCACTGATCTAAGGTCACCAATCTGGATCCTCAGACGAATCTTCCCCAATGGCTTGCTTTTTCTAGCATTAAAGCCTACGATTGTAGTGGTGGTGTACGCCAGTTCGCTTCTAGGAATTCTCAACGGTCTTAGCAGACTATGAGGGATAATGCTGATCGACGATCCCGGATCTATGTGGATCTGGTCTACCTCCATGGAGCCGACGTATCTAGTGTAATAGAGAAGCCTGTCATTCTTGTTATGTTTCAACAGCATGTCCTTCTGAGTGAAAGTGATGTTAGGGACCACTTCTATCACACTATGACATTGAGGACATGCCACAGGCTCTTTATCCAGGGATTTGAGCTGAGTCAAGCATACATCCGCCTTCATTAAAGCTTCACTCAAGGCTTGACGAGTATCTTTGGATAGCCTAAGTAGCTCGAAAATGGACAATCTGGCTGGGGTATTAGCCAACTGAGCCAAGATGTCAAATTTATAAGGTTTCTCTAAACCTTTGTTTTGAATATTCTTCAAAGGTTTATCGAAACGAACTTCTTTTTGCTTGCCTTTGTCCGCTGAAGTTGGTCTAGAAGGACCTGCCTCTAGTATAACAGGTTCAGGCTCTGGAAGTTTGGCAGCTGAAGTATCTGTCGTTCCTTCTTCCTGATTTTCTCCATAGTCCTTAAGGTAGGCTTTCCCTGACCAGGTTCCGGTTGCCAAAGCCTCTTCTTCTGATGACGGGGATATTGCAACCATATGGCATGGTTTATATCTTGAGTTATTTTTAGACTTAGCTTTAGCAGCTTGAGTCTCTTCCTCAATCTCTGACACCAGATCAGGATGAACCTACATGATCTCCCCACGCTTGGTAGTTAGGGGTACCAGGACATAATTTTGACCCCTGGTCGGAGAGAGATTAATAATGTTCATCATCGCCCGTAGAATAGGTACTACACCATCCGGGACTTCCTGAGGGGGCAGATTGCCAAACTGGAGAGAGATCATGTTTGCAGTGACCGTCTTCTCGCTATTACGCAGAGTGATGGCCTTGGAGTCGATCAACTCCTGGATTTTCTTTTTTAGTACGTAACACGCCTTTGTGGGGTGATGTACGTATCTGTGAAAAATGCAGTACTTAGGGTTATTGGTACTGCTGACTTCATTAGGCCGCTTTACTTTGGGGAGATTAAGCTTGCCACTTTTGACTAGACAATCGAATATGCTCGGAATATCGTCATCATCAAAAGAATATTCTTCAATGGGCCTGGAAGTCCCAGGTTTCGTCTGCGTAGTTGTCGGAGTATTTTGCCTGGACGTGTTGATTGCCTGAGCTTCCTTTCCTTTGGAACCACGAGTATGGTCGCTATTGGAGGATGGCCGCTTCCCTTTATCAGAGGTAGAGATCATGATCCCGTTGTCACGCACCTTCCGATTGTTATCTTTAGCAGCTACTGCTGAGATGATAAACGAGGGCCAATCATGAAACTGATATGGTCCCGTGAACACTGAGATCAATGGGAGAAGGTTCTTCCTGCAAATATCCACCAAAGCAGAATCTGGAACTCCAGGAGGCATCTGTAAATTAGCCTGACGAAAATATTCAATAAACGTACGAACATTTTCTTTTTCTTTCTGCTTTACTTCGATGAGCGATGACATAGACATGTCCATTCCTCCCTCGTAGAATTGAGCGAAGAACAGTCTTGAAATCTTCAAAAGAGGTAATGCAGTTGTCCGCAAGACTACGATACCATTGATAGGCTACGTCAGACAGACATCCCTTGAACACTCGAGTGAGAAGGGCGTCATTCCCTTGCAACAACACCGTCATCATGCTGAAGTAGTTCATATACTGGCTTGGTGACGTCTTTCCCTCAAACAAAACCATACCTTGTGGTTTGTATTTTGGTGGGAAAGGGATCTTGTCCCAGATAGCTGGGTATGGCTGGTTGATCCCCAACTTCTTGAGCTGATCCTTATGCTTCAAGGCATCAAATTGGGCTTTTAATTCCCGAACTTTTTACATAGGATCTTCAGTTGGGAAGGGGACCGCAGAGAGGTGAGAGATCGGTTGTATTGTGACTCCAACAGGAGGTTATACGTTCTCCGGGTTGAGAGGTTGAGGAGCAGCTGATTCTTGATTTTGAACAGGCTCCTGACTTGATGGTATATCTACCCCCACCCGTAGTTGAGTCAGAGGAACGGGTGCAGCTGTGTGTTGAGTCACCATCATTTGGTGCATACTATCCATCATGGTCTGCATCTCTTTGAGTGATGCTTCCAATACAGCGACGCGTTGTTCCGTACTTCCTGATGGGGAAGCTTTTTTATGTTCATCTCCAATGGCATAAACTCCCATTTCTCTGGATGCCACTGAGGGATTAGTATAGATCTCAGTAGAGATTGAGTATATACTTTCAGTATCACATTCAGGAAACTGGCTACCCCCAGTATCAAAATCAGAAGAATATGAATCCGATTGTCGTGATCTCGAGCAGGTGTTTCGAAAGACACCTGCTTCAATATTCTCAAGGAGTCTGTCAAATCTCCTTTGGCTTGGAGTTCTAGAGGGATGACGTCTTGAACTTGACCTTCCTCTAGGAATGTGTGAAGCCATGTTTACTGATACGAATATCGGCTCTTCTTCCTGTAAAGGCAAAGAGTAGTTCAATCGATCAAAAATTAACCGTTTTGCCTTAGAACAGCAGTAGTTAACTATAACTTTATGACTATTACAACAATGCTCCCTAGGGGATATAATAGACATATTAGAAGATCCACTGTCTTTGCGCTTCTGGATCAAGAAATAACGCAAATCAGGGGGATTGGCAGAAGAAGAAGGAGAAGGCTTATTCTGCCTTTTTACATCAGTTGGGAGATGGAGATTGGGAACCATAACTCTCTCCCTGCCATAAGAATACAGCAGTTCAGCCATGTGAGTAGCATATGATCCCTCATTCGTCTGAGGAGCGTATGTTCCCGTGAACCGGGTCTTGTTTACGCGGACGGGCTTATCCTGGCCTAATCTGGAGCCTTGTACAGGTTCGCGCAAAACAGGGGAAGTCCTCAAACGGCCTCCAGCGTCACGAGTAATCTGAAGAGCGGGCAACTTCTTCTCTTGGTGGCGTACAAGCCTAGAGATCGGGAGATTCGCCACTCTTTTTCCCTTGATGCGATTCAAGGGTCCATCTGCCGCATTATAGATGGGAGATGCATTATTACGTGCAGGGCGCGTTTGAAATTTCTGAATTGGCGCTGAGGCCTTGTCAGAAATTATGTCTGCGACATCACAGACGGGAGATAAGATTTTATGCGCAGGGCGCATTCTAGACTTCTGGATTGGCACTGAGGCATTGCCAGAAGCTTTGTCTGCCATATCATGGATGGGAGACAAGATTTTACGTGCAGAGCGCGTAGGCTGTGTTGTCACAACCTGGTTGATCGGAGGAGGAGAGCCAGTAGGAAGGGTAGAGGATGTCCGAGGCATCCGTACTTTACGTAGCTTCCTGTTGTCCTGGACAGAGAGGGAATAAGAGCTACCCCCTGCGTGAAGCATGTCTTCATAAGCAGATTATTCGAATTGGATGACCAAAGTCTTCTTCGTTGATCCGACGGATACAGCATCGTGTTAAGCAATGGCTTTCTCGTCAGATAAGAAAGTAGTCCCCAGCAGAGTCGTCATCTTGTGTTTGATAATAAACAAAAGAAATTGAGACTAGGTTTATACGAAACCCTTTCTTTGTTTACAAACAAGAAAAAAAAGAAGTATAATTAATCATATACGAGGATGTTAAGTACAAAAAATAATTCTGGGCAAAAATTGCTATAGGAGTCTGATCTGCGGTCGATCACTTTGTCCCTTGGACCACACGATGACGAGAAAGTGCTGTAGAAGAAGGAGAAGCTTCAAAGATTGCAGGAGCGATTGAACTCTCATTGCCAACACTCTCTGTATGTGCTCTCTCTCTGATCTCCTCTCTATTTTTTCTCCACTGATTCTGACCTCTCCTCTCTACTGTGACCGAAAGTCTCTATTTATAGAGCCCGGGCACAGTAACTGTCCAGTCGGCGTAGAAGCCAAACAACGGAGAGAGTTGCACCTTTTACGCGGCGGTTATAATAACTCTTGCCCACGTCTGAATGATCTCCGAATCCGCGTGTGACGCGTGTCCCATTATGAGGTAACGCGTATAATTGCTCATCGAAGATCACGGCATGCAAGCCACGTAGATAACTGTCCCTCGCGTAGAGAAGGTTGGCATAAAAGCCAAATAACTGTCGCGTTGGCGTAAAAGCCAAATAGTTATCATGTTAGCGTAAAAGTCAAATAGCTGTCCTGTTGGCGTCAAAGCCAGATAGCTGTCTTGTTAGCATAAAAGCTAAATAGCTGTCTTATTGGCGTAGAAGCCAAATAGCTGTCGTGTTGGCGTAGAAGCCAAGTAGCTGTCTTGTTGGCGTAAAAGCCAAGTAGCTGTCTTGTTGGCGTAAAAGCCAAATAGCTACATAATAGATAACCAGCGTAGAAATAGCCAATTATCCTTCTTGACTGAGGTCTTGAGCGTATTCTGGGCCAAATAGCTTTATCACGTACCTTTGCAAATATAGCCTGAGTTGGCGTATTTCGAGGAGATAGCATAAGGCGTGCTCCTATAGTTGAAAATAGCCTGGTTGGCGTATTCCGAGGAGATAGCATACGGCGTGCTCCTATAGTTGAAAATAACCTGGTTGGCGTAAAATGCCAGGATGGTGACGTGAGCGTATTAGCCCTAGTTTTAGCTCTTTCAGTCAATAAAAATAGAACCAAATCTCATGCATTAAATGCAGATATTTGCCCCCATCTCGTGCATTAACTGCAGAGACGTGCCTCGAGTTCTGTACGAAGAACAGCTTTTGACGTGGCATCTGGTTTTGTCTCATCTTTAGCGTAAAAGCTCATCTCTGCCTGTGTAGAATAGGCAGCGTATTCCTTGAATGCATAAACAACGTCTTATATCAAGGATTATGTCACTAAACGACAGTCTGGATCTCTGTGCAGAATCATCATTACAGCCGTCCTCTCGATCGTCGTGTAGTACTCTTTGTCAGGAGTCAGGTTCACTGTTCTGTCTGACAGGTTCATTCGAGGAATACGAAGAGTTCCTCGTACAACTTCACGTTTCATTAAAAGCAAACATATTTTACGCCAGAGTGGCAATGTAGCAACCTTTTTACGCCAAAGCAGTCTGGAACACTGCCTTACTCTGGTTGTTTTGGAGCTCTGTTTTACGCTGAATAACGTTGGAGCTCTGTTTTACGCTGAATAACGTTGGAGCTCTGCTGTACGCCAATGGCTCTGAAGTCATATTTTATGCCACACAGTGCTAGAGCTCTATTTTATGCAGGCTTCGTGCATGTTGGGGATTTTTACGCGTATAATTCTCCAGCGTATTTTTCATGCTTCTACAGCCACGTGTCAAGTCGACCGGGTTTTGCGTATACATTGGAAGAATGTTATGCGGCAAGGCAAAAGCTTATGTGCAAGGTTAAAAATAGTGTATTTTCCAGTCTTATGCGTGAACAGTCGTTACAGTGTAAATAGATATAAATAGCTGGGACATGTGCTTCCCAAACAATCGAAAGCTGAGTAACATCGTGAGCCAGAGTTAGAATTTTTTTGTCAATCTTTGTCATTGGATCGTTAATGGAGTAAAGAAGTAAACTGCACAACTTGATCTCTACCGCCACATTTTCCCTGATCATTCTTGTACTTAGAATTCCTTTGTGTATTTAGGATTCTTTTGTAATAAAATTCAAAAAATTTATATAAAAAGTAGTATTCTTTTTGTAATGGAAACAATATATAGCAACTTGGAGATTTTTGTGTAGTAGTAGTGATCGTAGGTTATCAATTGTACACATCCTTCCATGTAAGCAACGAGCCAGAAGGAGAGGAAACTATTCTTTATTGGCATTGTTTTGTCGGAGCGTCAAGATCTTAGTCATTCAGCTAGTAGGCAACCAGCGAAAAAGTTCTTTCTTCATCAAGGAGAGATGACTACCAATTTGGCATGATTTGACGGGATTTAGCTGATGGTTACCCCAAAGCACCTCTCTTCAATTGCTACAGACTGACAGCTACTGATTACACTGATGGTGCTTTGTCATGTCAACGTGTTAATGAGCCTTAATAAACCTTTCCGCTAGTGTGTTGGGAATATGTCTTGGGCAGAGTAATAATGTCTATTGTAACGATGTGTCTGTTGTAATATTTGAAGTTTCTTCCGTTAGGAGCATTATCAGCTTTAGATGTACTTTTTTGATGCTTTTATAATGATATGGTGACGACTTTTCAAATATGGTAAAGTTACCCCAAACTAGTATTATTCATTGATTTTTTTTGTGTATGGATTAAAATTTTAAGTCTTTGATTTAAGCACTTGGAAAAAAATATGTTTTTGAAATTAAAAGTCAACAAATTAATTTTTAACCTTACACTAATTATTTGGCATTTAAAAGTAAAGCAAATATTACAAATTTGGTATGGGAAAATTAAAAAAAAAAATCTTCAAAGTCCTAAATTTTTTTACTTGCACTTCTCTTGGAACAACGTAAGAGATAGTAGAGGTCACTGGAACGAGAGCGCTGGAGATCAAACAAAAAATAACTTTTTAGAACAGTGAACTAAACAGCTGAACCAGACTCAGAACTTCTCTTTCCTTCTGAGATCAGTGAACCAAAAGACTTTAATCCTTGTTCATCATCACTAGTCACACATAAGATGAAGTTGATATAAATTTTACGAATCACTATAATTATTTTATAATAAAATTATGTGATAACTAAGCACAAATTTTAAAATCATATGACAATTATTAAGTTTAGGTAGGACTTTCTTTCTTGGGTTCTTTCTGGTGCCATTTGCACACGAAGTGGGATTATCGCATCATATTTGACGGAATTAAGAGATTAGAAAAATATTAAGAAATAATATATAATAATGTTGTCAGAACGAGATCGGACCGACCGTTGAATCGAATCTGACTGAATTTACAAAAAACATGGTTCGATCTGACTTGAATCGTTGATTTTTTAAAAATTGATAATTTTTTACAGAACCGTAAGCCGATGAACCGTCCGAACTGGAGTACGTTCGAAACGGAGGTCATCACTGTGAACCATAATCAACCGATCTCCAGAGAATCGAGCCCCGCCGAGTTCGGCACTCCAAAATCGGTTGTGCCTCACCGATCTCCATCTTTAAGCACAACCTCCCGCACCTGACCGGTCCACTGTCCATTTTTTTGGGACGAGTCTTCTCTTCTCTTCTCTTCTCTCTCTCTCTCTCTCTCTCTCTCTCTCTCTCTCGTTGAAGAGAAACAAGAATTAGGAAAAGGAGTTTCTCTCTCTCCTTCTTTTAGGTATATATGGTAGGCTGTGGGTGTAAACCCCCAGATTTTACAAGAATTTTAAATTGGGATTTTTCGTAATTTTTTTGGAATTTTCTGGAAATTTTCTGTAATTAAAATCAAGGTTTTAATTATTAAATAATTTTAAATTGATAATAAATAATATTAAAATATTATGAAAATAATATTTTTGGGTGTAAAATGGAAAACTGGACTTAGGATAATTTTTCCGGAATTTATTGGACCCCGGACCTATTTTTAAATCACCTAAAACTATTTAATTAATTAATTAATTGATTTATTATTATTATTATTATTAATTCTATTATTAATCCGGCCCGTTTCTTTCAGCCCAGCACATTTCGGCCCGCGACCCCAGCCCGGCCCATCTGCCCTCGGGTCGGGTCGGGTCGGTCAAACCAGAACCCGACCCGCACCCAAACCCCAGCCCAGCCCGGTCGTCCCCCGCGTCCGGCGCCGCCTCACCCGGAGCGCCACGACCCCGCGTCCACGGCCGTCTCCGCCGCCCGCGCTCCGCCACGACCACCTTGCCCGACTCTCCCCCGCCCTTTATAACCCTCACCGTCGACCCTCTTCTCCCCCCGAGCTCCTCTGCCAGCCCCTTCCTCGACGCCACCGCCGTGCCCGCCCTCCTCTGGCGCTGCCCCAGTCGCCTCCTCCGGCGCCACCCCCTCGATCCAGCGGCCACAGCAGCAGCGGCCTCAGTAGCGTCCACCCCCGCCCTCCGGCCGCCGCGTGCCCCGGAGTCCCAGCCGCGCCGCCTCTGCCGCGTGCCCCCAGCCCCCAGCCGCCTTCCCCGCCGCCGGATCTCCGGCCGTGCCCTAACCCTAACCCTAATTCCCAATTTCCCAATTTTCGTGTCGAACACGACGCGGACACGGTTTTCCCTGTTTCTCGAGCCCTATTCAGGTACTCATATCTTTCTCCTCGCTGCACCTTTTTCAATTCCGCAAACTGCGTTGCGAAG
This sequence comes from Iris macrosiphon, assembly GCA_036927795.1. Classification (NCBI taxonomy): domain Eukaryota; kingdom Viridiplantae; phylum Streptophyta; class Magnoliopsida; order Asparagales; family Iridaceae; genus Iris; species Iris macrosiphon. Next base: position 137,763,682 of record JAYESA010000010.1, on the reverse strand, counting down.
CCTGTATGACCCTCTCGGTGCCCGGATAAACCGCTCGGGGCATCGCGTCCTGTGGTGATCGCACACCGCGATCCAAAAATAGGAAAAACCAGACCCTGTTTCACACCGGAACTGAGTACGCCCCGCCAAACGGGACGACTTGGTCACATGCGGTCTTCACAGATACGTGCGCATCGTCGATACGGACGTGTGAGATTTCGTGGAAGCTGATTCGGGTGTGCGTACACACCGGAATCAAAGCGTATCCGCGGACATCATCCCGTATCCGACTTTTCGGCAATTTGCCCTAACTTCTTGTACACTCGTCAGATCGAGACGAAACTTGCGCCATCGGACTTGTAGCGATACGCTGGTCCTGCGGGTCAAGTTTGGTTCGATTCTGAGAACGTTGACAAAATCGCGTGTCGTGGGCCCCACAGGCCCCGCTCGACGGGCGATTTTGTGTTCGGCTCATCGGAATCCAAATCTGGAAGTTCCGTTGGGTTCGTATCAGCGTTCCTGACCTGTTGACACTAAGTTTGGTGAATTTAGAGACTTTTGACCCGGACACGTTTTTCGGTGCAAAGCGGGCCCATCGGCGGATCCCGTTTTGACCCAAAACTGTCATTTTTGCCCTTGTCTCCAAATTGGACCCAAGGACAAGCGTTTCTAGCTATTTGACATCTTCTGAGCGTGTTGGTAATGTTTATTTCAGCATCTGGGCTCATCTCTGGATATTTCCTCCAAGTACAATTAGTTGGATCCAAACAACAGGCAAGTACCTGCATTTCAAGTTAAATCTTTATATTGTTATAATTAATTTCCTGCTTTACTAGTACCCTTGATGATTACACATAGTATAGAACACTGGATTTCATGTCTTGGATACTGTATTTTATGTCTTGCTTTTCATGTCGGGTGGGAGAATACTAGAAGGCATGTAGTTTACCCTTCCCCTTATCATGTTTAATAGCTGTTGGTACGCGACTGTACCCTCAGCCGGATCTCGATTGTTCATGTTTAATAACCGTCTATGACGGCCGGATTAGCCTTATAAACCCCTACATGCCAACTATGTATTCTAAAATAAACACAAGTTCACACAGATAGCTTCTGGTCTCGTTATAGTTCTTGCTGACTGTTGTAGTTTCATTTCCTGTCTCATTTATTTCCTGCTTTCTCATATTCCTGTTTATAGCATTAACTCTGAGATATTGATGTTCTTCTATGCAACTTTCTCAACATGATACTTAAGTTAATTATCATGAATATTTAGTTTAATCTTGTTGTGCATTGTGTACTTTGCTCCTTTCCTGACTGGATCCGTTGTTTTAGGCGATGATGAGGACTTTGCCCCTACCTATTATGGCCCCTATGAGTTAGCAGGTGACACATTGAGGAGCCGGTTTCCACTCAGGAGACTACCTTTGAGGAGGAGTAGCCAGTTAGTTATTATTTTATTTCCTTTCAGCATAAACTCGGGTTTGTCCCCGATTTATCTTCTGGCTTGTATTAACTGTGGATTGGTTGTCACAGATTAAATATTATAAAATCTTAGCATTCCTATTTCCTGTAATTATTCTTATATGTTCATTATTGTGGATGAGATAGATACTTATTGACCCCAGAAATGACCTAGACAGCGTACTACCGCCGACACTGCGGCGTAGGCTGGACGTGCCCACGCACTCGTGCCCGAATAACCGGGTGCGGGTCGTGACACATTTTTGTGGTGGCCCATGCAGGTCCAACGACTAAATTGTTCGGTTTCAACTTCGGGACCGAACAGGCCTGCAATAAGATAAGGATAAGTTTAGGATCTCATCCACTTGCTTGAATCGTTCTTGACATCTGTCTCGGACTTGAATTAATTCCTTGACTTGCATCCTGCCTTGATTCCTGTGTGCCTTATCGTTTATTTTTGGGTGCAGAGTAAAGGACCTATCAGCAAGCGACGGGGTTCCTACAAGATCACCACGAGATGCTCTACCAGCATAACCGTGGAAAACGCGCAGACTCTTGGAGCAGCTAATGCGCGTAAGTGATTTTTGCTGCCGTTTCTAGTTTTGTTTAACTCGTGCCTATTGGTTCGTGACCTCAGCCCCAACCTAGTAATTTTGAAACTTGCTAATAACCTGGTATGTTTTTTTTTAAATTTGATAACTATGGATATTTTAGAGTCTTTTGTTATTGTGCTTATTGTAAGTTGTTTTGTGAACTTAAATAATTTGTATCTTCTTTCATCACCATCTAGCGCACTTCATTTTGCTGTGCTTGACTTATGCTGCTATTTTATAGCCTAGTTTTGCAAGCTTATCCTTTTATCAAGCTTGTTCATGACATATGTATTAGTGGGTCGACACACTAATACAATTGTCTACTCAGAATCAATGTATTACGGTCTGATCAACCTTAGTGCATTTGGTTCGCCCTTCGCACTACTTTGCGTAGATTGAGATATACAGTTGACTAGTATACCTGCCCTAGACATGTCTGAGCATAACTGTATTAATACGAGCATGTGAATAGGAATTACCGAGATAGGATTCAATCCACAATCGTTTGACAATTCCCACCTGAATACTTTAAAATGCCTTGACCCCGATATTTCTTTTCTATCACCCCACCCTTGAACTCTTCATTATTGATCTTCGTCTTCCCTTATTTCGAAAAGACGAAATCTTGTGCCTGGTATAAGTTAGTACATAGATAGTACTGGATATGCCACATAGGCCGATCACATACTTGAGGATTAACTTTCGTAATTGAGGACATATCATGATCGGCGTTGAAATTCGAGGATTGAATGACATAGGTAAATATATTAAGGAATATTTTTTTAAGGTATATAGTCTTTTGTGATGAATGGGTAAACTCTAAGTTGGGTAGCAATGCATTTGTCAACTTGAGAGGAATGTCCTTGGATCGTGACCGAGTAAGGTCAGGTTGGAAGAAGCAAGCCATTATAATTTTGAAAATTTAAAGGAGTGACTAAGATGATTAATGAATTGATATCGAGGACCCAATAGTTGTACCTTAGTTACATGATTTAAATTTTGAATAATGAAGGTAAAATCATCAATTCGAATTTGGAAGATAAAACTATAGAATTTCAGACTTGAACATGGGTGGACTACATTTTTTTCAAGTTGATGATTTGAATTACAAATTACGAATTGGTGGTTGGACTACCTAGTTGGATTATTGAGGAGATGAATGAAATTTAAAAATTTGAAGCATACCATCTTGAATGGGAATATTGTTGGACTCGAATCACTTCTAGAGGAAATTATGATAATTAAAATCGTGAGGCAAAGTCATGTGCAAATCTTGAAAATGCTATATGGACTTAATCTAAAATCTGCCTGTGGATAATTTGAGGAAGTAAGAAGTAATAACCATAAATTGAATTTCTGATTGGAACAGTAGTCACCTTAATCATGAAGTGGTTGCAGTGGACATGATTAGGATTTAAATTTTCGCAAGGAGATTGCGATTGATATACGTGAAGGATTTTGGCTTAATTTTAAATTTTGAGGACGAAATTTTTATAAGTTGGGTAGATTGTAAACCCCCAGATTTTACAAGAATTTTAAATTGGGATTTTTCGCAATTTTTCTGGAATTTTCTGGGAATTTTCTGTAATTAAAATCAAGGTTTTAATTATTAAATAATTTTTAATTGATAATAAATAATATTAAAATATTATGAAAATAATATTTTTGGGTGTAAAATGGAAAACTGGACTTAGGGTAATTTTCCCAAAATTTATTGGACCCCGGACCTATTTTTAAATCACCTAAAACTAATTAATTAATTAATTAATTGATTTATTATTATTATTATTATTATTATTATTATTATTATTAATTCTATTATTAATCCGGTCCGTTTCTTTCAGCCCAGCCCATTTCGGCCCGGGACCCCAGCCCGGCCCATCTGCCCTCGGGTCGGGTCGGGTCGGTCAAACCCGAACCCGACCCGCACCCAAACCCCAAACCCCAGCCCAGCCCGGTCGTCCCCCGCGTCCGGCGCCGCCTCGCCCGGAGCGCCACGACCCCGCGTCCACGGCCGTCTCCGCCGCCCGCGCTCCGTCACGACCACCTTGCCCGACTCTCCCCCGCCCTTTATAACCCTCACCGTCGACCCTCTTCTCCCCCCGAGCTCCTCCGCCAGCCCCTTCCTCGACGCCACCGCCGTGCCCACCCTCCTCCGGCGCTGCCCCAGTCGCCTCCTCCGGCGCCACCCCCTCGATCCAGCGGCCACAGCAGCAGCGGCCTCAGTAGCGTCCACCCCCGCCCTCCGGCCGCCGCGTGCCCCGGAGTCCCAGCCGCGCCGCCTCCGCCGCGTGCCCCCAGCCCCCAGCCGCCTTCCCCGCCGCCGGATCTCCGGCCGTGCCCTAACCCTAACCCTAATTCCCAATTTCCCAATTTTCGTGTCGGACACGACGCGGACACGATTTTCCCTGTTTCTCGAGCCCTGTTCAGGTACTCATATCTTTCTCCTCGCTGCACCGTTTTCAATTCTGCAAATTGCGTTGCGAAGCCTGTATGACCCTCTCGGTGCCCGGATAAACCGCTCGGGGCATCGCGTCCTGTGGTGATCGCACACCGCGATCCAAAAACAGAAAAAACCAGACCCTATTTTACCCCGGAACTGAGTACGTCCCGCCAAACGGGACGACTTGGTCGCATGCGATCTTCACAGATACATGCGCATCGTCGATACGGACGTGTAAGATTTTGTGGAAGCTGATTCGGGTGTGCGTGCACACCGGAATTAACGCGTATCCGCGGACATCGTTCCGTATCCGACTTTTCGGCAATTCGCCCTAACTTCTTGTACACTCGTCAGATCGAGATGAAACTTGCGCCATCGGACTCGTAGAGATACGCTGGTCCTGTGGGTCAAGTTTGGTTCGATTCTGAGAACGTTGACAAAATCGCGTGTCGTGGGCCCCATAGGCCCCGCTCGACGGGCGATTTTGTGTTCGGCTCATCGGAATCCAAATCTGGAAGTTCCATTGGGTTCATATCAGCGTTCCTGACCTGTTGACACTAAGTTTGGTGAATTTAGAGACCTTTGACCCGGATACGTTTTTCGGTGCAAAGCGGGCCCACCGGCGGACCCCATTTTGACCCGAAACTGTCGTTTTTGCCCTTGTCTCCAAATTGGACCCAAGGACAGGCGTTTCTAGCTATTTGATATCTTCTGAGCGTGTTGGTAATGTCTATTTCAGCATCTGGGCTCATCTCTGGATATTTCCCCCAAGTACAATTAGTTGGATCCAAACAACAGGCAAGTACCTGCATTTCAAGTTAAATCTTTATATTGTGATAATTAATTCCCTGCTTTACTAGTACCCTTGATGATTACACGTAGTATAGAACACTGGATTTCATGTCTTGGATACTGTATTTTATGTCTTGCTTTTCATGTCGGGTGGGAGAATACTAGAAGGCATGTAGTTTACCCTTTCCCTTATCATGTTTAATAGCTGTTGGTACGCGACTGTACTCTCAGCCGGATCTCGATTGTTCATGTTTAATAGCCGTCTATGACGGCCGGATTAGCCTTATAAACCCCTACATGCCAACTATGTATTCTAAAATAAACACAAGTTCACACAGATAGCTTCTGGTCTCGTTATAGTTCTTGCTGACTGTTGTAGTTTCATTTCCTGTCTCATTTATTTCCTGCTTTCTCATATTCCTGTTTATAGCATTAACTCTGAGATATTGATATTCTTCTATGCAACTTTCTCAACATGATACTCAAGTTAATTGTCATGAATATTTAGTTTAATCTTGTTGTGCATTGTGTACTTTGCTCCTTTCCTGACTGGATCCGTTGTTTTAGGCGATGATGAGGACTTTGCCCCTACCTATTATGGCCCCTATGAGTTAGCAGGTGACACATTGAGGAGCCGGTTCCCACTCAGGAGACTACCTTTGAGGAGGAGTAGCCAGTTAGTTATTATTTTATTTCCTTTCAGCATAAACTCGGGTTTGTCCCCGATTTATCTTCTGGCTTGTATTAACTGTGGATTGGTTGTCACAGATTAAATATTATGAAATCTTAGCATTCCTATTTCCTGTGATTATTCTTACATGTTTATTATTGTGGATGAGATAGATACTTATTGACCCCAGAAATGACCTAGACAGCGTACTACCGCCGACACTGCGGCGTAGGCTGGACGTGCCCACGCACTCGTGCCCGAATAACCGGGTGCGGGTCATGACAGTGGGCTCAGTGGAATCTTTGGCTTAGAGAAGTAAGTCTCTTTTTCTTGCTTTTCTTGGTTTCCTCCTTTGTTCTCTTTCTTTCTCTTACTGTCATTTCTTTCTTAACTTTTTCTCTCTGTTGCTTCCTTCCTTCCTTTCTTTCTTGATTTCTTTCTGTCATTTTTTGATAGACCTTTCTCTCTCCTCCTGTAAATAATTTAGTCTTCTTCTACTCTGTAATGATCCTTAAGATTTCACTATGATCTTCTCGTGATATTTTAAGGAATCATTAATTTGGGGAAGTATGGGTAATTATGAGGGGAGAAACAATGGATTTTCATAATATAATTTATAGAATGTTTGGCTAAAGTCATAAAACCGGTCAGATCTGGTTGAACCCGGGTCAGATCTGTAGCAAAGATTTTCGGTTCGATGAACGGTCCGATTTTTAAAACATTGATATATAGGGACTTATACCACTATTAGGAAAGATGCATACAATGGAAATCATTACTTTCAAAGGGGCACCTACAAATTTTTGGCATAGTAAATTTTTTTATTTTCTGTCGGACCTATCGTCATGACTAATGAGAGGACTTTCTAGCAAAAACTTTGCTTGGATGTAATGTCCCTTCTTTTGTTGGAAATCAAGTCTGCTGAAAGGGGCAGAGTTCGATCCGAATTCGGTCCCTGATCGAGTTCGGACCGAACTCGATGTGGTATTCCAGAACCTCAAAATCAAAGTCGGTCTGAGTTCGATGTCGGCGGCGGCTGCTCGGATTTTAAAATTTTTAGGTTATATTTTGGACCATTGGATGCTATTGGACGGCTGGATCTTATTGTTGGCTATTTTTAGGGTTTCCTAACCCTAAAATAGATTTCTCATCCTATAAATAGGGTGGAGAGTGGAGGCACAAAGGAGAAGCACAAGTTGGAGATTCGGAGTGCTCGTCCACAGAAAATCTAAGAGAAAGTCTGTGCTTTGCTATTAGGACTTCGTCATCCAAGACAGAAAAAAGAAGGAGATCTAATCGATGAGTCGTCAACTTCGGTTAGGGAGATTGCTACGAGTTGGTGAGTGATTTCAATTGTAATATTCTGCCTTTCTTCTTGAGTGTGGTAAGATGGTTGAATCTATTAGGGCAAAGGATTTCAATATTAGTTTTTGCAATCTTGTAATTTCATCTGAGTTATAAAGATTGAGATTTGTCCAGGTGACGTAGTCACCGTAATATACTTGTCTTCATTTGTGCTTGGTATTTGTAGATTGGTTGGTTATCTCATATGGGTTGGCAAAGCACTTTTTTCGCTGCGTGACCAACACATGGTATCAGAGCACACGTGTTTCCAATACGTGGTATCAGAGCCAGGTTCTTCTCGAGAGGGAGGGTGCAACTATGTATACGGAGCAGATGAACACTCGTATGATCACCCTCACAGGGGAAAACTAGACGATTTGGAAGCCAAGGATGGAGGATCTATTCTGATGCAAGGACTTGCATGGTCCGTTGGAGGACGACAGTACAAAGCCGACGGACAAATATGTTGATGAATGGAAACGACTGGATCAGAAGGCTGTTAGATTCATCCGCCAATAGCTGGACGACTCGGTGTTTCACCACGTGTCTATGGAGAATTCTGCAAAAGCATTGTGGGAGAAGCTGCATTCGTTGTACGAAAGAAAGACGGCTGACAACAAGGCATTTCTGATTCGCCAACTTGTCAACTCGAAGTACACGGAGGGTGCAACGGTGGCACAACATCTGAACGAGGTTCATGACATCTTCAATCAGTTGCCTGCGATGAAGATGGTGATTGAGGATGAGCTTCAGGCCCTTCTGCTTTTGAGTTCTCTACAGGAAAGCTGGGAGATGTTGGTGTTGTCGGTGAGCAACTCCTCTCCTGATGGAGTTGTCATGATGGTGGCAGGCAGTCAAAAGCAGCTTGTTGAACGAGGATATCCGGCGGAAGCAAGTGGAATCGTCACAGGAGTCCGCTCTGGTGTCTTCCTACGGAAAGGAAAGACCCAAGTCACAGGCGAGGACATGGGGGAGTTCTCGGGATCTTACGATAGTGGACCGCAATGAGGGCTGCTATCACTGTGGCAAAATATGTCATATCAAGAGGAACTGCATAAAGCTCAAAGCCGAGAAGGCCAAATGTAAGGATGATCAGGATGATCTCAGAGTTATGGGATATCTCATCATCGTAGCAACCGACGCAGAGGAACCTTATGGCATGTGTCATGACTGGATCATAGACACGGGGGCATCGTATCACCCCACTCCATATAGGAGTATCTTCACGTCATACCATGGCGGCAAGTTTGGACGTGTGAAGATGGACAACAAGGGGACGGTTGCAGTTGTAGATAAAGGTGATGTGCACTTGACAACGGAACTTGGTGAGAAGCTCATTCTCATGGATGTGCAACATCTATCGAGTTTGCGCTATAACTTGGTTTCAGTAGGGAGGCTGGCGGATGATGGCTGCCGTAATTTGTTTGGGGACAAAGATTTGATGCTTACGAAGGGTTCCCAGCAGCTAGCTTGAGAAGATTTATGTTGTGGCATGTACAGGCTCAAGTCGCTAAGGTGTATAGGCAGACCACAGACACCGGATGGAGGCTCGATGGATATTTGATATGAGGTGGATCATCAAAAACTTGTCTTGGAGGGACTTCGAGACTTTGAGGGATACAGAGGATTCGGTTCGTCGAGACAAAGCGACGAATGGTGATGAGTCGAAGATTGATGGTCAGTTTGTCGATCCCATGACAGCTGATCGGTCGTCAGGTAGGGGTTGTTCCACGGATCCGATTTTGGCGACGGGTGGTTTGCCAAAGCTTCACGGAGCGACATTGGTTTTAGTAGTTCGAGGCCAGGAAGGAGATTAAGGTTTGCAAAAAACTCAATCTGAGGCGGGAGCATCATCATTCACACAGTTCAAGGGAAGCTGTGGGTCATCGACGGCATGCACAGTGCGTGATGTTCTACTCGAGGACGCATGTGTTGTCACGACCCAATTTCGTAGAATCACTTGAGGCGTCCCCCGAATCGTGACCGCCGTGCGGGCCTGGGGTTGCGCCCGCACAAGGCTTTAATGATTTGCATAGCAAGCACATATTCAGAGTATGCAGATAAATTGAAACACAGATTTGAAACATAGAAAAGTTCTCTTTATTGATATGAACATCTATTACAAACTCCTGAACGAGTCAGCTAATATGCCGAACGGCTTACAAAAGGGTTGACTCAAAATGAGATAGCAGTCCTGTACATTACATCCTTTTATAAACTCAAAACGATAAAGACCTCCAGGCTGGAGGATCGTTTTGCCACGGAGCTGTATTTATGTATGAAGAGTTGCAGCTTCGGACTTCAAAAGGCTTCAGGGGCGCGGTGAAGATGTGCCAACAGCTAGACTGGATCGGGAAGACGACTTCGGCTCCTCGCTCGGTTCGCCTTGGTGCGGAGAACCTGTTTCAACGAGGGTCAGCATATCAAAACATGCTGGTAAAGGCGAGCTAGCCTGACTATACCAATCAATACGTTGTTTAGTGAAGCATGCATATTTGTGGGTTTCTATCTTGCCTTAGTTCATTTACAAGTAAGCAGCATATAGAATTTACTGAAATGAACGTGCCACCGTTAGGTGGATTTTACCTGCCCGTCTGAATTACCTGCACAATACTTACCATGCCTTCCCTGCCACGAAGATACAAGTTAGTATGCAACAGGTTTAAATATACACGATGATCACTGGCATGGTTGCCATAATGGACGTAGCCGGGGACAAGGATAGCATGCTACGAGAGAACACAATTGTGCTGCAAGCTATCCGGTCCTGAACACGAAGACTACACACGAGTTCCGCCCGGATCGGATCGGTGCCAGTGCCCCAGCGACCGTCCGCAGAACCAATACCTTGTGCACAAGTTGTCCATGATCGAACACAATGAACAAGTTAACAGTCATGCATTTGAGGCAACACGAGTGCAAGAACACGAGTACACGACAAGCAGTATTGCATGATTTATTTTGCATAGCCTCCCTGAACAATTATGCATATACAAGATGTGTTCTATACTTAGCACGTTTTATAGAACATTTGCACGAACAAGCATACGATAAGGCAACAGTTCACAGGTTTGATTGACAAGCATAATAATCAAGTCTATTGTCTTTTATCTTGGTTTCTTTTATTATTATTATTTGGTATCGTTTGATCGGGGCAAAGGAGTGAAGCTTGGAAGCAGGGCTAGCTAATTGGGTTGGTAGCCACTCACTTAGATTTTTGGAAAGAAGAAGGAAAGAGGCGCTTCACGACTCCTCTCGCAAGCCGCCTACTGCTCGTTCACCTGCACACGAACAGCTCGATTAATACTTCTTCCTCTCTTTCCAATCTCGGAATAGAAGTGCAAGTCAATGAACGAAAACAATGAAAACTATCGAAACCGTTCAAGAAAACAAGCAAATCCCAAAACCAACTCAAAGCACGGAAGCAACAAGCGACATCGAAAACCGAGGCAATAAAAGATAGCAGCGGAGAGGTCCCTCCTGACTCTGCCGCTAAGCCGATCCTTGGGGCACAGTCCACTGAATATGGGAATCGATTCCGAAGAAACAAATCCATAACGAGGACGAGTTCTTAATTCAATCTATCTCGATCGAACGATACCGACTTGTGTTTCTTAGCCGCGCTCTCCGCATCGGGAGAACGGGGCGCTACATCCTACCCAACTAATTGGAAGTTTCGTCCCGAAACTTAGGGTAGAACTTACCGTTAGGGATTATTGCGTTCGGAACGGCGATCAGGAAGGTTCGGGCAGGAATTAATAGCATGGCCTGATCGTCCACAAGCGAGGCATAATCCAAGTCTCAAGCGGCTGTCCTTCTTGTCGTGTCCAGTCTTTTTACAGAACCGACACGTAATGTTCCAATGCTTTATTTGTTGACTACCGTCGTTCCGACGCTTTGCAGCGTTGTTTCCTCTGTCGTTGCTTTGGCGTTTGTGATTGTAGGTATGCACAGCGCCGGCAGGAACGTGAGGATAGAATGGTTCAAGCGACAGGGCGTGATTTATGACTTCACGCATCGTACGATACTGAGGAACGGCTACTTGCGAATGGATGGCAGGGCGTAGTCCACCTTCAAACCTTCTAGCTCGACTCGCTGCATCAGGTAAATAGGCCCTAGCGAATTTGGAGAGTCGGTTGAATTCGGCGGAGTACTCCTTAACTGTCATGCTGTCTTGCCGCAGCTGTACGAACTCGTTTTCCATTTGACGTTGTACTGGAGGGGGTACAAACTCCTCTTCGAATGCGGCACGAAAAGTCGTCCACGAGATCGGCTCCTCTCCGTGATCAAATTGGAGAGATCGTCGATGCACGTCCCACCAATCGTGCGCGTTAAGGCGGAGCTGTAGTTGCGCGCAGGAGACGCGCTTCTCTTCGGGGACCTCTAACAGAGCGAAGTGATCTTCAAGTTCGGCCAACCAATCTAGAGCTACGACTGGGTCCTCAGTCCCGTTGAATGGGGTGTTGCAAACTTTCTTGAAGTGGCCAAAGTCGAAGGCAGTCACGTCCCTCGCCCTTGGAATTTGCGGCGTCTCTACTTCAAGCACGGGCTGTTCCACCGGAGTCGCTGGCGTTGCCGCGGACTGGTTGGATGCCAAAGTCTGAACGATCTGCTGTAGGGTATCTACCTGCTTCTGTTGGACTGAGAATCGTGCTTCTATATTGTCTTGAAACTTGAGCTGACTCTCTTCCGCCCGCTTCTCGGCCAGTTCATAGCGAGCCTCGTCCCTTTGTTGGTTTGCCTCCAACATCTGCAACATTCGTTGGACGGGATCGATGCTTGGCACGGCTCGCTGGCTCTTTGAACTTCCCGAAGTATCCGAACTACTTTCTTGGCCTTGCGTTTCATCCAGAGTTTGCGCTGCAGATTGCGCTGGAGCCATTCCTTCAAAAGAAGGTAAATTACATTAGGATCATAATGTATTATGGACTTATTGCATGAACGTATCTCATTTTGGCCTAGCGAGTTCAAGAGTTCGCACAGGAATTGATCGTTAAAGGAACTTTTCCAGCACGAAGTCTAAGGAACTTTGAATCTGTACTCTGATACCACTATGTCACGACCCAATTCCGTAGAATCACTTGAGGCATCCCCCGAATCGTGACCGCCGTGCGGGCCTGGGGTTGCGCCCGCACAAGGCTTTAATGATTTGCATAGCAAGCACATATTCAGAGTACGCAGATAAATTGAAACACAGATTTAAAACATAGAAAAGTTCTCTTTATTGATATGAACATCTATTACAAACTCCTGAACGAGTCAGCTAATATGCCGAACGGCTTACAAAAGGGTTGACTCAAAATAAGATAGCAGTCCTGTATATTACATCCTTTTATAAACTCAAAACGATAAAGACCTCCAGGCTGAAGGATCGCTTTGCCACGGAGCTGTATTTGTGTATGAAGAGTTGCAGCTTCGGACTTCAAAAGGCTTCAGGGGCGCGGTGAAGATGCGCCAACAGCTGGACTGGATCGGGAAGATGACTTCGGCTCCTCGCTCGGTTCGTCTTGGTGCGGAGAACCTGTTTCAACGAGGGTCAGCATATCGAAACATGCTGGTGAAGGCGAGCTAGCCTGACTATACCAATCAACACGTTGTTTAGTGAAGCATGCATATTTGTGGGTTTCTATCTTGCCTTAGTTCATTTACAAGTAAGCAGCATATAGAATTTACTGAAATGAACGTGCCACCGTTAGGTGGATTTTACCTGCCCGTCTGAATTACCTGCACAATACTTACCATGCCTTCCCTGCCACGAAGACACAAGTTAGTATGCAACAGGTTTAAATATACACGATGATCACTGGCATGGTTGCCATAATGGACGTAGCCGGGGACAAGGATAGCATGCTACAAGAGAACACGATTGCGCTGCAAGCTATCCGATCCCGAACACGAAGACTACACACGAGTTCCGCTCGGATCGGATCGGTGCCAGTGCCCCAGCGACCGTCCGCAGAACCAATACCTTGTGCACAAGTTGTCCATGATCGAACACGATGAACAAGTTAACAGTCATGCATTTGAGGCAACACGAGTGCAAGAACACGAGTACACGACAAGCAGTATTGCATGATTTATTTTGCATAGCCTTCCTGAACAATTATGCATATACAAGATGTGTTCTATACTTAGCACGTTTTATAGAACATTTGCACGAACAAGCATACGATAAGGCAACAGTTCACAGGTTTGATTGACAAGCATAATAACCAAGTCTATTGTCTTTTATCTTGGTTTCTTTTATTATTATTATTTGGTATCGTTTGATCGGGGCAAAGGAGTGAAGCTTGGAAGCAGGGCTAGCTAATCGGGTTGGTAGCCACTCACTTAGATTTTTGGAAAGAAGAAGGAAAGAGGCGCTTCACGACTCCGCTCGCAAGCCGCCTACTGCTCGTTCACCTGCACACGAACAGCTCGATTAATACTTCTTCCTCTCTTTCCAATCTCGGAATAGAAGTGCAAGTCAATGAACGAAAACAATGAAAACCATCGAAACCGTTCAAGAAAACAAGCAAATCCCAAAACCAACTCAAAGCACGGAAGCAACAAGCGACATCGAAAACCGAGGCAATAAAAGATAGCAGCGGAGAGGTCCCTCCTGACTCTGCCGCTAAGCCGATCCTTGGGGCGCAGTCCACTGAATATGGGAATCGATTCCGAAGAAACAAATCCATAACGAGGACGAGTTCTTAATTCAATCTATCCCGATCGAACGATACCGACTTGTGTTTCTTAGCCGCGCTCTCCGCATCGGGAGAACGGGGCGCTACATGTGTATGGGGAGCTTCAAGTTCGGACACGAATGTGGAAAGATTCAGGAGTCAGAATCTCGGAAGAATCGTACTGCCCGTTTGGTTGGGCCAACCAAAGGTGAAGAAGCTTGTCGGAACGTTAACACGTTTTGGTGGAAGACGAAAGTCGAAGACAGGCAGCCAAGACTCCCGGTGAGGCTGATCGTCAAGGACTTCGGTCTTTTCCATGTTATTGATATCGACAGGATGCCAGTGGTGCAGAAGGTGTTACACATGGCAGCTAGCGTCGACGTGACGGTCGAGGAGCTGGAGATGACGGAAGATGCAAAACAACTCGGGGGATCGAAAATCGGTGGCATGGGGGAGCAGGATTTCTGTCGCGAGGCGACATGCATGAAGTCCAGTTGAGGAGGCATGGAGCCAACACCTCTCATCAGACTGGAGGGAAAGATTGTTGGGAATCAAGTCTGTTAAAGGGGGCAGAGTTCAGTCCGAACTCGGTCCCTGACCGAGTTTGGGCCGAACTCAGTGTGGTATTCCAGAACCTCAAAACCGAAGTCGGTCCGAGTTCGGTGTCGGCGATGACTGCTCGTGTTTTGGAATATTTAGATTATATTTTGGACCATTGGATGCTAGTGGACAACTGGATCTTATGGTTGGCTATTTTTTGGGTTTTCTAACCCTAAAATAGGTTTTTCATCCTATAAATAGAGAGGAGAGTGAAGGCACAAAGGAGAAGCAGAAGTTAGAGATTCGGGGTGCTCGTCCACAAAAAATCTAAGAGAATGTTTGTGCTTTGCTCTTAGGACTTCGCCATCCAAGACAAAAGGAAGAAGGAGATCTAATCGAGGAGTCGTCAACTTCTGTTTGGGAGATTGCTAAGGGTTGGTGAGTGATTTCAATTGTAATATTCTGTCTTTCTTCTTGAGTGTGGTGAGAGAGTTGAACCTATTAGGACAAAGGGTTTCAATATTAGTTTTTGCAATCTTGTAATTTTATCTGAGTTATAAAGATTAAAATTTGTCCAGGTGACGTAGTCACCGCCATATACTTGTCTTCATTTGTGTTTAATATTCATATATTGGTTGGTTATCTCAAATGGGTTGTCAAAGCACTTTTTCTGCTGTATTAGAACGTACCTGTTCACAACATCGTCTTGGAGTTTATAGCAAACTTTGCTTGGATGTATGTCAGTTGTTCGTATGTACATGCGTCACGTATGCTTTTTTGTACGCTGCTTTAATTTACAATCTATATATACATAAAAAAAAAAAAAAAAAAAAAAAGGCTCGTCAAGAAAGAAGCATTGATAAGGAGTATGAACCCAAAAAATGAGCAATGCCACAAACCCCATGTTCTCCTCCTCCCTTATCCGGCACAAGGACACATCAACCCGTTGCTCCAATTCGGCAAGCGGCTAGCCTCGTGTCACAACGTTGACATCACCTTCGCCAACACCCGGTACTTGAACAACCTGTGCAAACCTGAACCCGGTCCGGTCTCGTTCGAGTCGATATCCGACGGGTTCGATTCCGGCGGGTTCAGTGCTGCCCCTAGCATCGGCTCCTACTTGGAACGCTTCGAGGCGGTGGGGACCGAAACCTTATCGGACCTCATCGTGTCGCTCCGGTCCGAGGGCCGGCCGGTTCATGTCTTGGTCTACGATCCGTTCGTGTCCTGGGCTGCGGAGGTGGGCAGGCGGTTCGGGCTGCGGTGCGCGGCGTTCTTTACGCAGTGCTGCGCTGTTGACACCATCTACGGTCACGCGTGGGCGAAGAGGATTAAGCTTCCGGTCGCCGAGCCGGTTCGGATGCCCGGCCTACCCCTGCTCGAGCGAGGGATCTGCCGACCTTCGTAACGGATAAGGAGCCGTTACCATATCCGGATTACTTGGCACTTCTATTGAACCAGTACAAGGGCTTGGAGAAAGCCGATGCTGTGCTGATAAACTCCTTCTATGAACTAGAGCATCAGGTTAGCTGTTCTTATTCATTACTTCCTTTCCTTCCATCTTCAGAACGGAAATACTTCTTGAGCCGGAGGTTAGGTGACGGCGGCTGTAACCGCAGCTGACGTCTGTGTCTTTCCTGTTGATTCTGCTAGAGCAGATATGCTGACCCATGTTTCTCCCTCTAACGTCTTTTTTTTTTTTTTTTTTTTTATTGAATTTTTTAGTTTATTGCCACTAATAGTATAGTTTTAGACTTATATTTTATATTTTTATATTTATTATACTTATATTTTACTTTTTGTCATAAAAAAATATTTATTTTTAATACCGGTTGAAACTCTTACCCCTCTCCTCCCTTCATTTAAACTCTGGAGCCCACCTCCAAAAATCTCGTCCTCCCTCCAATATGGGGTTGATACGTGGCAGGAGGTGTCAATTCTGCGGTTTAAATAGGGGAACAGATCTGTTGTCCAGTAAATTCCTGTCCCTTCTCTGTCCCTTTTCTGTGACATGTGGGCCTGCATCTGATTTTGAATTTTTTTTTTGTTTTTTTTTTTTCCAGTGGGACTCACATGTCATAGAAAAGGGACAGGAGTTTACTGGACAACCGATCTTCTCTCTTTAAATAGTGTTGTCCTCTTCAGAAATGGACAAATTTCTAGCAACCCAAATTAATGAGAAATTATTGTTTTTCACAGGCTCAGTTTGACTCTATGGTTCAGTGTTAATTATCTTACCAAAGTTTGGGTTTTGGAATTATCTTAAAAAGTATAATTTTATACATATATTTGTTGTATTTTAAAATTGTACCCAAAGTTGTATTTGTTGTTAAAGTATCAAAGTTAAATTTTAAAACGCATACATATAATTATTATTTTTCAAAATATACACAAAAATATACTCATTTTTAGTTATAAAATATGCATAGAATTGAAAATATTTACATAATTGTATAAGTCTTATTCGGTTTTCGATCGAACCGAAACTCAAATAAGAAAGATATTTTTTTTAGTATTTTAAAATAGAATTCGAACTATTTTTTTTCTTTCAAATTGAACCAAATTTTTTATTCGGTTCAGTTCTCGATCTAAAACTGAATAACCCTAACTTTACTAATGGGCTGTTTGGTTGATAGTAAACACAGTTACTATAGCTTTTGCTGTAATATATTTGTCAATTTTAATATTTATTTTATTGTAATTGGTATTATTTACCCTAGCAAAAGTTGCAATAAATATTTATTTCCAACAATATTTGTTGCACTCAAAATAACTACAACACTGTTTATGATAGTAAATGCTGCATGGATGTCTCTAATCACAAGCAGTCAAACAATTCCCAATTTTTAAAAGGATAAAACATAATCTTGCCCTCTCTTTCTCAAATCCTTTGCTTTCACCAACCTGGCTCATTGTGCGGCGTTCCTCGTCCATCACCATTTTTTTCATCTTTCTTCTTTTGAGGCATTTTATGTTAACTATTTCTATATTTTATACTTATTAAACTAATCACTCTTATGTTAAAGCTAATTATACGGATCATCCTATATTTTATATTTTCTATAGAGCGTTATAACACTAATCACGTCTATGTCTTATACTATTTTATAAAGCATGAATGGTTAATGTAATTAGTTTCAAAATAGAAATAGTTTTTGTAATAACCATGAAACATAAAAAAAGTTAATGTATTTATTTCTTCTCCCTATCCACCATATAGGAAAAAGTAATACAATCCTATTATATGAATGGAGATCATTCTAATCACAATTGAATCTTTGTACTTAAAAGTTTGGTTAATATCTATGTTCTACTAAGAAATATATTAGAATGATATGATCTTAATTTAAAAATGATTGCAGGTAAACTTGTATATGGAAGTAGTTATCATACTTTTGTAAGTTGTCCATTATCTAAGTCTATAAAGACATTAAGCGCTTTAGAAATAATATCTTATAAAAAGATATTAATAAAACATATTTAATATGTTTATTCTAAATATGGTTTTTTTGCAAAAGATTAAGTTGTATTTTTTTTTCTTAGCTAGGTGTTTGTTGACAAAAACTTCTTTCGAATGTTGACTTTTACCAATTTCAAAAAAGATAGAATACATGTGGTTATCATTTGTCAGAATCTTGAATTATAAAAGAACAAAATTCTGACTAACACATGATCGTTCTTAATTTTTAAAACTCGACAATGACAAAATTTTGATTATATGCATCTTATCTCTTGATTTTTCTTTAAGAACCTAAACAGAAAAATGTACACTTTCAAGAACCTAAACAGAAAAAATAAGTCCATGTGTATTATATTCATATTATAAGTTCTTATTTGAGTTTATGTAGTAAAACTGAATAAAAGAAATATAAAAGTTGGCGTGTTAAGATGGATTTGTGGATATCAGAAGACATGTGATAGATTATAGAGAGCCTTTACAATAAAGTCCCATGAAAAGAAAAATATTCAAAGTGATATTAAGTGAAGATATGTTTGGAATAAATTTAGGAGTTGAAACAACGAAGAAAGTTTAGGAACATGTTTAGAATATATATATACAAAAAAAAGGGAGAGGGAATAGAAAAAATCACTACAAAATTACACGTATATAGCGACAACCTAGCGAAAAAAATGGTAAATAAAAAATTTGTTGTCGCTAGCTATCCAAAAGTCGTCGTTGATTAGTTGCTCGACCGACTGACAACCGACGAGGAGGTAACAAAAATTTAGCGATGAATTATCGTCTACTTGACACGCCATACTACTGTCGACTTATTGACGACCAACTAGCGACACTCTTTTAAAAATGGTCATTGGCATACTAGTGACGAACATTCGTTGCCTCAAGCTACAAGCTTTTGGTAACTAAGAGAATTTGTGGATGGATCTATTTTTCGATACATTGGTTTCATTTTTTATACTTAGCTAGCGACAGAAGTGGATGTTGTCTAAATGTCACTCGTACGTCTATCATCCACTATCAGGGCGTTGCCAAGTCGTCGCTATGTTGAAAATATTTAAAAATAATAGTTAAAATCTAATGAAAGCACAAACGCATATAACACACACACACACACACACACACATATATATATATATATATATATATATATATATATATATATATATATATATATATATATGAGTCCCAGCACAACCCGTCATAAAATTCATGCCCATCTGACATTCAACAGCACAAAATGCTCGTTAGTAACCCAAAAATACAAATATAATAATATCAGACCGACGCAACGTGTTGTAGAATTTCTGTCTAATCTGATCTTTAGTGACACAAATATTTGTTGAAAATCTATAAATAGAATAAACACAGGAATAGAACAAATAAATTCTAATTATTAAACCAATCGGCGCAACCCGCCATAGAAATATATAGCAATATGTACTAATACAACAAAGTTTCATTGAAAATAAAAATAAAATAACAATATAAATGCCTGTCGTCGCCATGGAGTAGAAGAAAAAGATGGAGGAGGTCTCGAGTATACCGATGCATGCGTCACCAAGGAGCCGGTGCCATAGGTGCATCTATCTTTTCCTTTCTCTTAATCTATTTGCATTTTGTTTGCAATTAGTTCTCAAGAACAAGATATGTAATGCTCACTTCTACAAAGAAATAAAAAAAATTGTTGACTAAAGCAGATAAATTGTAATTTCACTGATTTTCAACAACAAGATATGTAATGCTCACTTCTACAAAGAAATAAAAAGCACATATATTGGAGAAAACGTCTAGGAGAATTTTTTTAATGCACATGGATTAAAAGACTATGATTTATTTGTCTTTCGCTACCATGCAAAATAGAGTTCACTTTTAAAGACTTGGATAGAATCACATGTTGCGAAAAGACATGTCATTATGGTTCTCTTATGGATCGTGTTTTAACACCCGTACCCATAAAGATAATCGTTTAAAAAAAACTAATCTCTTAAAATCATCAAATATAAATAAAATAGTAGACAACATTTGGGAACACATAAAAAAATTAGGCATGATTTGACATTCGAAGATAGAAAAAGTCTTTCCAAAGTTGGAGGAGATGTACTGAAAATTCGCAAAAAAATCTCCTATGAAAAAGCCCAAAATGAAATCCCTAAAAATAAATCATGTATATATAAAAAAAAAATTCATATTAAGCATCAAACTTCTTTTAAATTGTACCAAAAATATAAAGTTTGGAAAAAAAATATAAACACAGCCCCAACACACCCTTTAGAAGGGCGTATTTTTTTTTGCAGAATTTTTGCCTTCCTGAAGGGTGTATATTTTGCATATATTATTTTTTTCTAAAGAGGAACATTGTTTCCGAGAACTTGAATAGTGTAAGAAAAAAAAATCGTTAGTAAAAGTCCAATTTTATCACTAATTTTATTACTAAAAGTCTAAATTTGTCATTGAAAATTCAATTACATCACTGAAAGACAAATTTCGTCACTAAATTTTTTTTATCATTTAACCTCCACTCGAGATCAATAAATATAAATGCAAAATATACGCCCATCAGAAGAGCGCAAACTGAGCAAAAAAAAAAAAAAAAATTACGTCCTTCTAATTGGTGTATTACGGCTGCGCTTATATAATTTTTTCCGAACTTTGTACTTTTGGTGCAATTTAAAAAAAATTTGATGCTTCATATACAATTTTCTGATAAAAAAAAAACAATTGTTGAGCGGTCCTACATGTGTCACGTGGCACAATTGTGGGTGGTTTGTTTGATTAAGTTATAAAATATATTTTTGGTGTTTAATTAATTCAGAAATTTAAATTTTTAATTGGAAGATTTAAAATAAATTCAAAACAAAATCCTAAAAAGTATGAAAAATTATATTATCTCATTAGGAGCCTAAAAATAAAGTTTGGATTCATTTATATACTAGGAGTTTACTACAGTATTGATAGTTGTTGTTGTAGCAAATAAGTTTTCTAAGTTTTTAATTAGTTATAATTATGTAAAAGTTTTCAATAATTTTTTTAAATTCTAGAAAATATTTTGTAACATTCTAGGCTATAACAAAGTTCTTGGGATAGTTGCTATGCTATGTTCACTTATTGGTCCACTTATTGGCTTATCGATCTTTATCGGTAACTACTTTCTTTTAGGTAAAAATTATAAACTAAATTTTAAAAATAATAAAATAATCTTTTATATATATATATATATATATATATATATATATATATGGGTTTTTCATACACTTTTTAATCAATGCGTCACTCCCCGGTGAGTTATAAGTCTAGCAGTACCCAAACTACTTGGATCAAATTTTAAAAAATAAATTCCAAAAATTTTACAATTTGTTTATAAATTATATATTGTAATATAGTGGTAATCTAAACTATTTGGGAGCTCTAGCACACTATTTTTAACTTATAGTTTCCAATTGTTGATTACAGGCTTAGGGACGTCTTACGTGTACCTCTTTCAAACACACCATGTAACCCTTTTCATATCTTATTAATAACTTCATTAGTATATCTTGCTCATATAAAATTTCAAAAAAATACTACCAAATTTCTAATTAGATTTTCAGAGAAGTGAATGTTACAGAAATTGCAAGAAGAAAATCCAAACTTCTTATTAGATCTCTTATCAAGTAATGGTGCATGTTCAGAAACCTTTCTCGTTCTTAAAGTGGAAGATGGCTAAAATTTTGTTAAACTTTCGGATGGTGCTGAAACTCCTTGAACCTTATTGAAGAGCACACCTTAAAAATTTTCATAACTTTCTACTTACAGGAGTTAAAAAAATCCTAATTATCATGAGTAATCCTGACTTTAGTCATAAATCAGACCAAAAAACATGTAGACCTTCAAAACCTGATCAGAAACTCAGAATCCTGAAACAATTTCGTCTAGGCCCGACATCCACCGGACTTCTAGTCCAACAGATACCGGAAATGCTCTGGATTTCTTTCCAGCCAAGTTTGTCGGATACTCCGGCCATCGACTATATTGCAACCTCCAAATTGTGATCTTATTTCTCATCCCTAAATTCCATCTTCATCTTCATCGTTGCTGTAAATCCCAAATCATTCTTTATTCTGACCTGCCACCACCCTCCTTTTCCTTCCTTATATATATCATCTCTATACTAAACTGCCATGGTCTTTTCTTCTGCTCCCTAAATCCTAGCTAGCACAATGCTACCATATTTTTTATACGTAAAGCATAATCATTCACCATTATCTTCTTTGTCAAGGTGCTGGAAGAAAGAAAAGAGAAAAATGGTTGCGGTGTGCCAAGATTGACCATGTATATATATCTGTCGTCACTAAATCATATAAAGTTATTCACCATTTGTCCAACCTAGTGGTTTTTTTATAAGATGGGAATTTATATTATCGAGTGTTTGCATTCAACCAGAGATCAAAAGTACACTCAGTAATTTTTTCTAGCAAACAAATTTGGACATGGTGTTCCAATGCACAAGCATATATATAACTGGATTCATTGAGCATCCAAGAGCAATTTCATGACATTATAGAACTACATATCCATGACAGTACTAATTTATCAAATTGGTGTAGGAGTTCGACTGGATGAAGTCACAGCTGCCAGTAAAGTCCATCGGCCCGACCATTCCATCTACTTATCTCGACAACCGGATCCCAACGGACTCTCACTATGGCTTCAACCTCCTCCCTCCAGACGCTGCAGCCGTCGAGTGGCTCAATTCCAAGCCCCCAGCCTCTGTCGTTTACGTCTCCTTCGGCAGCATGGCATCGCTAAGTCCAGAACAAACCAACGAGGTCGCTTCCGCTTTGGCCGCATCGAACAAAAGCTTCCTCTGGGTCGTGCGCACGTCAGAGCTAGCCAAGCTCCCCAGCAACTTCATTACAGGGACGGAGAAGCAAGGGATGGTGGTGACGTGGTGCAACCAACTCGACGTGCTAGCGCACATCGCGATCGGTTGCTTCGTGACACACTGCGGATGGAACTCGACGATGGAAGGGATCGGGCTAGGGGTGCCTATGGTGGGAATGCCGCAGTGGACGGACCAGACGACGGACGCCAAGTACGTGGAGGACGTGTGGAGGGTCGGGGTGAGGGTGAAGGCAGACGAGAAGGGGCTCGTGAGGGGGAAGGAGTTGGAGAGGTGCATCAAGGAGGTGATGGATGGTGAGAGGAGTGGGGAGTTCAGGAGCAATGCAGCCAAGTGGAGTAAGTTGGCCAAGGAGGCTGTCAGTGAGGGTGGAAGTTCAGACAAGAGTATCTTGGAGTTTATAGACGAGTGTTGCAAGTAGAGATGTTTAAACTACTTCCGTTTTTTCCTGTCTATTTGAAATAAACTTCAGATATTTGAAGATCAATAATAAAATCTGTCATTTTGAATGTCTGGATGAATTTGTTTTAGGTATGTGAGGCTGGTCTCAGTATATCTGTATTTGCATATGGATATTGATTTCCCGGGGCGGCCGCACCCCTCATCGTCAAATCGCGCAGGAAGTTACCTGAATCTCCGGTACCTTCAGCGTCGTCAGAAACAATGGTCATCCGCCTTCGTAGGCCGAATCGACCACCAAAAGAAGATCCCGTCCTATATACGCCTTCCGAACCTATGGTCGTTCGCCTTCACAGGCCTAGTCGACCACCAAAGGAAGACCCGACCACGGCTGCAGCTTCCGGACCTTTGGTGGTAAAATTACACAGAAAACTACCAAAGCCTTCGCTTGTGCTGGGGGTAGCCGAGGAGAAGTATATATCCGCTAATGTCAACATCCCTTCCCCTGACGATGTAATCCTGCCAGAAAAGATACCTTACTTTCTTAATAAAGGGCTATCTTTGAACTACTCGGAGCGTATGCATATAAGTACACTATACTCCCTGGAGCACGGTCTGGGCCTTCATCTGCACACACAAGTGACCACTACCTACATAATGCACCGGCTTCGCTCTAGTCAGGATTCTTATTTCTTAGTCCCACCCAAGAAAAAGAGAGATAAGCTCATCATCTTCGGCAGAGTGGAACACCTCCGGTCCTTCATCCCAAAGGAAGTAGAATCAGAATCCAAGGTAGGCAGAATGCCACTCTACCGTTACAGTTCACAAGTCCTGCATCTTATCCAGAAGATGGGATACAACCTGAAGATCACTGAGGGGTTAAACTATGGCAAAGGTCGAAGGTCGCCTTTACGACTTTCATCCCCTGCGGGCAAACCCGAGGAATACTATCATAAGACTAAGCACGGCTTAGGATACGTAACGCCTCCTACAAACCCCGTGGGCTCAGATAAAGAAAATGAAAAGCGCTCACACTTTTCAGAATTTGCAGCCTGGGACTCCGATGTCATCATCGGGGACGTGCTCAGACAAACACTGCCCTCCAACATGGTGTCTGCCGACCTTGAGGAAGACAACGAGGATCCACCAGAGCTCTTTGAGATGGAACCTTGGGCCCAACACCTTGGTTCACAATGGGAGATACGATTTGAGCAGCGAGAACCTCCTACCGTGGATGAAGTTATACAAGTCGGTCTAGGTGACGAGACCTCCCCAAAGCCTATCTTCGTCAGCAAAAGTCTGTCCGACGAAGATCGAAAATCCCTATTACAACTCGTCAAAGAATACATCGATGTCTTTGCCTGGAGTTACGAAGATATGCCAGGACTAGATCCCCAAATCGTGGTACACAAACTCAATATTCTACCAAATGCCAAACCAGTCAAGCAACAACAACGACGGTTCCGGCCAAACGTGATGGATTTCATCAAAGTTGAAGTCAATAAGCTGATAGCTAGTGGCTTCATCCGTGAGGAACAATATCCCGACTGGGTAGCCAACATCGTGCATGTCGTTAAGAAGAATAGGAATATCCGAATCTACATTGACTTTCGTGATCTAAACGCGGCATGTCCCAAAGACGAATTCCCTCTTCCAATTATCAACGTTATGATCGACAATACTTGTGGCTTTGAGCTCATGTCCTTCATGTATGGCTTCTCAGGCTACAACTAAATCAAGATATTTCCCAACAATGAGAAACAAACATCATTTCGGACCCCGATAGGCATATACTGCTACACGGTCATGCCTTTTGGTCAAAAGAACGCAGGTGCTACATACCCGCAAGCTATGAGCACCATTTTCCGTGAATATCTACGCAAGACGGTGCAATGCTACGTCGACGACATCGCTGTCAAGAGCCGCTCTAAAGATGATCACCTCCAAGACCTGAGGACTGTGTTTGACTTAATGCGCGCACACCGCCTCCAGATGAACCCTAGCAAGTCCTTCCTAAGAGTCTCCAGTGGCAAATTCCTGGGTTTCGTCATTATTTTTTGGGGTACTCACATAGACCCCGACAAGACCAAGGCCATCCTGGAGATGAATCCGCCAAGGAACCTCCGGAAACTCTACGGCCTCCAAGGAAGGTTGACATACATCAAGAGGTTCATATTAAACCTCTCTGGACATTGCCGGCCGTTCACATAGCTCATAAAGAAAGATGTCTCCTTTGTTTGGAATGAAGAGTGCCAACGAAGATTCGACAACATCAAAGATACTTATCAAATCCTCTTATGTTGGTGGCCCTAAAGCCATTTAAGCTCTATGTACGCGCGATGGATTACTCTCTCGGTGCCCTGTTAGCCCAGAATAATGATTCAGGCCACGAGCAGGCCATATACTACCTCAGCCGGATAATGGTCGATCCAGAGCATAGGTATACCACCGTCGAGAAGGAGTGTCTTACGCTGGTATTCGTCATCTAGAAAATGAGACACTACGTGATTGGACAGACCATTCATATAATCTCGCAAGTCAACCCCCTCAGGGTCCTCATGACCAAACCTGGGGCACTCAGTTACCGCTTGGCTACTTGGACAATACTCTTATCTCCATATGATATGGTATTCGTCCCACACAAGGTCATCAAGGGTCAAGCATTGGCCGACTTTCTGGCAACCCACCCGGGGTTAGAAACCTTAAAGCTCGAAGAGATTCCAAACAAAGTGGCAGACGCCAATGTCACTTCACACGAAGCTGTTTGGTAAATTTTCTTTGACGGTGCTTTAAGAGCGGGGCCCAAAGGTAACATCATCGCTGAGGTTGGGATAGTGTTGACCTCCCCATAAAGCCTAGTCATCATTCGTGCATACTCTCTCACCGAGCCATGCTCCAATAATGTGGCAGAGTATAACGCCCTAATCATCGGAGTCCAGCTCGCCAAGCAAGTCAGAGTAGAGTACTTGGAAGCCTACGACGATTCTCAGCTAATCGTTAATCAAGTCCGGGGAGTATATAAAATCCGAAATGAAGACTTCACCCCCTACCACCAAGTTGCACTTAATATTATTGCGACCTTCGACATATTCTTTATTGAGCATATCCCCCGGTTGCAAAATATTGAGGCAGACGCTTTAGCTGGCCTCGCTACTTTCTTGGCAGTCCCAGATAATACCCATCAGCTAATCACGGTGATCGGTTAAGAGATGGTCTATCCCAAAAGTAACCTATGCTTATGCCTTAGCTATGCAGTGGAGGTCGACATCGATACTCAAGATTGGAGGCTTACATTCATCGACTATGCAGTCTATAGAATTCTTCCTAAAAATTCAAAGGAAGCAACTTCAATCAGAACACGCTCTCTTTATTTTTATTATGACATAGAGACTAAAATGTTATATCTTCGGTCCTATAACAACCTTCTGCTCTGATGTTTATCAAACTCAGAGGAAAAACAAGCCCTCTGCGAAGCTCACGACGGTATTTACGGGGCACATCAACACGGTCCAAAGCTACAGGATCGTCTTCAGAGAATGGGCTATTATTGGTCGATGATGGTATTAGATATTGTTGATTACGCAAGAAAGTGCCAAGCATGACAAATTTACGCAGACTTCATCCACCAGCCATCTGAGTTCCTATACCCAACGATAGCAACTTGGTCATTTGAGGCGTTGGGAATGGATATCATCGGGCCATTCAGTCCGCCTTCATCAAAATAATATCGGTTTATCTTGGCGATTACCGATTACTTCACCAAGTGGGCAAAAACTATTTCGCTTGCTGAAGTCAAAATATTAAACATGATTAACTTTGTTAAGCATCACTTCATATATCACTTCGGCTTGCCGTGTAGGATCGTCCACGATAATGGTCCATAGTTTTTGAGTCATGCCTTTTATCGGTTTTGTGACAAGAATCAAATCCAAAATATAGCCTTCATGACATACAACCTCCCCACAACAAACGGTCTGGCGGAAGCATTCAACAAAACCATCATCAAGCTCCTCAAGAAATTCGTGTCTTCCAACAAACGCGACTGAAATGAGAAGCTGGGTGAATGTCTCTGGGCCTACCGTACAACAGTCCAGACAGCTACTGGGAACACACCATTCTCTTTAGTGTACGAAAGTGAGATGGTACTCCCATTCGAGATCCAAATTCCTTCACTACGAGTAGCTCTCTTCAACCAACTATCCATCGACAACAACTACCGCCGACGGTTACAAGAGTTAGAAGCACTCGACGAGAAACGACTCTTAGCTCAACAACGCATAAAGTTGTATCAAGCGTGTCTCTCTAGAGCCTTCAACAAATAGATAAAATAGAGAATATTTCAAGTGGGTGACCTCATCTTAACAATAAGAAGACCGATGGTTATTACTGACAAGATGATCGACAAATTCTAACATAAATGGGAGGACCCGTTCATTGTTGAAACCGTGTTTTCCAACGGCGCATATCGGCTAGCAAAATCCAATGACGACTTGCTCCTGATGCCTATCAACGACAAGTTCCTCAAAAATTACTATGTCTAAATTAGACTGGTACTCCTCTATTACCAAACTATATTGTATCTTCCTAGGCACTAGTTCATGTCCATATTACCTCTGGACTGTCGCTCTAATACACTACTCCGACAGAGTCTGCCATGTCCATATTATCTTTGAGCAAACTCCCGGTCTTGACCATCGATCATCATGTCCATATTACCTCTGATATCGATTGTCTTCCAACTTATCACCCATACCCAATCTGGAGTATGCCCGTGGTGCTAAGTCCACAAAACCTATCACGTCCATATTACCTCTTATAGGGTTTATTTCGAATCTACTACCGCACCCCAAGTGCGCAAAAGGATAGTAGGTCCACCAAAATCTCCCAGCGGGATGTCCTCACTATCCACAAAATCTATCATGTCCATATTACCCTGATAGAGTTTGTTTCGAATCTATTACTCATATCCCAAGTGCGCAAAAGTGTAATAGTTCCACCAAAATCTCCCAACGAGTTATCCTTACTATCCACAAAATCTATCACGTCCATATTACCTCTGATAGGGTTTGTTTCGAATCTATTAATTGTACCACAAGTGTGCAAAAGGATAATAGGTCCACTAAAATCTCCTAGTGGGATGTCCACACTAACTACGAATGCTGTGCTATGGATATCTCACTTCTAGTACAACCACCCTAAATGTTACTATGTGCAATAAAAGTAATTTTTTCTTTTATTAAAAAAAAAAAATAGAGAATACTAACGTCAAAAAGAAGAGGAATCAGAGTCCTCTAAATTATTGATGTGTATTGCCAAAAAAATAAAAGAAACAAGCGTCTGAGGACTCAAACAATTGACGAGAAGCATCTACAAAAACCTGCTCCTCTGAATTAACAAGGGGCTTAAAGGATTCCTGGAAGATGTCCGTCTTTCGTACCCGGGCGATAGACGTTTCTCCTACTTTCTCAACGGGAGGCGGCTCAGACTCACCAGAATGGGAATCAGAGGCAACTGGAGCCTTGGAAAGAGATGTGTTGGTTTCCTTTGGAGCATTACCGGAAGCCATCATCACAAAAACACAAATGAATGTAAGGAGTATCGTGATCGTCCACCACTTATAAGTAAGGGATCGACGACTCACTTCCTAAGTCGTAACTATCTACTCTACAAGACGCGATGATTCGCTCATACACAACCCAAGATGTGGTTGCCAGGATTTGTCCTAATCCTCTCAGAGACCCGTACTAACACAGCGATGTGAACACGTCAGGTACTTATCAACACATAAAGAGCAGGAAGTGGTCATTTCTCTCTCAGGATACAGATCAAGTCAGCTAGACAATCGTAATAAAAAAAAGCTTTTATTTTATTTTACCAAGATGAAAAGTGCAAACTACACTTAGGGGATTATCCATCTCCCAACCGCAAAATAAACTTTAAAACAAGAACAAAAGATAGTTTCAGAAAATAAAACGCAAACTACTACTGCTCCTCATTGGTGCACAATTCCTCTATACACCTTTGAAGCCGAGCAATGAAAGCGTCAATCTCCATTCTAACTTTGCACTCGGCTTCCTGAGCCAAAGCCACAGGATCATCAAGGTGAGTATACTCCTGATGCTTATCCTTCAGCCTCTTTAATGTATTCTCCAGGGCAGCGGAAGACTGGGCCACTCTGTTAGTTTTCTCGTAGATGGCCTCCCTCTCTCGATGAGCCTCCTTAAGGTCACCCTCCACGACAACGAGCTGGGCTTGAAGGTGCGCAATTCGCTTGTTGACCTCAGCAATGGCATGGGTTGCGGAGTCCTCCAGAGCAAGACAAGCCTCCCCCCGATCATTCAACTTGTCATGCTTGAGGGCTAGCTTCTTGAGGTCTTGTTCCATGGCCTCCTTGTTCCGCGCATAAGCGGTCTTAACCTGCTCCATGGATGTCAGAAGGAATACACGCTCCTCTTTCACTGAGGTGACCAGATCAATCTGCCGCGCCTAATGCAATTCATTTAGGCGTTGCTCCACCTCCGCCAGCTTTTGGCTTAGAAGGTCAGCCATCTGTTCATGACCATGAAGGGTCCTCAAAAGCTCAGCTTAATTTTGGGTGCAGTACTTGGACCAAATAAAGGTCTTGCCTCATCCCAGGACGGTTTGTACCCCTACTTCAGGTGTATGTAGAAGCTCTGAATAATATCCTTCGAGGCTTCTTCCAAGTCGGCAAAAGTGGAAGAAGTCAAAGGAGTCATGACTGCAGGGACTACAGTTGGCCGCAGAAGAGGCACAATAACAACATACGGCCCCAATAATAGGACGACAACCACAGAATATCGAAAGGCTTTAGCATCTACAAGCTGCTTCCCAGTTGAAAGAAGCATCTGGGCACTAGCCAGTCGGGAATTCTCGACCTCTTTAAGGTTGACGTCCGAGGATGTGCCAGCATCAGCAGGTTCGTCAACCACAGGGAGGTGAGCAGCCGCCGTACCAGAAGGTCCCATAGCCACATGAACCTCCTCCATCACGACCTCCGTAGAGGGTGCCGTCGGATATTCTTTTCCATACCTAGAGCCAAAGGAAGGTTCATGCCTCTTCCTCACTAGCTCACCTTATCCTTATTCTGGGATCCTCTCCTCGATAGCCACATCTACTATCCATAGGGGAGTAATAATGCCTGTATGACCGGAACAAACAATGATTAACTTCGCCCGAAGAATGTGAAACTGAAGCCATAATATCTTATCTCGGGTAAAGTTGCGGAATAACATACTAGCAGGGGACGACGTAGGTTGCAACTCGCCTAGCGTCATCATAGCTCTCCCTACGACGTCTATGTTATTTATAAATATGTGCTCCAAGGAAGTATAAGATTGCGCCGCCAAAGTGACACCCACATCCTGAGCCTTCGAAGCCATAAACACTGGTTCCGAGGTACCCACATCAACACCATATCTCAAGTACCCATTCTGAGGCACCTACATCAGACTTCGGCAAGGTATCCTCTTTTGGTTCTTTGTGTAAGACCACCGAGGTAGCCGCTCGCCGAGGGAGGTCCTTATTTCTTTGCGCTTGCAAATGGTCGAATAGACCAGAGAAAAGATATTTATAAAGAGGACAGGGAAGAATCAAATTAAGAGCATTTACGGATACTGCAATAGCATCTAAATTGAGTCCTGCTCTAGGAACCATTTGTGTGAGGGGTCCTACCTCTCCGCTTGCGTGAGACTTTAACTTTGTCGCAGGTCCCGCCCCTGCGACCACTTCAGTCCTCACTTTCTTTAAGTAGAGAGCATGTGGAGTCCCTGCTTTCAACTTGTGCTTAGCATGCAAAGGATCATCGAAAGAAGATATCGTCACCTCCTCCCCAGTGGATGTCTCCAACTCTACAAGTAGGGGCCTAGCAACCCCCTTGCCTTTCTTGGGCGTTCGACGACCCTTGGCATCGGTTGGCATCAACATAGTACCTTTAATATAGCTCCTCTCCAAGTCAAAGTCGGATGGCAGAGCATTAATCGAGAAATAGTACCTCGCAGCCGTGTACAAGATTTTGGAGTCGACACCGGTTATTGGTAACTGAAATGTAACCTGAGTGTGGGTGGTATTGTAGTAACTCCACGCCCGGGCTCCATCCAATAGACTCCCACGATGACCAAGAGAAGAGCTCGGATGGCCCAGCAAGAACTGACTATACCCGAACTGGCGGGCTAACCGGCTCGGTAGGTACGGCTCCATGAAGACCACATCCCGATTTCGGTATACTAGGTGGGAAGGACAAATGGCCTGGAGTCAACAGAAAAGTTTTTCCGACAAGGCCCGAGTGCCTTTCCCAACATCCTTATGAACCGAATTTTTTTTCTCATCGGAAAACTCAGATTTGATCATAAAAAAGACCAACCTGACATGAAGCCAGCTCCCTCCTACAGGCAAGGACCAATTTACAAGCTTACTTTATAATCCGATACCTGCGAATCCAAGCATCACCCTCCCCCATGTTGTCATCAGGTCCGAGATGCACCAGGGAGTAATTGTCATGACCCACACCCAAAAAATTGGACATGAGTCGTGGGTACGTCCAGCCTACGCCGCAGAATCGGCGGTAGAACGCTGTCTAGGTCCGTTCTAGGTCACAACTATAAATAACTCACAAAACCTGTCAAGACAACCTCTTCAGAAGGAGGGCAACCACGTAGTATAAATAAGCTCAATCATAATAACTAGGGGAAGAGTAAAAGCACGATAAGATATCACAAAGAAATAAGAACCAAAGAGCAAGTACAATATCCAATATACAGTCCAAGTCTAAAGTCTACAACATATCATAGGAGCAAAATAATAAATACAGGCATCCAAAATACCAACTGGGAACAACCCAGAGAAACCCACCTAGCTAAACTAAGGTGCTAGTGGCGTCTCCTCTGCTGGGACGTGCTCCTCCTCAAAAATAGGGTCGTAACACTCATCGACACCTGGCCCGTAGAAGGTCGGGCAAAAATTCTCAGGATCCTCTGAAAAAAATATGCCCAGTCAGGACTGGAGCGAAGTACATAACTCTGAAAGCAACTCCAAATATATGATAAGGTGTATATGACTAGCAATAAAAAGTATACAAGATGCACAGGAAGGTAAATACATGGTGGAACAGATAAAGTAACTACAATATAAAATTGGGGAATAATACAAGTAGTAGAGAAGTAACTCCATATGAGAAAATAGAAATACTAGCTAAGTGACTTGAGCACAAGTTTATTATGTGATCGTCTTAGGTTGCACATGAATAATCTACGATAATTCTGTTATGCGTGAGTTGCATAACCGACATACACATGAATACTGTTTGTTTTTGATCACATAACCAACTCCTACTCCCCTCCCCTACCCTACTAATACTCTTGGATCCAACCACGACACTCTACGTACATGATAAATAACTCGGGCACATAAAAAGCGAGAGCACACGAAGCATATGATAGCACATGAGAATCAATACCCGAAGCACATAATGAAATACACGTGATAGAGTACCCGCTGAACACGGTAAGAGGGATAACATCTCATGACGGAATCCAACTAGTACCAGCTCATAAAATAATGTGTCAGAAATCAAGTATTACAGTTCTAGAACAGGTGATATATACGCTATCATGAAATAAAAACGATCAGAGGTAGGTACTCGCCTGACGTCCTGAGCAACTGATGATGATCGAGATCCGGACTGGCATCGCAAGAACCTATTGCAAAAAAGCAAAGTTAAACGGGGTTCTAAAGAGTTAAACTGATAAAAAAATAACTAAAAACAGGCTTCTAGGGTTATTCTAGGTCGAACGGGTCAAACCGATAAAATTTGGGTCAAAAAGTCAACCCGCGGTCCAAAAAGTAATTCTGGGTCAAAACTATGTCAAACGTTGACTTTTACAGTCAACGGAGGCAATTATGGTCAACTCTAGGTCAAACTAGGGTGCCCCTAAAAGTCTAGGTCAAAACTAGCTCATTAAGCTAGTAAACCCTCAAACTCGCCTATTTGAGATACCAGGATACCCTCGGTATCCGATACCTCGACCTAAGCTACACACCCCGCCTATACTCACTAACACCTATACTACCATGCATAAATATATACACCAATACATATAAAAGCAAATCTAATCTCAAACCTAGGCAAACGCTCAAAAATCTCATCTCGATACTTAATACCTTGGGTATCTCAAGGTATTGAGATACCTTGATATCTCAAGATATTGAGATAACCACTATCCCCCTCTCTAACACTAAACATCTAGCTATCTATCTAGTATATATATATATTCCTTGCTATATATCTAGGCTAATATATATATATATATATATATATATATATATATATATATATATATATATATATATATATATTTATCTAGGTATATATCTATCTATATATCTCTAGCCCTCTCTCTCACTTCCTACTGCAACTACTAGCCTATTGCTACTGCTGCTACGCTAATGCTTGAACTGCTGTTGCGGCCACGCCATGTTGCTGCTGCTACTACAGTAGCTAGTCCTAGCTGCTG
This sequence comes from Iris macrosiphon, assembly GCA_036927795.1. NCBI lineage: Eukaryota > Viridiplantae > Streptophyta > Magnoliopsida > Asparagales > Iridaceae > Iris > Iris macrosiphon. The sequence goes on along the minus strand of JAYESA010000010.1, from coordinate 137,729,922 downwards.
CTGATGCTCGCATTCTGCTGTCTCGCTGCTCTCTACTGTCTCGCAGCTATGAAGCATGTAATGGTCAGGCCGCACCCGACGTGACATGTGGGGTGAGCTATGATGCATACAGACTTTGGATATGATCACATAATCTACTAATATTTTTCCATCCCCAGCTAGCACGATGGATTCCAATCATGACTCCTCATGACGGGTATCTAGGGTGCTAACCCGTGTATCCACAGTGTCAGAATCAAGTATAGTTATACAACTAGAATTATAGAAGTAATCAACAAAAGCGAAAACTGTCAGAGAATGTACTCGCCTGTGGTCCTGAGGAAAATGCGAGGGTCGATGTCCAAGATGAAATCACAATGACCTATATATAAGATATCAATGTTAATTGGTGTTTGGAATGATAAAAGTGATTTACTAGGTTGAAATGAGGGTGTTAGGCCATTTCTAGGTCTATACTAGGTTTACCCATGGTTAACTAGATCATTACCTTACTTTACTAAGTTTTCTAGATCATTCTAAGTATACTAGTTAGTACTCAAGTGTATAACTTATCCTAGTGTACTAACTTACCTTAGCTTGAGACTAGAGATACTTGGCTAAGTACAACACATACCAACTTGAGTTGCTATTACAGGACTGTTACCCAATATCACTTAACAAATACTCTTGGGTATCACACTTACCATCACTCCCTCTAACCTCCTATACTTGAACTGACAAAAATCCTAGTGCCTACACCAACAGTTACATACCTGATATACCCCCCCTCACATCAACTGCCAAGGCATTAGCTAATACATATGTATATAATTACTTATATACAATAACAGTTTTTCTCACACCTCTTGAACTCATGTAGTCGATTCAACTGAACCATACCCTTCCTCTACACTAACTAATGCTCTTTACTACTAATACTGACACAGTGCTATCTCTGATACTCTAACCTCAGTTCAAAACTGATACACAAACACACAGATACATACATAGGCACATACATACACAGGTTCTGATACACACAGACACTCAGACCTACACATATACACAGGTTCTGACACACTAAAACTCAGAACTACACATACACATATATCTAACACATTGAAACTCACCTAAAACTCACTGATACATAAGTTCACTCAGTTAATACACTATGTATTCACTGAGATACACTGACACATAGGTTCACTAGATACACTCACACACAGAACTCGAGCTCACACAGGCTCTCACTCACTCAGTTCTTACACTCACAGCTCACTGATACACTAAGACACACTCACACAACTGCTACAACCATCTCAGGGACTCACATACTGATACACAGTTACACACTGATCACCACACACACAGGAATAACTCACACACACATGTACATACACACACTGAAATCTCACCCACAGCTATACTCACTGAAACACAGACATACAGTTTCACTCACACACACTCAGTTCTCACACTTCTTACAGACCTACAGTCACACACAGGAAACTCACACTCACTCAGTTCTCACACTTCTCATAGACCTACAATCACACACATAGCTAGATACTCACTCACACAGGCTCTCTTACTCACTGAATCACTCACAATACTCACTCATAGGCACATATACCTCACACTGCACTCAGATACACTCACACATAGGTACACACACTGCTAACACAAGGTACTCACACACAGGTACTTAGCTAGGCTCATTGACACATAAACACACTGGTATACAGGAACTCACTGCACACAACATATATCCCAGATTCTGGAACACCCAGCTTGCAACACCTACCTGCATATATCCAATACTTCAAATCTTCACACTACAAGTGCACACTTGTGCTCAATCTAAACTGTGGCCTGCAGCACACATGTGTACTACTGTACCCAGGTATGGGTATACTCTCCCAAAACACTCTCAATCACTCGAGCTTACCCTAACCAAATTCCCAGACACTGATTCACATCCTATACATAGTTACACAGGTTCACACACTGATACTTGCAGATACACACAGTTACTGGTATACCTACAGACACTGGTACATACAGATATATTCCCAAAATACTGAGACACACTGAGACAAGTAGACACTGCTACCTCATACTGATACACAATACTCATAAACCTATTTCCTACACTGCACTCACAAGAAAACCCGACTCCAACATACTGAACTTAGAACTCCACACTAGCCCCTGACTAAACTGATACACACACAGGCATTCTTAACTGATAATAACACTGAGATACAAAGGCTCACGAACTCGCTGCACAGGGAAACCAAACACACAGCACAACACAGCTCCCTCGAATGTGCACA